>JAYEPQ010000012.1:22214913-22574913 GCA_036321105.1 Dracaena cambodiana | reverse complement strand
GGGTAGGGGTGGAGTTTCCCACATATATTGCTACTTACAATTTTTATAATGCGTATGCCAGAGTCAAAGGATTCAGTGTACGCATTAGCTCGAGCAATCACTCTAGAAAAACAGGAGAGCTCATATGCAAGATATTTTTGTGTAATAAGGAAGGTAAAAAATCTCTACATGATAAGAGAGAACATGGACGAGAAATTAATCGTCGAAGGGATACAAGAGTAGGTTGCAAAGCTAGGTTGCGTGTTAGTCGGACCGAAACAAATACATGGTTGGTAAGTAAATTTGTTAGTGAGCATACAAATCATGAGTTGACCAACCCAGATAAGATTACACATCACTATTCTCATAGGAAGTTGCATCGAACCAGAGATTGCCAAGATGTTATGGATAAGTTACAGGATGCAGGGCTCAATCCATCTACAATTTCGCGAGTACTAAATGTTGCAAGTAGGAGTCAGGAAGAAACCATTACACCGCAACAAGTTAGTGATCATATAAGAAAACATAGAAAGAATAATATGGGTAATGAATGCATATATGTGATTCGTCAATTTCTAGAGAAAAGAGCATCTGATCCGGATTTTTATTTTGCAATTGAATTAGATAGTACAGGGACAATGAGAAGCGTATTTTGGGCAGACGGACGGTCCAAAGCCTCAATTTTAAAGTTCAGTGATGTCGTCATTTATGATGTCACATATAGAACTAACAAGTTAGCTCTACCATTTGCTCCATTTACAGACGTTAACCATCACAGACAGTGGAGACACAAATCCTCATGTTTCTCATCTTTCATTCTTTCATGCATTGGAATTGCTCAACTGCGATTGGAATTGCACGGCCATCACACATCTGTGCCCATGCACCTGAGGCTGAGTCTTCATCATCAATGCCATTACTAATACTAATACTAACACTGTAAATGACTGAGAGATAGACAAAGGAGAGGAAAAGATCTCTTCTTCCGATTCATCCTTTTGTTGCATTGCATTAGAAGATTACATTACAGAGTTAAGAGGAGAGAGAGAGACGGATCGAGGAAGAGGGCTTCCAATCGGAAGAGGGCCAAATCGGGGAAGAGGAAGAGGGTTCGGATCGGGGGAGAAATAGGAGATTGCTAGAGGGATCGAATCGGGAGAGAGAGAGAGAGAGAGAGAGAGAGAGGGATCGAATCGGGAGAGAGAGAGAGAGAGAGAGAGAGAGAGAGAGATCGGATCGGGAGAGAGAGAGAGAGAGAGGGAACGAATCGGGAGAGAGAGAGAGAGGGAACGAATCGGGAGAGAGAGAGAAAGAGAGAGAGAGAGAGGGAGAGGGATCGGATCGAATCGGGAGAGGAGGGTCGTCAGAATCTAATTGGGAAGGGTTTTTTGCAAAAAAACCCTCCTTTAATATATTTTTTCGCCAAAGATTTTTCCTGCTCCTTAGAAATAAATAGATTAAGATTTTAAATAATTTGTTCTCAGCGAATGGGAGATCACCACATGGCGTCAGCTCAGGAAAAATCTGAGCTGACAGCCCTCCTCCCGTTTTCTCATATATATATATATATATATATATATATATATATATATATATATATATATATATATATATATATATATATATATATATATATATATATAGACACGCGCGCGCGCGCACACACATATATATATATATATATTGCTTTTATTACCTACTCTTTATTAAATCTAAAGGGGAATATTCCTTTTCATTTATCAATTTGGATCCTCCTCCAAAGTGGAAGATTGTTTGGATCGTCCAATACCCAATCTCAGCATTCCATCAAATTGATATATTGATAAAATCTTTTCTTAACTAATACTCATTATATCATCATGATTTACACTAAAATCTATTTTCACAAAAAAAAATATTAGCTACCCATCAATTTAATGGAATGGAAGACTGAAATTACATATTGGAAGGTCTAAGTGATTTCCCATCTTGGGAAAGATCCAGGCTATTGAATCTTGACCATTTTAAGAGAAGAATAATTCAATTTTAAAATTGTGTTTTTAGAAAATCTATATAATAATAAGAATAATTTTATATACTAATAACAATTGCATCGTACATGAACTTTACTAGTAAGAATATAAAGAATTCTATGAACTATGAATATGAATAAGAAGAAAGAAGGTAATTTATCCTACTAGCAATTACTCAATTAATCAAGAATAAATGTAGAAATTTTTTTATAAATATCTTGGAAAACCTCAATGTAATTATTTTACTAAATATCTTCGTGCATCAATTTCAAGAGAATAAATAGTGGTACTTACAAAATTCACGCAAAAGTTTGGAAAACACATGTTATTTTTAGTTTTGAAGACTATAGGAGAAAACATATTAGGATATCATCAAATATCGAAAACATTTTTTCTACTATACCAATCGAGTATAAATTCAGGTAACTTAAAGGCCATAGAGAAAGCCCACTAGTGAAAGCCTGCAAGTATAAAGATCTATCTGGAAGGCATTCATAACTTATCAAATCTCCCATCATAATTATAGTGGGACTACACTATCCGCATACATAGAAAGAGAAAATATATTCAAGATCTATTATAACTCTTTTTCTATAAAGATCATCACCTATAAATAAACCCCCTTAACCTCCACCAGAGGAGGGGATGGATAAGAAGCTAAAGAGAGAGTCATTTCATGTGATTCTAATATCTTCTTTATCAATATAATAATTACAAAATGGCCATTTTCCCCAAGAACCTAGACTAAGATCTCTCTCGACCTAGCCTTGTCAGTTTTTCGTGTTCTTTGTCTGCTTCAATTCTTTTATCTTCTCTACTATTAAACTTGTGTGAGATTCGTCCAAGCAATCTACTTGGACGAATTCTTAGCACAAATATCTAGCGTCGTATGTGGAAACGAATTGAGTATTTCCAATCAATCATGTCAAATATGCAGTACAAGTATTAGTCAAGCGAATAGGACTCTCCCTAAGGAGAACGTGCACCAACAAGAAACCCGTCGCATGAATCCGAAGATTTAAACTCCCTTGTCACCTACTGTGAGTTCCACGAACTCATCTAGAGTATCGATGCCCTCATCTAAGTGCTGGCAAAGATCTCAGTAGCACAAGTTAATGGGAAAGGAGCATTGATTCCCCAAAGCGTCAAGGCACCAATAAATTCTCTCAGGGTCCTAAATGAATAGGGTGAGTTGTTACCTCCCGAAAAGATTGACTTGTGTCCTGATCATTGCAGCTGCCCTAAGACAACAAATCTGATGAATCGACTTCAATCCTTGGCAAGAGAGGATTCAAACTCCGAGTTTGAAAATCATGAGCCCCTCGCAAAAACTCTATTATAAAAGGAGTTCAAGTTCAAGCTCCCCAATTTGGGCCAGAAGTATGACAACAACTTGGATCCATCCGATCATATCGCCGACTGCTATGCTATGATGAAGTCCAACATACTACAAACGATATTCTCTACAGGGCCTTCTCAATGACTTTGGAGAAGGGAGTAAGGAATTAGCACAATGGACTCTCCTCTACTCTTTACGCCAGCTTCGAATGAGTTTGTCCAGCAGTTCGCTTCAAGCAAGACCATGAAGAGGAGCACTATGTCCCTCCTTGGAGTTGAACAAGTTTCTGACGAGTCTTAATGAGTATCATATATTGCATATTTATACTCCTCATATTATCTATTTTTGTATATAAATAATACTACTCAGGTATTTTTAGTGTGTTTTTCAAGTTAAACATATTCCTATAAGGATATGGCATTGAATCAGAGACGGATTAGGAAACCGAGTCCAGACAAAGCTAAAGAAAAGAAAACTATAAGCAACACAAGGCTACAGAGTACAAAAGTGGAATCCATCATGCACATGAGAAGAGAAGAGCCTAAAGATCAAAATACCAAGCCAAAATCAAATATTTTGTTTCCAATTTGGCGACAATGTGGGCCCCACATACGCTGAATTTCTTCATGTTGACTCATAACAGGATTAGGGTTCTGCTTACGAAAGAAAAACTCTATTATTTGGCGGTCAATGTTGCTAGACTTTTGAATCTGTAACTGGAATTTTTGTGAGAGTTTTGTTATAATTTTGTAATTATTCAGTTATAATTGGATTAGGGTTTGGTAGTCCAAAACCTATATATTGGTCGTATCCTTGCAACTTAGGGTTTTATTTATGCAATTTTGAATCTAATTAAATTAGGAGATTAACTGAAGGGACGACAACCATAATACCTTAGCTTGAGATGTGATCTTTTGTTGTTCATTGCTTTCTAGTAGGTAATAAATTCTTATTTGCTTTCTAGTATAATTTAATCGCTTTCCAGTATAAATTTATTACTTTCTAGAATAGATTTCTTATTGTTCTCTAGGAAAAATAGAATTTTTATTGCTTTCATGAATAAAAATAGGATGTTAATTAGGATTTTGTGTAACTAATTTAGTTTAGCTCTAGGATGTAGATGAAGTTAGGAATCAACTATGTATTATTTTGTTTATCTTCTTTCTAAAATAAGAAAAGACATAATTTTTCTATGAAATGATAAAAATACAAGAACTCGTAGATTAATATTTTGATATATTATACTTAATTTAAATATTTTGATAGCCTATACTTAGTTAGGATTTGGGGTTGTTAGTTTTTATTTGTTTCATAGATTTATCTAATGATTTAGTTTATTTTTATGAAAAACAATATCTTCGGAGGGTTATACTTATACATAACTTGATAGCTTATGCTTAGAGTACTATAAATAAAGATTAAAGTAAAAGATCTTTTTTAATAAAAGTAAGAAGATAATATAAATAATATTTGGTTGTGAACTAGTGGATTCTGTATCCTAGACTAATTAGAATTACCTAAAACACATCTTGAGCTTAGTTAGCTCGCTAGAATAATAGGAATAGTAAAATAGCACAACAATTTAGATCCCTATAGGAACAACCTGTTTGCGCTACAATTGATACTGTGCGCTTGCAATAGAATTATCACATCAAGTCCCTTCACAATTATTTGAAGTGTTTCAACAAAGAGATCTCTAGACTGAGAAGTGCTCCTCTTATATAATAATTGGTCTCCTGATCAGTGAGTGAGGCACACCAAACTCCATAATTCCATTAGAAAGCGCAAGCTCGAAGAGACCGGCCTTGCTTTCAAGAGTTGAGACTCCAAGAGGGCGATGGAACCTACAACAAAAAGTCCAAAGAGCATAAGTGGAGCCCTCCAAAATGACGTGACAATGCTCGCCAGAAGAACACCCAAGTCAGTGAATATACACCTCTGTACATCCTCTAAGCCCAGATTCTAAACTAGATTCAGAAATGAGAATTACCTTCAACTACCATTGTCAATCAGGATGCCTTTGGGTAAGAGAGGAACCCAACAACATTGAGAGCATCAGCAGGATATTGGGCATACCACTGAGGACTGCAACTAGCTCAAGAGAGATATTGAGAACCTTACTTGACAAGGCCACCTCATGAGCTTCGTCAATAAAGAGAGAGCAAAAGGGCAACCAGCTAGCTCTCCCTAAAAGTCTTCGTTCGACGATACCAGTTATAGCAGTAAAATTTATTATTGATATTATCTCTAGAGCTGAATCAATTTGTAGGCCATCTTATCAAATATGAGTTGCAAAACTAGAAGAAGTTGATAGACAAGCAGATGAACTATTGAAGCTGAATTTTGTGAGACCTAGTATTTCACCTTGGAGAGCTCCAGTATATTAGTAGGAAAGAAGGATGGGAGTCAAAAATTGAGTGTGAATTATAGAGGTTTGAATGTAGTAATAATAAAAAATAAATACTCATTACCGAGGATAACTGATTTGCTTGATTAATTGAAGGAGTAAAAATATTCTCGAGGATATATTTTCGCTCTGAATTCTATAAAGTAAAGGTCTAAACAGAAAATATTTTAAAAACTATATTTAGAACCTGGCATGTTCACTATAAATAATTGGTGATGTTGTTTCCAGTTACTAATGACCAAATAGTATTTATAAATTTGATGAACTATAATTTTACTCAGTATCTAGATAAATTTGTGGTGGTATTTATTGATGATGTATTAATCTACTTTAAGAATAAAGAAGAACGTGCTGAGCATTTAAAGATAGTTTTACAGATTTCTAGAGAGCAGAAGTTATATGAAAAATTGAACAAATGTGAAATTTTGTTGGATAACTTTGGTTTCTTGGTTATATAGTTTAGAGATGGTGTATCAGTTAATCCTAAGGAGATAGGAGTTATGATGAATTGGTATGTACCGAAACCAGTGTGAAAAATTCAAAATTTTCTAAAATGGTTGGATATTTTGAACATTTATATCGGAGTTTGCAAGACTGTATCACTTTAAATAAACAGACTAGAAAAAGAGTGGAATGTTTCTGGAGGAAAAGTGTGGTAGGGTATTTGAAAAGTTAAAATGAAGGCTAAAAACAACACCCGCATCACCCATTTCCGGACAACCCTAGAGGTACGAAAGCTTATAGTGATGTTTCAACTTAGGGATTTGATGTGCATTGATACAGAATGGAAGAGTAATTGAATTTGGATCTTACCTTAAGTTTCATGAGAAAAGAATAATAATGTCATGCTTGTATTTTTTTGAAAATTGGGGAGACTAAATATAGGAGATATGATCTTGAGTACGGACTTTTTAAAAATAAAAGAAGAAGGAAGGGTTAAGATATAAATATTGATGAACTACAATAATCGATATTGATAGATTTGGTAGAGTAAGTATAGTTAGCAAGGTTAGCTAGACAAATGACTAGTAAATAAGGAACAAGCTGAGTGAAAGTGAGTGTAAAGGATATAAGGAGGTTTTGGAAGGCTAAAAATTTTGTAAAATTAGTCAGGTTGAAAGTAGATAAGAAATTAATGACAAACTATATTAAACGAAGACAAATTTCATCATGCTAGGGTATGACATTATGTCTTATTACTCTAGTTTGGTTTTATTTTTCCAGATGATTATTTTACTCCATTACTTTTATTAACTGACCCCACCTGACATTTTATATTTCTCATTAGAACTTTAACCTAAATGATTCATGTCTTGAACATTTTATATTTCTCACAAATCTTATTGAGTCGGCGAGGCAATTGTAGAGATGTATTCTTTATCGTCAACAATTGCAGTCGCTTAATAAAATCGTTTTGTGTGATTCAATTTTGCAATTAGTCACGAATTCATTTCTTATCTTGTATCTCTACCATGCATAGTCTTATTACATCGGTATTGTAATAATTCAGATTAATTTTCTCTTCTATAATCTATTATAACATTTAATAGGACTTTGGATATGGACTTTACAAAAATATTTATCATCTGTATCTTACCCATTACTTAATCATGATAGCATGACACTCCAAATTGGTAGCAATTATTCCTAATTAAATTCTAATTTGCTTTTGCGTTCCTTGATCCAAATAAAATTTCTAGAACAAATTGGAAATGTTGTCTACCCATTATCTTTCCTACTAAAGACAGAAATCGTTCATGATGTATTTATATATCATAGATGAGGAGGTGCTTAGGTGAAAGTACAGAGTAGCGGATCTACCAAAAGTGAATTTGAGATCGGACCTAAAATATGAGAAACGACCTGTAACAATTATTAACTGGTAGGAGAAGTTTTTAAGAATTAAGTAATACCATTAGTTTTTGTTTCGTGGGATGCACAATCACCAAAGAGATTCGACTTGGGAGTCTGAAGAAGACACCGGGATAAAATACTCATACATTTTTGCATGATCAGGCACGCCAATTGAATTTATATCAGTAATACTCATATATAGTGGCATGCCTTTCAATTTGAAATTTCGAAGACAAAATTCTTTTGTTAAGTGGGTAGGATGTAATATCCTAAACTTCGAGCTATCTGTATTACTCTTTTGAGTTCGAATGTGCCAAATAAACATACCAAAGTTAATTTAATTGGACACCGAAATAATTTTTGGTAGATAGAACTTTAAATCTGTAACTCCAAATGACATTAGTATTCGCACTTATTAGTTTTATAGTATTTAAGATTTTTGAAAATTTTTCTTGCGAGCCAGAAAAATACTCCCAAAATTGCCAATTTAATAATATTAAAATTATTCTTCTAATTACTTCGAAATTTTGGTTTATTTTTTCCGAGTATCGAAATGACAAATAAATAATTTTGTAATATTCCTCTCAATGAGTACTACGTCCTACATAAATTTAATAGTACTTGAAAAATGTTTACCAAAACCGTAAATAATAAAATTTTAAATAAATTGGAAATTACTTTATACACACTATTTCTATAACAAATTTCTAAGGGCACCCCTCGCTTTAATTCAGTGTTCCATTGTCTCCACCAACGTTGGGATTGAGGTGTCACGCCGGGGGTGTTCAATAGATGAGGTGGCTGAGTTTAGGAAATAAGGAGCCAAATAAAATAAATAAATAAACAACCCCACTTCCCTCCCTCTCTTCTCCTCTTTCTCTCGGCCAAAACTTGGGCAACTGAGAAAAAAAGGAGAGAAAAAGAAAAAAAACGGGAAGGAAAAAAAAAAAGAGAAAGAAGAGAGAAAATTTAAATCGAATCGAGGATTCGAATCAAGAAGAGGCAACACTGTTAATTTTTGTAGGTTTCTTTATTTAATTTATATTTGTAGACGTAATTTATTTTGTAAAAATACTTAATTTATATTTTGAACCATTGATTGATATTGAAAACTGAACCAGATTATTAGGTCAATTTTGATATATATAAATATTATAATATTTGCTTATTTTTTTGATTTTAGAAAAAATGGAAAAGAGACAAGAGGGAAAGAAAGAAAGAAAAAATTTAGCATGGAATTTTGCATGTAGCATTTTTGCATGTGACATTCCAAGCACAGATACCTACTTCTGTGACATTCCAAAAATTTAGCATTTTTGGAACATAGCATTTTTGCATGTGACTCCCAATAATCTGGTTCTCCTATTATGCCGTAATGTAATCTGTGAACTGACAGTCCAAGCACACACAAAATTTTCATGTTCACAATGTTATGATACGTAAGAATAGATCTAAAGTCACACACATACCAAAAAATAAATAATAGCAAAAATCATGGCTTGACTGCAGCATGTATAAGCACACTTTTGCATGGGTTTTATAAATTATAACATTGTATTTTATTAATACAAATGCACGTGATGACATAATTATTCATTAATATTATAAACTGTGATATTTGTATTTATTAATATTATGAATAATAAACATAATTTTAACATACTAAATACACGATGACATAATCATTCATGAAAATATAATGATAAAATTCATATATCTTGATCATATGGAAATAAAGTATCCTCATGATACGTGTGTACATGATGTTGAATCCTGATTGCTGAATTTTTGTTACTCGTGATAAGGATATGTACACAGTTTGACTTGACAAGTTACGTATTTTCATTAATTCATGTATATCGTGTATTATTGATATTGAGATTGGAAAAACTACATGATAAATAAGAATTGTATTGTATAAAGAATTTATTAGCCAACTTCTTAATTGAAGCCGGGATTCTTTCACTGCAGCAACCTGCATGATTACTGGGTCATCAATTGATAATTGATACCCAGAGTGGTATGTCCGTTACTGTAATACATTATGGGAATTGGATTGTTATGCGTAGCGGCATGTCATGGTTCACCGTCATGAATATTGAGGCCAAGTCCGGATATGTATGGCCACTTGTACGATACGAAAAACTGCGCGCTATTTTATCTATCATTTAGTTTCAAATGCTAACAAGGACATGACTTAGACTTGACATTTTTACAAGATATTCACTGCTATTTACAAATGACATGCACGGTCTTACTTATTCTATATTTTATTATTCACATGACATGTTTAACACTATCATAATTTATCTGCATACTTTTATCCCAGTACTATGATAGTACACATATCTTTTTCCTTGTGTTACTTGTTAGATTTAATCCTCTAGGTTTTGAACCCAGGTTTAAAAGACGAAGAAGGAGAACCAACCCCGACTGAAGACCTGTACTTCATTAACCAGACCAAGCGATAGTAAGAAGTGAAGTATCTTCTAGAGAATTTTTGCATATTTTGTTTATATTTCCTTTTGTCTGAGCACTGCTTTTCTCTTTAATTCTTTTGTATTCATATTTAGAGTAGTGTGTCATCTCATATAATTAACTTTTAGTATGAATGTGTTCTCTGCAAAATTCTTACTTTCTTCCATTAATTACTTTGATTACAACGAAGGAGGAAAAATAGAAAAACAAACTTGAGAATTTATATTTTTATCACTCTCTTTTACAATAAAAAGTGGGTTCTAGTGTGGCGATGTGATCTATCTAGTAGTTTCTGTTGACAATCTGATATGAAGATCTCCTTTGAAGAAGATGATGGTCGGCCTTAACTTCTCTCTCTGCTAATCTCTAGGCTTTAAGGCTCTCTTGCGTAATTTGAATTGCCAAATGATCAAAAGGATTAAAGATCGATCCCTAAAGTCTCCTCAAAGAGGGTTTTTATAGACTTTAGTTGGTTATGAGAGTTTCTATAAGAATAGGAATAGAAAGTTTCCATAGGAATATGAATAGAAGGTTTTCATAGGAATAGGAATAGAAGGTTTTATATTCATCAAGGATTCTAATTAAATATTTGATTTTGATTTAAATATTTTGATTTTGGATTCTGATTGGACTCAATTCGGGTATTGGATAAGTTCAAATCTTAATCACAATCAATTTAGGATTCTGATTGGACTCAATTCGGGTATTAGATAAGCCCAAATCTCAATCACAATCAATTTAGGATTCTGAGAATTTATTCACGCGAAGTTAAGTACTCTGAATGAGGAGCTAAGTACTCTGAACGCGGAGCTAAGATTTTAGCTTCGCATTTTATCTCTTCACGCGGAGCTAAGCTCTGGACAACGCGAAGCTAATCAATAGCTTTGCGTCCGCCTGGCCGCAGAGCTATTGATTTTCCTCTTTTTGAATATTTTACCACCAACAGAACCCCCTCCGAAGTTTTCAAAGTGGCCTATGACTTAGCAAATTTTGAAGTACTTTGGATCTTCAATTTGGTGATCAGGTTAAGATCAAGAAATTTGGTAGAGGTACCTAATCGCATATACTTGAAATTTTAATGGAGGTGGTTCAAGACTCTCACGTGCAAGTTGAACTGTACTCGTCAAGAGACTGTTTATTTCAGTATGACAATGGTTCAAACCTTACTGTTAAAGGTAAAATTTAACATGATAGTGTTTATCATATCGAAATAACAAGGATAGTAATAATCTAAATCTTACTGTTAGAACTAAGATCTTAACATGACAAGTGCAGGAGATTTTTAGCAAACCCCCAGCTATAAATAGATTTTGTGTGCTTTTACCAATCGCCGTTTGCGTTGAGCTAGCCATGCTATTCCTCTCAATATGATAAGTTATTGAGGAATTGATTTCTTCTCCCATTTGTTTTTAACAGTATTGGGTAGTTGATTTCATACTTTTATCCCTAGTATGATAGGGTTGGCGAGGAGTTTGATTTTCTCTTCCCACCACTTTAACAGTATTGGGCAAAAAAAATTTATTTATAGTACTCAATTAGCCATTCCAATGGCTAGTAAGAGTAGAAAAAAACAATATGATGCTTATCACCGTCAATATCTTCGGCACCCCCAGTCCAATCCGGCTGCTAGCCAATGAGGATGACTCTGTCACAGCTGTGGTTCGGAGCATATCCATGGAGCCAACTTGCAAGTGCGGGCTGTCTGTGCTTGGTATCGATCGAGTATTTTTCTTGGTTTTTACTGAATTAGCTGAGCAAGTCAATTGTTCGTCTTTCAGCAAGTCTGAGTGTACCCTTATGGTTTCTCGCTTTTTGACAGAAAATTTATTGGTTCCTATGACCAGAGTTGTCATATTCATAGAAACATTTTTCTGTTCTTCTTTAAGCTGGAGGACTCTGACTTCTATCAATCCTTGGATTAGATTCTTGAGAGGGTGACAACTTTTGGTTGGATGCCCAATGTTTTGATGGAACAGGCAATAATTATGGTCGTTGGTTTTTACTGCTTCCTCTGACTTTCGGTTCTCTAGAAACTTTAATATCTCTTTTTTATTGAGGAAGTGAAATAGAGTGCCTATCTGCTCCGTCTTGAATGAATAAGTCCTATCAAGTCCTGCACCTCTTGGCTTTTGCGGTCTTAGATTCGAATCTGCAACTGATGTCATCACAGTCTTCTCTTTATTTTTAGAATTCTGTGGATATTGTATGTTATTTGTAGAGTTTCTTATACCACGAGATTCCTCAATCATGCGGATTATATTTTTTACCTGCTCTCCTTACTTCAGTAGATCTTTTCAGCTTTTGGACTCTACAGCTCCCATTCTTATAAGCACGCCGGTCCTAAAGTTATGTTTGCAGGTTTCCACCTGCATTTTCTGAGTCATACCGTGCTGACAATGCACAGATTTTTACCTGAAGCGTTCAATAAAACTTTTGACCGCTTTTTCTCCTTGTTTCGTCGCAAGGAGGGAATGAACTGATATTTCAGTATCATCTTCAAAGAAACATGCCAAGAATTGTTTCTTGACATCATACCAAGTGTTAATAGTTCCCGGAGGCAATTGTATGAACCATGTAAAAGTAGACCCTCGCAGGATGCTCGCAAATACCTGGGTCATTATGGGGTCATTTCCCATCAGATGACAGGCTTGCGATAAGAAGTAATACATGTGTTGGCTTGGGACCCCTTCCCGTCATATGACTCCAATTTGAGGGGTTTGTACTTTTCTGGATAAGGGGCGAAATCCCCTTCAAGCAGATACAGCCTTGAAATTCCTGATTTCTTTAGCTTCTTTTCTGCATTAATTCATTAAGTTGCTTTTGTAACTTCTCCATCTTCTCTTCATGAGGATCCTGGAAGAAAAATTTATCGTCTTCCTCACAGACTGAGTTAGCTCTTTCTTCTCTATTATATTCATTTGTTGTAAAGGGTAGTTCCTCATTTGTTTTCAGTGGTGGTTCCAAGGAAGTTTTAGCTTTATCGTCGACTATCTTCTGGGTATTTTCGACCACTTTTAGAAGCATTAGTTTGAGGTCATTAATGGCCTTTTGCTGATCTCTAATCATTTATTCTTGGACTTCAAACATCTGGTCGACATCATCGGACCTATCCACCACATGCGACGCCAATTTTCTTGGTCGGGAAGAAGTATATGGACTGAGTAAGCTCTTTCTTTTCTATTATCTTCATTTGTTTTAAAGGGTGGTTCCTAATTTGTTTTCGGTGGTGGTTCCAAGGAAATTTTAGCCTTATCGTCGACTATTTTCTGGGTATTTTTGACTACTTTTAGAAGCATTGGTTTGAGGCATCAATGGCCTTTTGCTGATCTTGAATCATTTGTTTTTGGGCTTCAAACCTTTGATCAACATCATCGGACCTATCCACCATATGCGACGCCAATTTTCTTGGTCGAGAAGAAGTATATGATTGTGGAGAAGTAATGGCTGAATTGTCGCTATCATCGTTGTAGGAACCTTTTGCAAGTTTTCTATAATTTCGAGGAGTGACAACAAATGATTTGAGCCAAATAAGATGGTGAGGTTGTACGTCATATGCATCCAACCCATTTTCTTTTCTATGGTCTTCTTATCTTTACCCACCATATTTGAAACTATCGCTTTCAATTCTTTTTCCATGATTCTATACCTCATATTATTCTTTCTCCTTTTTGGAGTATTTTGGTCTGACTCAGTTATTCTGTCAAACACAGATATTTTTTTCATACAACAGCAATTGTTCAATACTGCTGATATTATCTGTTCGCAATGACATGTTGAGCATGACGGAGTTTGGGTCATTTTTCTTTTATTTGTCTAGTATTTCTTGAGATTATGAACTTTAGGAGATGAAGAACCTTCAATGATGCTCTGGGCCTGAGGCCCACTTGGCTGTCAGAGAGATCTGAGTACCTATTGAAACTCTCCAGAGCCAGTGGGGTTGAGATGGTGCTAAATATTTCGATTATCAGTCTTAATTCTGTACATTGGCTGTTTTATGAGGAGCTGAACATTAGCTCCGCATTTTAGAGCACTTACGTGAGGCTGGAACATAGCTTCGCATTTTACGCTAGCCTCGCATTTTACGCTAACTTGGCATTTCTGAAGAAGTTTATCTTTGCTTTGTTTAGCCTCGCGTAGAGAAGTATCCTTACACACTGTCATAATTTTGCGATTTACGCAAGAATCTTTGGCTTTGCGTTTGACACTTAGCTCAAGTTTTAGTTTAGGTCTAATACCCTCGCATGGGGGAGTATCCTCACACACTAGCTTATCTTCGCGGTTTATGCAAATCTTGGCACTTTGGCCAGTTCCATAGTTAAGTTCAGTAGCCTCGCGTGGAGAAAGTCCATCACACATTGGTTTGACTCTGAGATCAATGCCATATTTTACGCAAGTGTTACCAATTTTCCTGGCTTCATGTCCAGGACTTGTAACCTCGCATGAAGTAACTTCTTCACATGCTGACTTACAGTTACAAGTGACTTCACAATTTATGAAAGTTTTGGCACTTTGGTCAGTTTCATAGTTAAGTTTAATAGCCTCGCGTGGAGAAAGTCCATCATACGCTGGTTTGAGGCTAACTTCGTATTTAACGCGATTCAGACCGGTCTTACGATTAACACAAGCCAGTTCGCGAGGTAAGATCATAACCTCGCGTTCTAGCTCTGCTTCAGCCTTGCATTTAACGCGAGCTTTGAAAGCTCTTCTCCTCGCTCGATGATTTCAATTACGGTATTGAGTCTTGGTGAGACCAGTCTTTTAGCTCTCTTCAGCAGCAGGAACAACATCTTCTTTTAGGGTTCTCTAACCGAACGACGGCTCTATAGCCGCGGACTCAAAGGATCCCCGATTAACGGAGAATTCCTTACAACTCGATTTATGGGTTTTAGAGATCACGCGACGATAGCGTCGCGTTTCAGTTAGATCACCTAATCCAAAGAAGAGATATTCTTCGTACCTTTACTGGTCGATCTCAACGACGAGCACGCCCACGACCGATCCAATCTTGTTCACATCGGATTGTGCTACGATTTTTTGTTCTAAAAAAGAGACGTCTCCCACTGTGGTTACCAGTTTGTTCTTCGCAAAAATCTTGCTTTCTTCCTTTGAATATTTTGGTTACAACGAAAGAGGAACAATAAAAAAATAAACGAGAGGATTTATAATTTTATCGCTCTCTTTTACAATAAAACGTGGGTTCTAATGTGGCGATGGGATCTATCTAATAGTTTATGTTGATGATCCGATGTGAACATCTTCTCCGAAGGTCTTTCTCTCTGCTGATCTCTGTGAATTCAAGACTCTTGTGCGTAACTTGAACTCCAAAACGATCAGTAGCTTCGCATCCGCTTGGCCGCAGAGCTATTGATTTTCCTCTTTTTGAATTTTTTACCACTAACAGAGTGAAATCTTTTCAGTTTTAGATGTGTTATTCATTAATCTGATTGTACCAGTAGTTACAGTTATTCCAATATCCTGTGACTGTTGGGTAATACAGTGCAATTTTAAGTAGCATCCTCCGTTTTAGGAAGCAACTGAAAAACGGGGGCGTTGCACCCTATAAGTCGCATTTTAACTTTATGACATTAAGGGATAAGTATTATCCTCATTTCTGGCTAAATGCGAACCAATAAGAGCCATCTGTATCGCTAAAAAAGCCAAACACGGATCATCAATCAGGATCTATATGCTATCTATGTTTCAAACCAAACGAAGACTAATTGGAACAACCCTCATTCTAAAGCAAAAACGCGACTCCCTACAAGTCATGTTTCAACTTTGTAACATCAAGGGATAAGAATTATCCCCCCATTTCAGAACAAACGTGGATTTGACCAGGCAAATCATGTTGCTAAAGAGCCAAACGCGAATCATATGCTATAATCCCCATTTTAGTTACAAATCCTGTGGATTTAAAGTATGAGTTACAAACTTAAATTATAAAATTAATCTCTATTAAAATGGCTCTTAATTGGTTAGTTACACTAAAATTAAAAGCCTCAAAATACCTATAAATAACCATACTGTAATGCCCTACTTTCTGTAGTGTGGATAGTTGAGACATTTGATATCGAATGATAACTCGACAAGCTTCAATATTAATACAGTCACAACACAATGGAATATGAATAATAAATAACAATAACAATATTTTTTCAGTCATAATAATAATAATAATAATAATAATAATAATAATAATAATAATAATAATAAGTTATTTTTTTAAAATAAATCAAACAAAATATGACCTACGATAAAATTATCTCTTAAAAATAGGAATATCCCAAATAAAACTAGGTTACGTGCTATATGCACTTATTACATTTTCCTAATGTGAAAGTAGTCAACTAAAATAGAATTCTTCACTCCTGTAGTTCCGCCTATTCCCTCAAATACATCATGTCATGCTCTATTTCTGACGGATCTATTTTTTTGTCAATATCTGCATTTGGTCATACATAATCAGGATCATTAATAAAGCGATCCAATGATAAATAGTAAAACATAAAAAATGATAATGTCTCAGTATTATGAAAATTCATATACAAATAAACGATGGAAAATCTTATATTTGAACGTTTTGTGTGGTTATCATTAGTTTTTTTTTCAGTTAACGTCTTTAATTATGGTATTTAAAACTTTTGGAAAATATAAACTTGGCTGGTCTGAACATATCCCCATCTACCCCCAAAAAAATGGAACAGTAAATTTGATCAGAGCCTATCCCGATCCTCCCAAAAAGGAAAACAATAGAAAATTTGATCGGAGCCTATCTCAATCCTCTCACAAAAAAAAATAATGATAATTGTGATCGGAGCCTATCCTGATCCTTCCAAAAAGGAGAACAGTGGCAATTGTGATCGGAGCCTATCCCGATCCTCCCCGAAAAAGAAAATAGTGGCACAGTTACATCCAATTATCAAATTCATATGAATCTAAATTTCCCCCAAACTGTATGTTAATTTTTGTGTCAGTCGTTCGATTTAATTTAAGGGATTGATGATTATTGAATTTTAATATTCTGTGACAATAATATGAACATTAAAAAACATATACAATACAACAGTTAATAGTTAATGATTTACCACCAATCCCATATCATAACAGTTTTCAGTGTCTTTTCAAATTTCATTCTAAATGTTCATTTTCTTTTTTTAATAGATAAATTAAAATAAGTGAGCTAGAAATTATAAAATAGTCATTTGGATAGCATATATATATATATATATATATATATATATATATATATATATATATATCTTTAAATGGGATAGAGATATAGACTTGACAAGAAAATATTCATATTTGGCATTCTACAAACATGCACATGAATTCAAATAATAATAATAATTAAATTTGTAAAAAAAAAAACAATTTTAACTACCAACAAATAATTCTTAAAGAACACTTGATTTTGTTTTTTTTTTCTTTTCCTCTTTATTGTTAGAGTATGAAACATAATTTGGAAGTCAATCAAAAGCAAATAAAACAAATTCATGTTACAAAGGCAATGATCTTTTTTTTTTATTTTGCAAAAAATGTTGCAAAAACTTTTACAGATTGGGCTGACCACCAGGGTGCTCTCATCAAAATTTGCAGCAGAACAGTTTATGATATTATATTGTTCTGAAAGTCTATAACAATGTATTGTTCAGATTACATATTCTGATCCCTCATTAAGTTTGATGGTGTAAATGTCAGAGGTATGACAATAATGACATGTACACAACTTAATTAATTTATGATATGAAGATGCTTATAGCAAGCAGAGAAATTTCTGAAACTTACTAATTGTTCATTATTTCTCTTATTATGGATTTACTAAACTCTTGACCATTTGCTTTTTCAAATGTGCACAGGAAAAGGGGAGAAATATGATTATTGCATTATTTTTTTGTTCCAAGATGCTAAGAATTGCATAGGGATGGCTCTCTGCTTTATTTCCCAAACAACAGATTGATATCTTACTGGAGAAAAACATTCACATTTATTTTTAAGGCGGATGAGATTTCTGGTTGCTCATCGGTGTCATCGTACACGAATATATCTAACTAGTTTTCTACTTTTTGAAGATTGTTTTAAGTTTTGAATATTTTTCAGCATTTTTAGAGCCCATTTGTCCCCCAACAATTTTAATAGATATCAAACTCATTTATTTTGCTTTCTATACTTCAATTGGTCTATATACTCTATAGTTTAAATTGTTGAATATATATAATTGCTAATTGTGGATGACATACAGTATATAATGCTTGTACACTTCTATTAGTCCATATGCAGTTGAGAATGGAAAAGAGCTTTAATACCATCTTATGATGAATCAGCAAACCTATAAGTAAGGGAAGATCATACCAGACACAAAATATAGTTCCTTCGGGCATTTAGTCTCTTATAGAAGAAGTTGAGTAAGTATTGGTGAATTGCACAGATTCTCAAATTGCTTTCACAGATTTTTTTTTTTTTTTCAAATCAATGGAATCTAACAAGGCAAAGTCTAAATAGTGTAAGTATTGTACCATTACGGTAGGTCTGTAAGAGGGGAAAAAAACTAGTAGGATAAACGAGAAAATAAATAGCAATTCGTCTCTTAGAATACCTGATGAAAGCACACAAGGCTTTTCCAAAATGTTTACGGCATAAAAGCAAGGCAACTATAGCACAGGAAACAAATAGAAACACTTCTCTTATATTTATAAGATTATGCCAGGGAAACAGGTAATATATCAGAACAATAATCATTCTGGGAAAAATCACCAATATTACTATCTTGTACAAGGACTCAAGATATCACCTTTTCAAGTTGTTGATAATGTCAAAACATTATTACAGTTTATTTGTTATGAATTAGTTGGTACCATTATAAAATTTATGAGATAAACTTAAAAGAAGCTAAGCATAATACGATAGATTGTGCATAAAACAATGATATAGAAAGTATATATCCATAAGTTTATATTTTAATTTAATAAAACAAGAAGTTTATAAATAAACATAAATAATAGTATGTTACAGTAAGTTAAAAAAACTCACTTTTGGCTGGCTGAATTTCCTTCTTTCCCTTTTTCTTTCCCTCACGTACATTCTGTAAAAAAAAAAAAAAAAAAATTCTCTGCATTTGAGAAGAATTGAGAGGATTATGTTTCTATTTAGTTATAGGAGATTAAATATTGGGAATCTAAATAACTAAATTTTAGATAAGAGTTAATCTAAAGATTTGATACTATTTAGATTCAACCTCTGTTTAAATTTTTATCGCATTAGATATGAACCAAATAAAAATTCTTTTTTAAAACCAAATATTATTTTTAAAAAATTAAAAATCAATGCACAATAAAAAGTGTCTATCCCACATACTTTGAGCTAAGAAAGAGCTTGGATTATATTCATTTGAGCACTTGTACTAGAATTTTTGTATCAGATCTTCAAAGAGTTGTTCGTTTTCAAAGTTCTCAGGTGCAGAAACTTCCAACTTGGAGAATTCATCGCTCAGATTGTCAATAGAGATAAGATCTACCTCCATTGTCACTTAGAACCCCAGCTAAAAAAAAGAAATTATCAAGTATGCCAAGTCATCAATTATGGAATCTAAATATATGTCTCTCTTTCAGTAAAGCAAACAACAAACTAATGAATCCTAATTACAAACTTTGATCAATTCCTCCTTGATCTCAATCTCATTTATCAATTCCTCTACTCTGGTATACTATTCTACTTAATACAAACATAACTACCATCCATAGGCTCAGAAAGATAGAATATTGGACTGGCTTGACCCTAAAAATGGCAAGATCCTAAGTCCAATAAAAAGTAATCCTGGTTCAAGATACAGACCCGGGTATGGATTGGAATGCTGAAAAAGGGCTCCATTGGTCCTCAAGATTTAATCCTTGAAACCGATCTTTTTCGTTTTCTATGACAGTCATCATTGGTTGAATCGTCATGGTTGAAGTGGGAGCTAAATTGGTTGCAGTGCGGGTTGAACATGATAGTCAAAGTCTTGAAACTCAACATTTGATTCTAGAGTTTGTGAGCTGTCGAAATTATTCTCTCTTCTTGTTGCTCTCTTATCTTCTGTTAGGATCTTTTTCTCTGGATCCTCTCACAGGGTGACAGTTATAACAGAAGGATGGTAGGTTTGGGCCTCCTGTGAGCCAGAGTAGAGTTACAGCTGAGGAAATAAAGGAAGCCTACAGAATCTCTTGTTTAAGCAAGATAAGGCGGAACCAGATATTCGGATACGCCATTGGGCACTACATAAGCTCATTCCGATTTCATTGTTAGTTAGGTAATGAATAAATATTCTCTTCTCCATATCCAAATTCCTCCAATTCTCATTATCTTCTTCCCTACCCTATCTCTTCTCTACCTCTACTCTGCTATTCTCCATTCAATATATCTGTTATCTAACTTAGTTTTGTAGGAAGACGCCGAAATCCCATGGAGGTGTAGGTTCCAGCTAGAAATCCAATGAGGGGGAACCTAACATTGGTATCAGAGCATCAGGTTCGGGGCTCACCACTATTTCTGAAGGATGTGAAGAATCGGTAGTGGCTGCAATGCAATGGCTTCTCTGACGAGTGACATCGATTCTATCCAAGTAGTTGTCCGGCACCACTCCGATCAGCTGACGGATGTCATCGGTCAACTTCGTTCCATGACGGAGGACATTAAGAAGATCCAAGTGGACCGTTGAAATGATCGGGTGGAAAGGGAGAATGATAGAGAGGAACTAAAAGCTCTTATCATCACTCTTAGCAACAGAATCGGATCGGGCTGTGGATCTGTTGCTGAATCAGTGGCTAGGCCACCAAGCTCTACACCGCCACCATCAGGATCGGGATCTCATCCTCATCAGGAATCTCTGATGGGAGGAGGCTGGGAAGGACGACGGCTGAACAACCCACCTCTCCTACCAACACCACCACCACCACCTCACGGAAATGCAAACTTCTCTTGGATTCCTGTTGATCCAGTGGAGGGATCACGGATGAACAGCCCACCTCTCCTGCCAACGCCACCACCACCACCTCACGGAAATGCAAATTTCTCTTGGATTTTTGTTGATCCAGTCCAGAACAGCAATAAATCTCAGGATTCAAGGTATGTTCCCAAACCCAAATTTGAATTTCCTATTTTTTCGGGGAAGGATGTAAAGGGGAGGATCTATAGAATGGAGCAAATGCTTGATTACTACAACATACAAGGGGAACAGAGGGTGAAGGTTGCTGCAATGCACCTAGAGGGGTCATCATTGCAATGGTATAGGTGGCTACTTAGAACTAAGAAGACTACCTTGTTGTGGCCGGAGTTTGAAGCGGGGATAGTGACAATGTATGATGAACAAACAGTGCTTGATAGTGCGGGAGAGCTCTCAAAGCTCAAACAAGAAGGCAACACCTATGAACATTACCAAGAGGAGTTTATGCGCCTTTCCCATCAGGTGCAGGATCTCTCTGAAAATTACTTAATCAGTTGTTTTATTAGTGGTTTGAGAGATTCTGTGAAGTATGAGCTGATTGCAAAAAGTCCTACAACTATGGTGGAAGCCATGCGATTGGAGAAGGTGGAAGAAGAGAAGACGACTGCTATTAGGAAGTCGCAAAGATCATCTTATCTAAGGAACCAACCACAACACCGTGACTCCGGAGGAGGAAGAGTTCATGTGGGAACTGTAGCAACAGGGGTAAAGGGAATTCCACCTACACCAGCACCTAATATACCAGTGAATAAGATATCTCACGAATGAAGAAGCTCGAGAGAGGAGGTAAAGAAGATATCTCACGAACGAAGAAGCTCGAGAGAGGAGGTAAAGAGGCCTTTGTTTTTACTGCAACGAAAAGTATGTGCAAGGGCACAAATGCAAGAACCAAAGAGTCTTCCGGTTGGAGATTCTTTCAGAGCGTGAAGAAGAAGAACGTGATTGGGATTTCGAAGAAGAGGAGATGAAGGATCCACAGCCTCCAATTGAACTCTTGGCCAACTCTTTAGTTGGGATAGTTGGGGTTAGTTTGATTCGCTTTGTTGGAAAAATTGCAGGCAAAGAGTCTAGCTTCCTCACAGATATTGGAGTCACTCACAACTTCATAGACCCAGTGACAGTCAAGAGGTTGGGCATCCTTACTCATCGAATGAATCCATTTGAGGTTGATGTAGCTGATGGGGAGAAAGTGATTGGAAGGGACTATTGTAAAAATGTTGTGCTCAGCATACAAGGGTTTGAGTCACATACTGACTTGTTGGTGGTGCTTTTGGGTGATGCACAAGTGATGCTTGGAACGGTTTGGTTAAAGAATTTGGAACCTACTCTTTGGGATTTTTCGAAGAAGACTCTAAGGTTTTGGAAGGAAGAAAGAGCTATCACTCCACATCGTGCACAGCCTAACACACTGGACGTAGCAGAAGGAGAGCTCCTTAGTAAAATGCTACAAATAAAAGGGATTGCTTATATACTGAAGGGAGTTGATGAAGACTAGGAAGATCCTTCAGAGCCTTATATAAATGTACTGCAAGATATTTTGGAGGAGTTTAAGGAGGTGTTTGACATGCCGCAGGGGTTGCCGCCTACCCGAGCCTATGATCATCGAATTCCTTTACAAAATCCTCACATCTCGGTCAATGTCCTTCCTTACCGCTACCCATTCCACCAGAAGAACGAGATTGAGCGACAAGTGCAAGAAATGCTATCTATAGGAATAATACAACCCAGTTCTAGCCCATTTGCCTCGTCGGTAGTACGGGTTTGCAAAGCCGATAGGAGTTGGCAGTTGTGTGTGGACTATCGTGCACTCAATCACAACACCATTAAAGACAAATTTCCCATTCCCTTGATCGACGATCTGTTGGACGAGTTACATAGTGCCAAGTACTTCTCAAAACTTAATTTGTGATCAGGGTACAACCAAATTCGAGTAGCTATAGAAGATATACCCAAGACGGCAGACGCATGAGGGTCACTATGAATTTTTGGTGATGCCATTCGGTTTAACAAACGCACCATCAACCTTTCAAGGCTTAATTAACCACATCTTCCGGCCATTCATAAGGAGGTTTGTTCTCATATTCTTTGATGACATTTTGATTTATAGTGCCACAATTGCTGATCACAGGGAGCATTTGAAGTAAGCACTGAAAGTCCTTAAGGAGAATCACCTCTATGCACATCTATCTAAGTCCAAATTTGGATGTCTCCAAGTTGACTACCTCGGTCACCTCATCTCCGAAGGAGGTATTACTGTGGATCCTCGCAAGGTACAGGTTATTAAAGATTGGTCATCGCTGAAGACCCCAAAGGCTTTGAGAGGCTTTCTGGGTCTTACAGGTTACTACCGGAAGTTTGTGTGATCATATAGGAGTATAGCAGCTCTGTTGAACAAGATGTTGAAGAAGGATGGCTATCAATGGACTGAGGAGTCCCGAGCTACTTTCGAACAACTGAAGGTTGCATTGATGAATCCACCCATATTAGGCATGCTCAAATTCAACGAGAAATTTATTCTCGAGTGCGATGCTTCTAATACGGGTGTCGGGGCTGTCTTGATGCAACGAGGTCACCCAATTGCTTACATCAGTCAAGGACTCAAGGGGCAGGCTCTAGCTCTTTTAACCTACGAAAAGGAGATGCTGGCTATCTTATTACCTATCCAGAAGTAGCGTCAATACCTATTGGGAAGACGCTTCATCATACAGACCAAAAAAGCCTCAAGTTCCTGTTGGACCAACGCTTCTGACAAGAATCGTAAGATCCTTCGCTTCTGAAGCTTACCGGGTTTGATTACATGGTGGAATAAAAAAGAGGAGCTGAGAACAAGGTGGCCAATGCCCTCTCTCGGCGACTGGAAGAAGAATTCACAACCCAAGACGCTGCTTGTAGGACAGCAACTGTAGTGGAACCTGCATGGCTACAAGAGGTGAAGGAAATGGTGAATTCATTGTAATTCTTCAAGGGCCTGCAAGAGAAGTTAGCACAAGGAGACCTACCTTCTGATCGTTACAAAATGGTGAATGGGATATGGTTCTATACAGACAGAATCCTCCTTGATTCGAACTCTCCATTATGTCAGACCATCATTCATGATCATCGTGCGGCTGCAGGAGGTGGGCATTCAGGGTATAACCGCACACTTAGAAGGATCAAGTTGTCATTCTGGTGGCCAGGAATGACAGCGATGCTACGCAATGAAATCCAAGAGTGTGACATTTACTAGTTTCAAAAGGGCAAGACTCTTGCTTCCCCAGGGCTGTTAAGTCCACTACCATAACCTGAAAAGGTTTGGGATGAAATATAAATGGATTTTGTCGAAGGGTTGCCAAATAGTCAAGGGAAAGATGCTATCATGGTGGTTGTAGATTGCTATTCAAAGTTCGCACATTTTGTGCCTTTGCAACATCCTCTAACTGCTCCAAAGGTGGCACAAACATTCTTTGAGGAAGTTTTCAGTTTGTACGGGTTGCCAAAATCAATTGTAAGTGATCGAGACCCCATCTTCCTTAGTTCCTTTTGGAGTGAGCTCTTCAAACTACAAGGCACAAAGCTCAATCACAGTTCCTCTTACCACCCGCAATCCGATGGACAAACGGAGAGGATAAACCAATGTCTAGAGTGCTACCTTCATTGTTTTTGCGGGACACGGCCAAATGATTG
The DNA here is from genome assembly GCA_036321105.1 of Dracaena cambodiana. Taxonomy (NCBI): domain Eukaryota; kingdom Viridiplantae; phylum Streptophyta; class Magnoliopsida; order Asparagales; family Asparagaceae; genus Dracaena; species Dracaena cambodiana. The sequence continues at coordinate 22,550,203 of JAYEPQ010000012.1, read as the reverse complement.
GAAGAAATGGATCCCATGGGCAATGTATTGGCATAGCACTACCTGGAAGTCAGCAACTAGATTCACCCCGTATGAGGTTGTGTATGGGTGCCCTCCTCCTTCCATGTTAAATTACATTCCGAAGACGGCAAAGGCTCAAGCAGTGGAGGACTACTTGTTCGACCGAGATTGGATGAAGAAGCTTCTAATGGATAATCTCACCAAAGCCGGCGATCACATGAAAAGTTTTGCGGACAAGCACCGTACAGAGAGGGTCTTTGAGGTCGGGGATGTCGTCTTACTCAAACTACAGCCCTACCGTCCGTCCATAGTAAGAGGCGCCATGCCACACAAGTTATCACCTCGATATTATGGGCCTTATATCATTATCGAGAAGATTGGTTCAGTCGCCTACCGCCCGCAACTACCCCTATTGTGAAGATTCACAATGTGTTCCTTGTGTCTCAACTGAAGAAGTATAAAGGCCAATCAATACATGTCCAAGGGGATCCCTCTCCTTTTGGAATGTTCAACCGAAAGAGCCTGAAGTTGTCTAAGATGAGGTAGAGGCGATCTTGGAAGATTATCTTGTGGTTAAGGAGAAATTTCTATCCTTCGACCTCGCGGCCGAGGTCGCTCTTAAGGGAGGAAGGGTGTTAGGATCCTTTTCTCTGCATCCTCTCACATGGTGACAGTTATAACAGAAGGATGGTAGGTTTGGGCCACCTATGAGCCAGAGTTACAACTGAAGAAATAAAGGAAGCCTAGAGAATCTCTTGTTTAAACAAGATAAGGCAGAATCTATTGTTTAAGCAAGATAAGACAGAATCGGATATTTGAATACGCCATTGGGCACTATATAAGCTCATTCTGATTTCATTATTAGTTAGGTAATGAATAAATATTCTCTTCTCCATACCCAAATTCCTCCGATTCTCATTCTCTTCTTCCCTACCCTATCTCTTCTCTACCTCTACTCTGCTATTCTCCCTATAATTCTCCATTCAATATATCTGTTACCTAACTTGGTTTTGCAGGAAGATGCAAAAATCCCATGGAGGTGTAGGTTCCAGCCAGAAATCCAATGAAGGGGATCCAAACACATTCTTCTGTTTTAGAGTTAATAAAGAACCTAGTCAACCCAGTCATCCACTGCATTAACATGGAACAAAATGTAAACACTAATCAATTCTGTAAAATCCTAAGTTTATTCTTTACCTGTAACATTAAATTTCCATATGCTACAAAGAATAATCCTTGCTTAGCTTCTGATTAAAGCTGGAAATTGCAAAAAACATCTTCATGGCTACTTTTGTACAACTAGATCCTACCATTTTGATTAAGATATTCAGCATCCCAAGCTTAAGGATCAGAGAGTGAGGACAGTGGCAATGGTTGAGGACAACAACAGCAGTTGAAGAAATATAGATTTCATATTGTTACTGCTGCAAAGATGGACACAGGAGTGCTATAGCATGGGTGAAGTGAAGAGGGAGGGCCGGTGGCAAGGAAGAAGGGGAGATGCAAGGGGAGGGAAGAGATGGCAAGGGTAGGGCTGAGGATGCAGGGGCTAAGAGAGGCGAAGGCAAGGGTAGAGGGGAAGAGTTGGGAGGTGCGTGAGAGTTAGGGCGACGGTGGCAGCACATGGCAGAGGCGGCGATGAAGGAGGCGAAAGGGCCAAGGGCGGAGGGGCCGAGAAGTGAAAGAGAAAAAAGATTGGAAAAGGGATCATGAGCAAGAACAGAGAGGAGAGGGAATGAGGAGGGAGAGTTTGACAGCTGTGAGGGATGTTTTTGAAAAAGAGCTGGAGTTCAGCAGTGAGTTTCTAAAGGAGCACACCATTTTTTATAGTGAGCAGTATTTTTTTTTCGGGTTTTGAGTCCAGACAGTTTTTAAGTGGGCTCATTAGAGAAACTTGTGTGCTTCTTTGGAAACTCTAGTTCAGCGGATGTGTCATTATTGCTGGGCCATATAAGCGGCAAAAGAAAGAGCCCCTTTTTCACTATAGTTTTTTCTGCTCTCTCTCTATATATACAATAGAATTATAAAGTACTTCTATGCAGCATTATTTTAACTGCTGGTGTCAATTATTTAATAACTATAGTGATGATAATCCAACTAGTTGTCATAGAACTATTTGTTGTTAAATAAGTTGTCATATAACAATTTAAGTTAACAATGAATCTATATTGTTATGTGATATTGAAAAATTAACAGATGTAACGGATGATTCAATCAATTGACATTTACAGTTTCTAGAGGTGGCTACCATAGATTCTAAATGTGGCTTCCACAGATTTAGAAAGTGACCTCCTCCTATGTTGTGAAACTTTGGTCCATATAGTACGTAGGTTTGTCGGTTTCTTAAGTCTATGTAGTGAAGTGTTCTGTAAAGTTTCTATCTTTCTATTTGTTTCCTCGAATTCCTTATCTTTTAATCAATTATTTATTCAATCATTTCAGTAACAGTATTAGTTCAATATCCTTACAATATCATTAGTTTAGTATAGTTTAATACCATTTCCAGTGTCTCATCAACATCATTGCGATATCAATTAATATTATTTTATAATTGTTCTGGTTTTTTTATCTTACATATGTGGTAGATCGTGTCAAAATTCATAATAATCTAGTCTAAGTATTTGAGTATAAATCAAATTTAAGGTTGATAAAGACTAAGATGATTGTACAATAAATGCATATTTGACATAGTTACAGCAAGAATTTTAGAATGGTATCATTTCAAAAATGTAGAGATCTGGACGATCTTCATAGTGACACCAAAATTAGCTAAAACAGGGTTTGAATATGAAAGTTATGATTGCTCAAAATTAAAAATAAGTAGCAGTAAAAATAATGAAGGTTGTGCAAAAAGATCAATTTTAAGCCAAGTTTGGAAGGTAATACAAATAGAATTGGAAAATATTAATAGGAAGAAATTGTAGATTTTTGTTCTTCTTCCAACAATGCTTAGATCACCTTAATCGAATTTCGGGATCAAAAGTCATAGTCATTTTACTTAACTACCGGGCTGCCAAAGGACTGTCAATAGTACCTTCCACAACCTCACTTCAAACCCATTGTATAGAGCTGATGAAGGGGCCTTAGACAACGGAACACAGTATACTTGTTCCAAGGTGTTTTAGATGAATTTTTATGGGATTTAAGTTGCAATGTGATTTCTTTTAAATCCTTGAATTTAACTTTGATGGATTGTTCTCCACAAAAATCTTGTTTTCTTCCATTGATTTCATTGATTACAACAAAAGAGGAAAAATAGAAAAATAAATAAAATGACTTATATTTTTATCGCTCTCTTTTACAATAAAAGTGGATTTTAATATAGCGATGGGATCTAACTAGTAGAACTTGTTGACGATCTGACATAAAGATCTCTATTTGAAAAAGATGATGGTTGGCCCTAACTTCTCTCTCTGCTGATCCAATGAATTCAAGGCTCTCGTGCGTAACTTAAACTCAAAAAGATGTCCAAAGGCTTTCTCGCATAACTTGAATTGCCAAAAGACCCCCAAGGCTTCAAGGCTCTCTCGCGTAACTTGTATCGCCAAAGAAAAGATCCATAGTCTCCTCAAAAAGGCTATTTATAGACTTTATGTGGTTATGAGAGTTTCCTTAGGGATAGGAATAGAGAGTTTTTGTATTTATCAAGAATTCTAATCAAATATTTGGTTTTGATTTAAATTTCTTGAATCTGGATTCTAAATGGACTCAATTCAGGTATTGGATAAGCCCAAATCTCAATCACAATACATTTAGGATTATGTAAATTTGTCCACACGGAGTTAAATAATTTGGACGTAGAGCTAAAACTTTAGTTTCGTATTTTACTCTGATGCGGAGCTAAACTCTGGCTAATCGCGAAGCTCTAGATTTAGCTCTGTGTTCTGCGAAGCTATTTGCTATATTTTTCTTTATTTTGAAATTTTTACCTCTATTGAAAGAGAGATTGAGGATTTATTTGGAGGGTGTAAATCCTATTTATATATCATCATCTTTAACAAAGCGGATATTAAAAAAAAAGAAGTAGAAAAGAGTGGAAGAAAAAGAGAGAAAAGAAAGCTTCTCAAGAAGAGCAAAAAAGAGATTTTTATTGAAGGTGTTTTTATTGGTGGTTTTTGAATATCAACGTCTATCAACATCTCCAACCAACAGACAAATAGTTAATCTATGGTTGTGATAATTTCTACTCATTTTTAATTCTTTTATAATTTAATTTTAGTAAATCTACATCTTGTGAGTCGGTACTAGGTTTGAAATAGTTTGATTGTAAAACTTTATCTCTAGTTATAGTTAGATTTTAGACTATTGGTTAATCTTGGCTATTTAGCGGCTGCGGTTAGAACACTATAATTAACTTGAAATCTCTTCCCTAATTTTTCTTATTTAGATTTTCATTAATAGGAAATTTTGAGTTTAATATGTTTAATGATTTGAGATTTATTTTGTTCTTGCATAATTGATTAGTTGTTCTTAAAAATTATTGGGTTTTATCCATCGTATTACACACACTTCTGCAATAGATAACATGCTTTTTTAATTAGTATTATAGTACCATATTATTTGAGACTACGTGTCAACTCTAGTGAGCATGTGCTATTTTTCATTTGGTATAAGAACAGGTCTATTATATTTTAAGTAAAATCTAGTTATTGCGATGGAGATTTGTAGAGAGAGACAATTTAGTAATAAACCACCATTATTGGAGCATATAACAATTCCTATTGGAAAGCTAAAATGAGAGCGCTCATAATTTTCACAGGTATGAAGATATGATCTTCTATTAGTAACTGTTGGGAACTCTAGTAGGAGAAGATAAAAAAATTAAAAGCTGAAAAGAATTGAACACATATTGAACAAGAACTTGCTCACTGGAGCTTCAAAATCCTATATACAATCTTCAATGGGGTGAATGCAACCAGATTTAGGAGAATAAATACATGTGAGATTGTAAAAAAAAGCATAGGACATAATAAAACCAATATATGATGGAACAACAATTGTGAAAGTTCGAAAATTAAGAAGTTATCAAAAGACTTCGAGAACCTCTAACTATGGAAGAGGAGAGTCCTTCGATGGTGTTTACAGAAAACTAAACAATATAATTAACATATTATTTTATCTAGGGGAGAAGATGCATGGCTCTAAAATCATGAAAAAAAAAATTCTTAGATCTCTTCCGAATAGATTTCTACCAAAAGTCATCGCCATAGAAGAAAGTAGGAATATAGATACACTAAAATTGTATAAATTGGTAAAGAATTTACTAACTTATTTCACAGACTATCACAAGAAAAAAGTCAAAGGGACTAGCACTAAATATTAAAACTAAAATTATTGATATAGACTTTGATTCTGAAATTGACTATGAGCTAGTTGCAAATTTTGTCAAATGCTACAAGAACTAAATCTAATAAGAAAAAGTCTGTACCCATAAACAAAACTCAAGATAATAAAGTTAGAAATTAAAGGTGACAAAAATAGACTAAATGAAAAACCAGTTCAGGTTCAGTGTTATGAATGTTCTGGATATGCTATTATACTTATGAGTTTGCCATCTAGAAAAAGAAGAAGGATTAAAGTTATACATGTTATATGAGATGATACAAATGATTTAGACAGTTCCAATAATAAGGGATCTGATGATAATTCAAATAATATTCTTTTGCTGCTTCAATTGGTTCTACTAATTTTTTCTTGTGAGTTTATTTCAGAAAATACAGATATTAATGAAGAAGTTTATGATCGAATGATAAGAAAAATCTTCAGGAAGTGTACAATAAATTGTTTAAAGTGTCACTTAACTTGAAGAAATAGAATATAAATCTGACTAAAAAAATTAAAAAACTGATGAAGGATCAAAACAAAGTAGAATCCATGTTGCCATTAAAAAGTAAAAGGATCGAGAAGTTTGAGGTGTCAATGTTAAATTCTATGTCCATGATTGCATTTTTGGAGGATGATAAGAAAAAATTGATGAACGAGAGAGTTTTAATATAAACCAAAAATAAGGATTTTGATTTGAACACAAAGTTTGAAACCAGTTTAAGGCTCAGACTTTAGATAAAGCTAACTTATCTCTCTAACATATGATTTCAGGAAAGACAAAATTTGATGAGATTTTTGGAATGCAAATGATGGGTAAAAAACGCTGAGGACTTGGATTTACTAAACATATACCAACATTAACGTCAATTGCCAATGCATCAGTGCCACACTATAATTGTCGTTTTAAAAACCACCTATATTGGAAAGGTAAAACCTTCCCAAAGCAATGCAACTACCAAGGCTAAAACAATCATGTCACCACAGAAGATAATCACACCTCCAAAAATAAGAGTTTTAGTACCAAAGTGGTCAATTGTCAAGAATGATTATAATCTAAAAATGCATATACATAAATTTATGCCTACGTATCACTATTGTTTATGATACATTAGAGCACATTGCTATAACCTTAGAAATCTAAATGTTCCTAAATCTAGTCAACATGTAAAAGTGTTTAAAATTTGGATAGAAAAATCAAAATTGCAATATCTTTGCACTCAAATATCTGCTCATTTTAGGAGTACAATATAAGTTTGCATGAATGAGTTATCACATAGGATCATTCAGTCTAATACATAGATTTCATGTACATTCTTATCCTATGTTTGTAAGTATAATATCCTAGTGTATTATTTTCTACTTGTATTAAGAGTTATTTATTGTCTTATTGTCAATATTGTTATTATACTTACTCATATTCATGTATATACAACTTTCATACTTGACAAACAAAGTAACTTAATTGAGTTTATTGCGTATATTCAATTTCAAATATGATCAAACATATTACTCCTACGTGATGAAAAACTAATAAAATATTCAAGGAGAATTTTATTCCTATTAGTAGGAAAGAACTATCAATATTAGAGTAACATGTTCTAAAGTTTATAATCATTGTTCCTTCTCATGAGAGTGAAAGTCACCATCACAAACGGAGTATAAGTTCATCAAAGATGAGTTTAGGAACTGAAAATAAAAAAACATATTGGAGGTATAAGCTCATCAAAAATGGACAGTATTGAAAAAAAATTAAAAAATTTTGAATATCACATTGAGAGGAAAAACTATTTAGAAGTCATGATCATATTCTAAAACTTGATATATATATTGCTGATAATTTCGAGAAATATGATTTAAGTTTATATGATTTATGCTAACTTTGTTTTGAAAATTTCTAATAAATAAGAATTGAGTATAATTTAGAGTTTCTTCACACTTGTGTATCAATATATACATTTAATACCAATTACTTGAGATTTGATTACTTTGACTCTCTTTTATTTTATAATATATATTTTTATATCTTTATGTATTTGTCAATTTCTGACAAAAAGGAGGAGTAGTATACATTGAGTTATATTGAGTTTTAGCGGATTGATATATCAGATGGAGCAATATTGATTTCATATACGCTTGTACTGTATTATGTGTGGATTGTGCATGTTCTTGTTATTCTTGATATATTTGAAGGACATATGCACTTGATTTTGTTTTATTGTTTCTGATGTGCAGAATACTGGGGTCATATATGGAATATATAGTTATATCATGAAATTACTAAGGAGGAGATTGTTAGGATTTTTAATTCTATATATGTTGCACTTCATGCCAAAATTTATTAAGATTCGGTTCAAGTACTTGAGTATAAACTAAGTTCAAAGTTGATAAAGACCAATACGATGGGTACAATGGTTACACTAATTTGATAAAACAAAAAAGAATCTTAGAAGATATCACTACAAAAGTGTACAGCTCTAGATGACCTTTGTAATGACACCAAAATATGCTAAAATAGGGATTGGATATGAAAGTTATGATAGCTCAAAATTAAAAAGAAATAGTAGCAAGAATTGATGAAAGTTATGTAGTAACATCAACTTCAATCTAAGTTTTGAAGGTAATTTGCTAGAATTGAAAAAAATTGTGAATGAAGAAGGTTTAGATTTTTGAGTCCTCCTTCAAACGTTCTTGGATCACTCAAATCAGAATTCATAATAAAAAATTACAGTCATTTTACTGAACTATCGGACTGCCAAAGGACTATTGATAGCACTTTCGACTATCCTCACTAAAATCCCTCAGTATAGAGTTGTCGAAGGGAGTGTCGAAGGGGCTTTGGACAGCTGAACACAACACAAGTGTTCCAAAGTATTTTTGAGCAATTTTCTTATGGGATTTAAGTTGAATTAAAAGAGAATTTATTTGGAAAGTGTGAATCCTATTTATATGTCATCATCTCCAACGAAGTGAATATCAAAAAAAGAAGAAGAAAAAATATGAAGAAAATGAGAGAAAAGAGAGTTTTCATGAAAAACAAAAAGGAGAATTTTATTGAAAAAGCAACTTTAATTCGTAGTTTGTGGAGATCAACGTTCATCAATATCTCTAACCAACATGCAAGTAATTGACTATAATTGACTTGAAATTATAGTACCATTCCTTCGTGATTTTTCTTCATGTGGTTTTTTCATATTAAAAATCACTTAGTCCAATCTGCTTGATGATTTGAGATTTATTTTATCTTACATAATTGTTTAATTTTATTTTTTTTATAATTGTTATTGTTATCTATTGTATAATACACACTTCCTCAGTAGTTACTATGCTTTTTCAACTTTATTTATCAAATCAAGATCAACTGATGACTATCCAAGAGAATATATGTACGTTTGAAGATTTTTTGTGCTATGCATATTTCTTAATTAAATAACCATTATATATTGAGATCACTTTCCTCTAACAACATTTAGATAAATGATCAAAAACTGATATTCTTCGGGTTTAAATCACATTCATTTAATTCTACAAACATTACAGCTCTTCCACTTACTTTAAATATGTAAATAACAACATAAAGTTTGATATTCTATTTAAATGTGACTAAAGTAATAACACTTTGCAAAGTAAAGTATAGTATTATTTATATAATTCATGAATTCATTATAAAAGATATAATTCCATTCATATTATCTAAACATAATTATAAAAACAATTCTACATTAAAAAAGCAAGAACTATCAAGTCTAAGAAATCTCACCTTGCATCTATTAGTTTCTTCACTTGAAGCACAAGCAAATTTCAAAAAACTACTGATATGCAAATTATAATTATTGTGAATATGCAGTGTCGAATTGTAGTATTATGCAGGTCAATCCATAGGGAAGATGGTTTTAGTTTAGTTTTTAATCATGTTTAGATGAACTGAAAAAGAGATGATATGAGTTGTTATTTAACTAACTATTGTAAAGAATAAAAATAAAGTATTTAGGTTCGAATTCATTAAGAACAACAATATGTTAATAAACAAATCTCTTAAAATTAAAACTTATATTTAATCAATTAATAACTTAAAAGTATAAATTATATGATTTGCGTAGTGACCTACAATCTAAGTTTTAATTAATAAATATAAAATATAAAACTTTGGTTAATAAATCTGTGAAAATGATAATCTTAAATTTTAATTCTTAAATATAAAATATTATGGATGACATACATAATCCATCAAATTATATTGTAGATCATAAATTAAACATTCACTTGACTTTTATTATTTTGATTTAAACATGAAGAATATGATAGATTGCTCTTCTAAATATATTATACTCTTAGCATCATATACATATAGGCATAACAAATTTAACTATTCATGAGACAAATAAAATAATTATATAAAGAAGAAAATAAGAAAATCATTATTATAGATACCAAAAAAAAAAAAAAAAAACCTAAATTTGCTAAGTGGGCACACCCGCGGGTTGCACACGCGGGAACCAACCCGCGGGAGCCCCCACGGGAAGCAACCCGCGGGAGCACCCGCGGGAACCCCCGCGGGAAGCAACCCGCGGGAGAATTCCCGCAGGTTGCAACCCGCGGGAGCCCCCGCGGGTTGCCACCCGCGGGAGGATTCCCGCGGGTAGCAACCCGCGGGGGCGATCCCGCGGGTTGCCACCCGCGGGTTGTTTTTCGTTGTTTTCCGTTGTTTTATTTCCTATTTATTTTCCTGATATCCCGTGATCCGCTTTTTCAGAAGGAATAGAGCCGGATTTCAAGTCTCTTCGGTCTATAAAATGCAGAAATTGAACCGGAGAGGGCACTTTTGACTTTTGGATTCTTGGACTTTTCTTTGGAGCCGGCAGAGCGATTCTTCACAGAAAGTTGAGAGAGATCAGAAGGAGCAGGTTTTCTTCACAAATCCCCTTCCAAGTTGGATAGTCAACGGAGGCAGCAACAAGACTCCACCGCCACCCGTACCCACTTAAAACGGGAATAAACCAATATTCCCGTTCTTGTAATTCTTCGGAATTTTTGTAATCTAAATTCCTATTGTAATTCATCAATTTTTCAATGGAATCAAAGATGCAATTTTCGGGCGTACAAGAACTGGCGACCACAGTGGGAGCCTCTCTGTTCACTACAGAGAACGTCGTGGCGCAGTCCGACTTGATACCCATTGGATCTGTTGTCGAAACACTGATCGTAGAGGTTGATCAGCAAAAATACGAAGAGTTTATCTCTTCCTCTGACTCGGAGCCCAGGCGTCATCGCCGGGCTATGATGAGCAAAGGTGAGGCGTCATCGCCCACCGAAAAGAAGAAGGCGTCATCGCCTATTAGAACTTATGAGGCGTCATCGCCCGCTAAAACTGACTCTGTCAGAAAACTTGAGGCGTCATCGCCTATGAAAATTTACGAGGCGTCATCGCCCGTTGAAACTTACGAGGCGTTATCGCCCGTTCCAAAGTCAAGCTAAAAGTCAAACCAGTCCCTGACCCGCTCCCAAAAGAGAAATTTAAGGCGTAAAACTCAACGAGCATGCCTAAATCATACAGAAAAAATTGCAGGAAACTCCAAGACAGTAAAAAAATCCGAAAGTAATTCCATGGGCGCAAACCCGCGGGTTGCAACCGCGGGTGGCAACCCGCGGGTTGCAACCGCGGGTGGGAACCCGCTGTTCCCAACCGCGGGTGGCATCCCGCTCTTGCCAACCGCGGGTGGGAACCCGCGGTTCCCAACCGCGGGTGGCAACCCGCGGTTGCCAACCGCGGGTGGGAACCCGCGGTTCCCAACCGCGGGTGGGAACCCGCGGTTGCCAACCGCGGGTGCCAACCCGCCGCTTCCAACCGCGGGTGCCAACCTCTGGGTTGTAACCACGGGTACAAATCTGGGTACAAATCTGGAATTTCAATCGCGGGTTGCATCCCGCAGATGCCACCGACGGGTTACGTTCAATGAACACAACTCTCATGTCTCCTCGAGCACGTCTATGGCGAGCACGCAACATGCACCAAAAATTTTAATCTCTCTATCAGAGGCATTTGGGGCCCATACAACTACTCAGGACAACGTGCACTCCAGAAGAATCCGCAGGAGAGTTGGGGAACAATCTTATGCTGGAAAAGAGCTCAGCCCTGAGATATTGCAGACTCTCCAGTATTATGAACCAAGTTTGCGACGCAAGCAGCGTCAGGTTGCAAATAGAGAGGAGAAGATATCTCAAGACTTGAGAGAATACCTCAATTGGAAGAAGAACTCTGCACAGAATACTCCTCAATGCCAATGCGAACAGTTAATCTCAACTGTTCTATCAAATTGCGAGTGCCATCCGAGACAATCCGTTTTTGAGCGGATCACCGAACCTAAAAGAATACGGACGGTGAAAAAGGCATACTCTGGGACCGATCTACCTGCTGCCTCATCAAATATGGTTAATAAAGGTAAAAAGGTGGTCGGAAACAACCCTTCGGATAAGGAAATCACCCCAGAGTCAAAAGGAGTTTCTATCGAACCAGAGGGCGCGCTTCAAGAAGAAGTCTCTGAAAGGCTTGAGAGACAAGAAAAACGTCTCGAACAGCACGAGGAGACCATAGAAGAAATGAAACAACTTTTGATTGAGTTGCTGGCTCAAACTAGAAAGAACCAATCAACGCCGTCCATTTCTAGTCGGCAGAAAGGAAAAAGGCCTGTCCAAATAAATGAAGACAGCGAAGACGAAGATGAAGAAGAGCCTCCTCATTCAAGAGAGGAAGAGGAAGTGAAAGTTATCCTCAATCCTCACGCAGAGAAAATAGAGAAGATGGAGAACCAATTACAAGCTCTTCTTCATCGCAAAAAGCTACAAGAGGTGGGGGTAGTCCGTCCATATCCCATAGAATGGGAGACCGTACCCTATCCTGCAAAATATAAACCGTTGAATCTTCAATCATTCGACGGTAAAAGTTCGCCGCAGCAACACATCTTCTATTTCCTCTCACAGACGGGACATCTCATGGGGAATGATCCAACTATGACTAGGATATTTGCGAGCACTTTACGGGGGCCCGCATTTACCTGGTTTATGCAACTTCCCCAGGGAACAATTAAATCTTGGGCTGATGTAGAACGTGAGTTCCTAGCCCGATTCTTTGAAGATGATACAGAAGTCTCCATATTATCTTTGCTCGCAGCGAAGCAAGAAGAAGGCGAAACGGTCAAAACTTATGTCGAGCGGTTCCGAGAACTTTCTGTTCGATGCCCACATGGCATGACGCAGGATACGCTTGTGGAAACCTGCAGACATAACTTGTTGACCGATATTTTAGACAAGATGGGTTCGGTCGAATCCAAGTCATGGAAGGATTTGTTTAAGCAGGGCGAACAGGCCGAAGAAATACTTCGACGTCTCGAAATGCAACAGTCTGCAACCGGAGACGGTGCAAACGAATCTCCATTCCATTTTTTCCGTTCAAAAGGGAAAGACATAACGACAATGGCGGTAGAAAGTACACTGAAGCAGAAACCATGGCCAACTACAAGCAACACAGCAAAGTCACCCAGACTTCAAAAGCAGTATTCGTTCAAGGATGAACATACTGCTACTATGTTCAATCTGCTCACCAAACGCAAGATGCTTAAATTGCCGGAGAGCAAGAGACCTGAAGAAATAGGAAAAACTAACGATCCGAACTACTGCCTGTACCATCGGATTGTAGGTCACCCCACAAAAAATTGTTTTATCTTAAAAGATAAAATTCAAGCGTTGATTGACGCTGGAGCAGTTCAGCTCAAAGCTGAACAAAAAAGGAGTTAGAGCTAACTCCGACACATTTAATATGCGTGGTCTAAAGGTACTACTTGGGCTCACAACAATTCCCAAGACGAGCTCAGGGCGGTTAATTTAAACCCCCATAAAAATAAATAAATAAATAAATAAATTGCCCAACGCCGCTAAGGTTACGGGAAGAGAATAAATTTCTCGTCAACCCCACCATACTGGGGGTAATAAGTATGAATTACCCAACGTCGACAAGGCTACGGGGAGAGAATAAATTTCTCACCAACCCCACCATACTGGGGGTAAAAAGTATAATTTGCCCAACGCCGCTAAGGTTACGGGAAGAGAATAAATTTCTCGTCAACCCCACCATACTGGGGGTAATAAGTATGAATTACCCAACGCCGACAAGGCTACGGGGAGAGAATAAATTTCTCACCAACCCCACCATACTGGGGGTAAAAAGTATGAATTGCCCAACGCCGCTAAAGCTACGGGAAGAGAATAGATTTCTCGCCAACCCCACCATACTGGGGGTAAAAAGTATGAATTACCCAACGTCGCTAAGGCTACGGGAAGAGAATAAATTTCTGGCCAACCCCATCATACTGGGGGTAAAAAAGTATGAATCGCCCAACGCCGATAAGGCTACGGGAAGAGAATAAATTTCTCGCCAACCCCACCATACTGGGGGTAATAAGTATGAATTACCCAACGCTGATAAGGCTACGGGAAGAGAATAAATTTCTCGCCAACCCCACCATACTGAGGGTAAAAAGTATGAATTGCCCAACGCCACTAAGGCAAAGGGAAGAGGAGAAGTTTGGCATTTAAGCCCAAATAAAATCCTCGACAACTCACTATGCTGAGTATAATAGCATGGCTAGCCCAACTCAAACGGTAGTTGGTAAAGGCAAAATCAAACCCGTTGATAGCTGGGGGTTTGCTAAAAATCCCACGACAAATCTGTCACAATAGTATTCTTATCCGAATATAAGAATACATCACTGCCCTAAGCTGCTAAGGCAAAGGGAAGAGGAAAAGTTTGGCATTTAAGCCCAAACGAAATTCTCGACAACTCACCATGCTGAGGGGAATAGCATGGCTAGCCCGACTCAAACGGTAGTTGGTAAAGGCTAATCAAATCCGTTGATAGCTAGGGGTTTGCTAAAAATCCTGATCAGATAAATCTCCTGTCACGTTAAGATTTCACCTCTGACAGCAAAACTTTTCTTGTCATTTTGCTCTAACAGAGCAAGCGACACTCCAAAATATTTATCAAGTTAAAATCATACCTCTGACATCATAATTCAAAATCAAAAGAGATAAAATTCTAATTAAATCGATCCCCTGTCACGTTAAGATTTCACCTCTGACAGAAAAGAAAATTCACACTTCATCAAGTCCAACATTACAACCTCTGATGAACGTGCTTTTGATATCGTTAAGTTGAAAATCACCTCTGACGAAAATCATCTCCCTATCAAGTTAACAGTTATCTCTGATGGTCCGATTCAAAAACTAAATACGTTAACCGTCACCTCTGTTTAGTCAGCTTGTCCCTATCACGACCAGATCCTCTGAATAGGTTAAGCTCCAAGACATGTTTAATGTCACATCTGTCTTTTCCTGATTCGTCATACTAGATGTCACTGAACGGTTAGGATTAAAATAAGCACGTTAATATTATACCTCTGCTTGACCTAAAATAAGCATGTTAACATTATACCTCTACTTGTCCTCTAATGAGTACGTTAAAATCATACCCCTGCTTGTTATGGAATAAATAAATATATTAACAGTTATCCCTATCGACCAAATCTTTTAAAAGGTTTATAACCAAAATTAAAAAATCCAAAGTATTTCGAAATTCAGTACGGTTCAATACAGAACTTTAAAAACTTTGGAGGGGGTTATGTAGATACCAAAAAAAAAAAAAAAAAAACCTAAATTTGCTAAGTGGGCACACCCACGGGTTGCACCCGCGGGATGCAACCCGCGGGATGCAACCCGCGGGTGCAACCCACGGGAACCCCCGCGGGAACCAATCCGCGGGAGCACCCGCGGGAGCCCCCGCGGGAAGCAACCTGCGGGAGCACCCGCGGGAGAATTCCCGCGGGTTGCAACCCGCGGGAGCCCCCGCGGGTTGTTTTTCGTTGTTTTCCGTTGTTTTATTTCCTATTTTATTTTCCTGATATCCCGTGATCCGCTTTTTCAGGAGGAATAGAGCCGGATTTCAAGTCTCTTCGGTCTATAAATTGCAGAAATTGAACCGGAGAGGGCACTTTTGACTTTTGGATTCTTGGACTTTTCTTTGGAGCCGGCAGAGCGATTCTTCACAGAAGGTTGAGAGAGATCAGAAGGAGCAGGTTTTCTTCACAAATCCCCTTCCAAGTTGGATAGTCAACGGCGGCAGCAACAAGACTCCACCGCCACCCGTACCCACTTAAAAAGGGAATAAACCAATATTCCCGTTCTTGTAATTCTTCGGAATTTTCGTAATCTAAATTCCTATTGTAATTCATCAATTTTTCAATGGAATCAAAGATGCAATTTTCGGGCGTACAATTATATGGAATTAAAGAAAGAGAAGAATTTTTTATTAAAATAAAAACTTACATAGTTTTATAAAGAACAACAAGAGTCCAGCCAAACAATACCAAAAATTTTTACAAATTATTCTATAAAATTTTGTATATTTTACAAGTTTGAATTTTCTCTCTATTTATATGTAAAAGAGGTTATTACATTTATCACAAGATAGTTAGAAAATTAATAAATATTTGATTTGATTTGTCATGATAACTTAATTTCTCAAGATCTTTTCTATAACCATTAGATTTAATGCAATATTTGGTTTGATTTAGCTCTAACATTAAGATATATCAAAATCCTTTCCAAAATAGCTAGATTTGATAATTTTTTACTTGATTTGGAAGATCTCTTACATAACAATGCAATTTTTGACTGGATTTGCATTCAAATGCTTGATCTTCTTTATAACAGCCTGATCTCCTTCTATATTATTTTGATCTTGATTGATTTACTATGATCCTTTACTTGATTTTGACATGTTGTAAAATAGGATGATGGACACTTGGGCTTTGGACATGTAAGAACTGTTTTTTGGACTTCTTTTCTTTATTCTTTATTAAAAACTTATTTTTCTTAAAAACATAATAGAATATCCAAGTAACAAATTTATTTATAACAAAATATAGATAAATATAAGTATGAAAATATAAGAAAATCATACTTATCATCTACATGTAAGACATTATACTAAGTTAATAGATGAAATAATTTTCAAAAAAAATTAGGAATTTTTTCAACATTTAAAACTTAAAACTTGTTTAAAACCAACTCTTAAGTTAAAAAAGCTTAGCTGGTCTGGAATAATAAGAACACATCAAGAAATTAATTGGATTCTGAGTTGAGTATGTAAGTTAAAGAATAGAGCAATTAAGTTATATGAGTTATAGGGTATAGATACATATGTTAATTAGTTAGAAATTTAACTTGTTAAGCTATAGAATATTTGGTATTCTCTAAAAGAAATCTAAGATTAAAAAAAAATTTAAAAAGGAAGTAAGAGATAAAGGAGATCATCCTTAAAATAGGAGATGAACTCAAAAAGAGGTGGATATGGGCAGTGATAACAATTCTCCAACAAGGTGGCAGCGGTGCTCTAGAGAGGCAGCAGTAGCTTCGGCAAGGAGTGATGAATGAGAGAAGAATTTGAATTGGGTTCGAGTTTGAAAGTTTGGCTAAGCGATGCAAACGTGGACTAGAGAGTGTATGAAGTTTGGCTAAGTGATGCAAACGTGGACTAGAGAGTGTATGAAGTTTGGCTAAGAGATGCAAACATGGACTAGAGAGTGTAAGACCCTATTTATAGATGAAGGGAGAGCTCATGAGAGAGGAGAAGAGGGTGGGATCATAGATAAAAGAGTGAGGTGAGTACAAAGAAAGCCCTAGGTTTATGGTTTAGTGAAGTGTGTTGAGTAGAGAAAAAGAGGAAAAAGAAACAAGTTTAAGAAGATGGTTTCCCTCTTCATATTCGACGAAGTTATCCAAGTGGTTTGGGTTTGAAATCGAGAATCAAAGGGATCGAGGGCTCAAATTCTAGAGGAAGCAAATTATATTGCAAGATTAGTTATTTTAGTTTTTCTTTTTTTTTTTTTTTTTTTTTTTGCTCTCTACTAATAGAGAATAAAAAAAAAAAAAAAAAAAAATCATTAGATGTGTTTGGGCTAGAATGAGAAATAAATTCAAGATAAAAAGATGGTCGGCTTAGTAGTTCATCTCTAAATGTATGTATATCATTTCCCTTTATAAAAAAAAAAAATTACAAATAATCAAAAATATCAAGAGGTAAATGGTATTATCACAGTTATTAAAGTAGTTATAGTATAACAAAAAAAATGAGATACACAAGTAGGGATCGTTACGGTCATGATGTTATAGTTGCTTGAGTTGCAATATCAATTTGCAGACTATCAAGTAGTGCCTTCTTTACCTAAAGATTCAACTGGAAGCTCCATATGAGCCTCAGGCCTGTGCAGCCAAAGTGCGTCATCCATCAAGTACAGAATAAGATATATTGGTTGAAATAGGGCAAACACCTCCATATCAAATTGATGGGAGAAATGATTCAAGCACAAAATAAGAGGCAGCACCAAAAGTAGTATATCTTGTAATTTTCATTTTTGGTTTCTGACAGATTTTTTTTTTTTTTTTTTTTTTTTTTTTTGAAGAAGAAGAAGAAGAAGACAAATACAAATTCCCCTATAGGGACTGTCCAATTTCAGATCCTTTGATTAACAGAAAGAAATAAGGTAGGAACATGCACTGTACACAGGACATAAGTAGTATATGGGGTTTGGAGTCTTTGAATGTAGATGTTATTTATAATTTTCTAATATATATTGAAGTACCAAAAATCTAATTAGGAACTCTGGCCAGTAATAACTAGTTAACTAGCCATTATGAAATTATTAATTTGATTATATTTCATGTCTACCAATTGCCTATATATTTACTTAATTGACAGATACCGATACATATGATAATACTTGCATTGCTATTTACATATTACAAATTTTCACATAGTGCATATGTCTCCAGCTGTAGGAATTTGTCCTTAATATATATACAATATCTACTTTTATGTGCATTCGTTGTCTCATCCTTTATCTTCATCCAGACTCTTCCTTAGTCATTAGTACAAGTTTAAACTAGTTAACAAACAAATTAGATCCCTGTGCCAGCTAATTGGTATTTTGGTTTAATAATAACCCTAATTGTGGCTAGCAATTCTCAGTTAAGTTAATTTCAACTATTAATCATCTTTTATTCTTCTTTTGTATATTTTTTAGCCTTTATTTGATATAGGTCATAGCTTGGTGTTGAAACAGTCATAAAACTAAGACCTGCCTTCAACCCAAAATTGCCTACCCAAATACGCGTAGCCTATAACTGCTCATTATGCTTACAGAGGCATGTCTTGGTGGCACTTTCATATGTTAAAACTTAGAAAAAAAAAAAAAAAAAAAAAAAAAAATTGGGAAATATGTGTAGGCTATAACTAACAAAATTGTTTTTCTTCATTCTAACTCTCAAGAAGGAAAACACATAACAATAGCACATAGAAACGCCATATAAATGTTTATGGATATAAATCTAACAATAATAGTAGTTACGAGGCATCTCGAAATGACTATATTTGCAAAGGATTATTAAATGCTGAGTAGGGAAGAAATGGATTGTGGACATTGAAGCGCTAGCTTAAGCTGTAATAGAGAGTTTTGCATTTGTAATTGGTTACCTCAACGCTAGCTTATACATCGTTGGCCGTGTCATACAGACAAGAGGTAGATTAAGGAGCTCTTTTGTCGGAGTTTATCATCAAGACATGATTGTCGCTGAAGAACAGGAGAGCCCCATGCACCCAACTTGACGGTCGCAACACTTTTACTGTTGGTTTAATAGTTTGGTGGAGGATTCTGAATAGGGATGGTAATGAACGCATCTATTGGAGGACATACAAAAAATTTAATTAGAAATTTTTTTGTATATAACGGATCAAAATCTAAACTGTGGGCGCATCCATTACCATCCCTAATTCTAGGTAACTCATGTTGACCAGTTATTCATGTTCGTTGCTCGGTTTTGAATGAACTCCTTATCACGTTCCAATCAATTTACCCTTACTCATGGGTGTCATAAATCAAGTTTCACAGCTGCCAATATGTTTTGGTCCTCAACTACTGTTTAAAGTGTAATATTTAGATTATTGTTTCCTAGGATAGAAAACTCTGCTTTATTATTTCTAAGCATTTGTGTAAAATCTTTCATATATAGTGCTAGTAACTTAGGACATGATGATCTCTTTTGTCCTATTTTATGTAGAGCAATTTGCACTTTACTGTCGTGACTTTAAGGCAGGAAATTCTATTTACACACAGCAATTTACTCTTGGCGTCCTAATTGCTTTTTACACCAAACTCCCATTTTGAAATACTATTAATTTACTCTTGTATCCAAAAAAAAAAAAATTCAATTCTAACCCTCCTCATTCTCTCTAACTCTTTACGTCGTCTGATTCCAAATTTTTCCAAAATTTTTCGAGTCGGATATTAATTGTCAAGCTAAAACTATGTTGGTCGGATATTAATAGGCGACAAAAAAATCAGTTGGTTGGATATTAAAACCCGACCAAAAGCCGACGTTTCCCTCACAAAACAATCATAAGTAATAATAAATTGCAAATAAATACACATAAAAAACTAAAAATAATTTTAAATTGTACCTTAGATTTGTCATTTGACACCAATTGCATATTGAAAATTTCCATTTGAATAAAAAAACTCAAACTTCAAACCCTAATTTCACTTGTTATAGTGAATTCGAAAAATTTAAAATTATTCCAAATCTTTTTAGGAACGTGAATGTAAAAAATTTAAGAGCTTAAGAAATTAAATCAATGAAAAATTTAAATTTAGGAACACCAATTGCATATTGAAAATTTCCATTTGAATAAAAAAACTCAAACTTCAAATCCTAATTTCACTTGTTACAGTGAATTCGAAAAATTTAAAATTCTTCCAAATCTTTTTAGGAACGTGAATGTAAAAAATTTAAGAGCTTAAGAAATCAAATCAATGAAAAATTTAAATTTAGGAACACCAATTGCATATTGAAAATTTCCATTTGAATAAAAAAACTCAAACTTCAAATCCTAATTTCACTTGTTACAGTGAATTCGAAAAATTTAAAATTCTTCCAAATCTTTTTAGGAACGTGAATGTAAAAAATTTAAGAGCTTAAGAAATCAAATCAATGAGTTTGTGGGAGATGTATTTTTTTTAAAAATTAAATTCCACTAAAAAATATTTTTTAGGGTTTTAGAGAAAAAACAGATGAGGAAGACGATGAATTGTAGTTATAAATTTTAAGAAATTTTAATTTAAAATTTAAAAGGGCAACTCAAACATAAGTTCATCCCCATAAATCCCTCTAGCGAGGATACAAATTAATAAAATTCACCCTATATATATTTCGTTAGTTCATCTTGCAAATCAGATAACTCAAACATAAGTTCAATTCAGTTTCTAAATCTTATTCGAAACAAGTAAAATGACATTCTCAAAATCAAATAAATCTTGAGTTTTTAAAGAGTTGAACCGTACGAAATAATTGTACAATGATTAGTGAGTCATATCAGTACGGTGCCATCATATTGCAGAATTTGCTTAACCAATCTTCAAGATTTGTCTTTTCGGAACTAATGGAATTTTTAGTACTTGACTCTTGGTGGCAAAATAAAATTGGGTGTTCGATAATAATCATTAAAAGTTTTCTTTATGGATACTTTACTTCCCCCATGTCCTTGAATATGCTCAAGCACTTTTTCCCTATGAATGGAAATTATTAGTAGCACATGCTAATAAACTTGAAGTTCAAGATCTTAGTGTCACATACAATCTTGGTGTGCACTGCTTGAAGGGATTGGGGATCAATAGAGGGTTATTGTGGGCTCCAAGATTGTGACATATATGGATACAAGGCATTCCATGTTGGAGTGTATTGTGAAGGTTTTCCAATAGTTATGGAATATAGTGCAAAATTTAACAATGTGTTGCATGGTTTATCTCCAACATTGAGGGGCGAATATCAGACTAAAACGATAAGTAGTAGAATTAGAAGTCGGTTGTCCCAAAGGTTTGGCGCGAATGGTGAATTTGAAGAAGTCGGAATTGGAGTAAGAGTGGCTGATCCCACAGTACAAATGAAATAGGAATGGAACTAGATTGTGTTGATGTTGGAGCCCCATTGTCGTAGCGGGTTCAGTTCGCCCAAAGGAGTCATTCAATTTAATCTCAATTTTTTTTAGGGTGGCGGCTGCTATTTGTTTTTGGCCAAAGGAAGAAATAAAAGGTGGCGGCTGCTATTTGTTTTTTGGCCGAAGGGAAGAAATAAAAGGTGGTGGCTGCTATTTGTATTCAGCTGAAGGAGAGAAAAGAAGAGGGACGGCTACTATTTAGCTTTGGCTGAAGGAAAGAAAACAAGAAGGTGGAGGCTTCCTTTGGGATTTTCGGCGGCTGAATCAAAGAAAAATGGCGGCAGCTGTAGCACATGTGCAAGATCATTGTATTCATTTTGATGTAAGAGTTTGATCTTGTATTTTGTGTGATTTCATTGATTTCTCTCTTGTGGTTGAGAGGAAGAGAGTTGTAATCTTTTTTGATATAGTGGAAGTTTTCGATCGTGTCCCCGTAGATATAGGCACATTGTTGAATCTCTTTAAAAATCTATTTGTTTACTATCTCTATTTTTCCCCTTTTTTGGTTAACTATTATATTCCGCCAGTTGTTGCATTGGTATTATTATTTTTCCTAACAATTGGTATCGGAGCCTGGTTCGGATCATATTTCGCTCAGATCAGTGTTGATTTTGAGTGGGAGTTATGGCGGAAGATAGAAAGGAAAAAATTGAAAAATTTGATGGGACAGACTTCCAATGGTGGAAGTTGCATATGGAAAATTATTTATATTAGAAAATTTTACATCAACCATTGTTTAGAGAAAAGCTAGAAAAGATAACTGATGAGAAGTAGGAATTGTTGGACATGAGGGCTTTGGTGCAGATTCTATTGTGCCTAACAAAACAGATTGTGTTCAACGTCTTCAAGGAGAAAACCACTTCATATTTGATGTCAGCGTTGGCTAAATTTTATGAGAAGTCGTCTGCTTTAAATAGACTGTTTCTAATGAAAAAGTTATTTAATTTGAGAATGCCTGCTGATAGTTCAGTTGTTAATCAGTTGAACGAATCTAACATATTATGGGAATAACTTGAATCCTTAGAGTTTATTTTTACTGATGATATTAAATATTTGATGTTTATATTTTCGTTACCGAATTGTTGGAGTAATATTGTTAAGTCTGTTAGCAATGCTTCCAATACGGCTCTTAAATTTGATGATATTGTGAGTACTATTATGAACGATGAATTGATGAAAAAGAGTATATGTGAGAGCACAGTTTCTACAGGTACTGCTCTATCTATTGATAGTGACTAAAGGAAGGAAAGAGGTAGAAATTTAAACAGGGAATTGAAGCAAAGATCGAGATCTAAATCTAAAGGGAAGTTAAAAAAATTAGTGTTTTGGAAATGTAAGACAGATAGTCATATAAAGAAGAATTTCCAAATAAAGATAAGGAGGGAGCGAATGTGGTGAATCTAAATAAGGAGTATGATGACTTGTGTTTGTCTGCTCATACAGAATCAAGGTCAAATTTGTGGTTTGTAGATTCAAGGGCTTCGTTCCATTGCACTGCTCACAAATAATGGTTTGATAATTATGTTCAAGGTGAATTTGGGCATGTAATTGTTGGTAATAGGCAGGAATGCAAGATTGTCGAAAAAGAGACAATTCATTTGAAGTTACACAATAATGGAAAGTTGTTTTTATAAGAGGTTAGGCACATATTAGATTTGAAAAAGAATTTGATATCTGTTAGTAAGTTAGATGACGAGGGTTATCAAATCTCATTTGAGAGGAAACGGTGGAAGATTAGCAAAGGAGTAAGGTAGTGATTAAGGGTGAGAGAGTGTGAACACTATATTTACTCTCAAATTTGGTGGATCATGTTATTTCTTTGCCCACCGTGAAGAATGAGAAGGCTACCTTATGACATCAGAGGCTCGGTCACTTGAGTGAGAGCGGCATGAGGGTGTTGCAATTCAGGGGTATGTTGATAGATATGAAAGATGCTAATTTTGACTTCTGTAAGTACTGTGTGTTTGGAAAGCAGAAAAGAGTTAGTTTTATAAAAATTGGTAAGGAGAAGAAAACCGAGAGATTGGAGTTGGTGCATACATGTATGGGGGCCTTCTTCGGTGAAGTCTTTTAGAGATAATTCTTATTTTGTTACTTTTATAGATGATGCAAGCAGGAAAACATGGGTTTTTACACTTAAGCAGAAATCTGATGTGTTCAAGATCTTCAAGATATGAAAAACTCTTGTTGAAAATGAAACATATTTGAAAGTGAAATGTCTGTTGTCAGATAATGGTGCGGAATTCTGCAATAAGGAGTTCAACAACTATTGCTCTACCCATGGGATCAGGAGAGTGAAAACTGTACCGAGAACACCGCAGCAGAATGGTGTGGCTGAGAGAATGGATAGAACCATTTTGGAGTGAGTTCGGAGCATGAGGCTACATGCAGGTTTGTTTTTGTAACTTTGGGGAGGTGCTGTAGATGCGACAATCTATCTAATCAACAAAAGTTCAGCTAGTATTTTAGATGGAGGAATTCCAGAGGAGGTGTGGTATGGTAAGACTATGAATTATTCATTCTTAGAAGTATTTGGTTGTATAGCATATGGACATATGAATCATGAGATGAGAAAGAAGCTTGATTTTAAATCTCATAAGCGTGCATTTATTAGATACGATAGCGATGAATATGGTTATCGCTTGTGGGATTATGAGCATAACAATGTGATCCATAGCAGAGATATAGTATCCAATGAGGGTTGTATGTATAAAGACCGAATGGAGAAGAAGAGTGAGAAAATAATTGAGAAAGAACACTTTGAGCTGAATGAGTCACAGAATGGGATGGATCCCATGCATAAAAAAGAAATAAATACCTACATCTAAAGGAGAAAAAATAACTATACCTGAGAATAAACAAGGTTCAAATGAGACCAAACAGGAAAGGTAGTCACTGGCTGAAGAAGATGACTCCAGCTCTTCATTAGAGGAAAAAAGTGTTCCCAATTTGAGAAGGAGCACGAGGATAAGGAAACCAACTAAAAAAAATTGTCTTCCTTTATATCATATTCCGTATACTGATACTGGCGACCCAGAGAGTTACCAAGAGAGTATGCATGATAAGTTTCGTCTTAAGTGGGAGCAAGCTATGCATGATGAAATGTCTTCTGTGGAGAAGAATCACACATAGAAATTGGTGGAGTGACCGACAAAGATGAAAGTGTTACATAACAAGTGGTTATACAGAGTGAAATATGAGGCAGGAGGGACACAAATATACAAGGCTAGACTTATGATGAAGGGATTCGGTCAGAGAAAAGGTATTGATTTTAATGAGATATTTGCACCAGTTGTTAAGATGACTTCTATTATAACAATATTGAGTATTCTGGCTATGAAAGGATTATATTTAGAGCAACTTGATGTGAAAACTGATTTCTTTCATGGTGATTTGGAGGAGGAAATATACATGGAATAGCCGAAGAGATATGAAGTTGAAAGAAAGGAGAATTGGGTATGTCGACTGAAAATGAGTTTGTATGGGTAGAAACAGGTACTGAAGCAATGGTACTTGAAGTTTGACAAGTTTATATTGGATTCGAATTTTTCCAAATGCAGCTCAGATCATTATATATATCTACAAAAGTTTAAGAATGGTAATTTTATAATACTTACTTTGTATGTAGATGATATGTTTGTGGCAGGTTCTTGTATGAAAAAAATCAATGATCTGAAGAGAAAGTTGGTAGAAAGATTTTCTATGAAGAATATGGGTGAAGCAAAATAACTTCTTAGGATGCAAATTACCTGAGATAAGAAAAATAAGAAATTGTGGTTATCTCAGGAGTGGTACATCAAGAAAGTATTGGAGAGATTCAATATGAACAATGCAAAACCGGTAACTACAGTTCTTGATAGTCAGTTTAAACTGTTAAAAGAGTAGTGCTAACATAGATGATGAGATGAGACACATTGAAATTGTGCCTTATTTACCGACCATTGGGAGTCTCATATATGCAATGGTGAGTACAAAATCAGATATTGCACATGCAGTGGCAGTAGTGAGTAGATTCATGAAGAACCCTGGGAAGAAACATTGGCAAGCATTGAAGTGGATTTTCAGGTATTTGAAAAGTATTTCAAAGTATTGTCTATGTTTTGGGGGTGATAACACTAATATGTAAGGTTTTGTGGATTCGAATCATACAGGTGATAGAGATAATGGCAGGAATACCATAGATTTTGTCATTACTATAGGAGAGACAGCTGTAAGTTAGATTTCAAAATTACAATCAATTGTTACGTTATCTTCGACAGAAGCTAAGTATGTGGCAACTGCAGAAACAAATAAGGAGTTTATTTGGATGCAGCGATTGATGAGTGAACTTAGCTTTGATGGAGTGGATTGCAGATTTTCAGTGACAGTCAGAGTGCAATTCATCTTACTAAGAAGTCGGCGTATTATTCATTGACTAAATATATTCATTTGAGATATCACTTCATTAGATCCTTATTGAGGATGGTCATTTGAAGGTTGAGAAGATTGAGCGTAGTAAGAATCCTGCAAATATGTTGACAAAACTGGTTGATGGGAAAAAGTTGAGCTATTGCTCAAATTTGGTGCATTTGTGTTAAATGTTAGAATTGGGACTTTGAACGATCGAGGTAAAAATTTGGAACGCTAGGATTATCATATATAGAGATTACAATTTTTGTAATAGGTTTCCAAGTAGGAGATTTTTGTTGTTGGAGCCTTATTGTCGCAGCGGGTTCAGTCTGTCCAAACGGATCCATAATCGATCTAAATTCAATTTAACCTAATGTCAATCTCTTTTGAGGGTGGCAGCTACTATTTATTTTTGGCCGAAGGGAAGAAATAAAAGGTGGAGGCTGCTACTTGTTTTTTGGCCGAAGGGAATTAATAAAAGGTGGTGGCTGCTATTTGTATTCAGTTGAAGGAGAGAAAAGAAGTGGGGCGGTTGCTATTTAGCTTCGGCCGAAGGAAAGAAAACAAGAAGGTGGTGGCTTCCTTTGGGATTTTCGGTAGCCGAAGCAAAGGAGAAGGGCGGCAACTGTAGCACAGGTGTAAAATCATTATATTCTTTTTGAGGTGAGCATTTGATCTTATATTTTGTATGATTTTATTGATTTCTCTCTTGTGGTTGAGATGAAGAGAGTTGTAATCATTTTTGATATAGTGGAAGTTTTCGATCGTGTCCCCGTGGATGTAGGCACGATGCCGAATCTCGTTAAAAATCTGTGTGTTCACTGTCTCTATTTTTTTCTCTTTTTCGGTTAACTATTATATTCCGCCAGTTGTTACATTGGTATTATTACTTTTGTTAACAGGTTGCCTCTACAATGAAAGTGAAGTGGGAGGAAGCAATGAAACTTGTGGAACTTGTGGAAAATATGGCTTAATAATATAATGTATAGGAACAACAATAAGATTAATCGACAGTCTTCTCTAAAGATGGAATTTGAACATGAAGAACTTGAAATTTTTGAATAGGTGTTGGACTATTGATTACCATGACCAAGTTTCAAATGTATGTTGGAATCAATCATGAAATATTGTAATCGTCATCTCGAGTGCCAGTCAGAACTTGAAAAAATGTGGCTTGTTTGTTATAAAAAATATGACGCCTTCGCTTTCTTTACTCTTATCGTAAACCACACAAAAAAAGGGATTAAAAAATGTAGGGGGGAGAATAGAACTGTAATAACTTGAAATAGATAAAAAAAATCATAAAAAATCAGAGATTAGAGAATAGAAAACCCACCCGTAAGGAAGATTTCATAGAG
Source organism: Dracaena cambodiana (assembly GCA_036321105.1). Taxonomy (NCBI): domain Eukaryota; kingdom Viridiplantae; phylum Streptophyta; class Magnoliopsida; order Asparagales; family Asparagaceae; genus Dracaena; species Dracaena cambodiana. Next base: position 22,523,035 of record JAYEPQ010000012.1, on the reverse strand, counting down.
GCCCAAGCCTTAACTTGAAATTTAGATTAAAACAAGTGTTTTAGTTCATATAATCAAATTAATGAATGTTTCGATGAATGGTTTATTTTATGGGATAAAACGGAAAAATTGAGAATTTCAGAAATTGAGATTGAAAATCTGAATAAATTTAAATTAAATGATTAAAAATCAATTTAAAATGAGAGGAGGAGTTTAGAGAGTGCTCCTATGTGTAAGAAAGAAGGGAGGAAGTGAATTGAGTTAGGCTTAAGTGAACAATATTGCAAACGGTCGATCGAAGTGCTAAAATCGCCTACTGGAATGCCTTTAAGATCGCCCATACACTCACAAGAACCTCCAGAATGACTATAATATGGAGTACATTCATTATTCTATTGTAGGTGGTACTTAAGTGTTTATAAGAAGTTTCTGATGAGTGTATAGATTGAAACAACTTGGATGGATAATGGTTGGTCATTTAGACTGCCTAGATCATTAACCATTAGTCATCCAAGTAGTGGGCCCACGGAGAGCCCCCGGACCATATCAGACTGAATTGGAGTCAGAGTGGCTTTGATAGGATAATGATCATAAAGACATGACTTAATTACGCGATTTTTGATAATAGGATTAAGATCCATTTAATTTTATTGAGAAATCGGGCTTTACAAATTGATTTTATCAAAAATCCTTCATGATCAAGATAAAGGAGATTAGGTTAGTAGGGATATCAAACTATAGGAGTAAATCAGACTAGATCTTGATGGATAAGAATTATCAAAACCGGATCAATTGTGACCATTGATATTGATTATGAACTTGTGAGAGTTATAGCACATTCATTCAGCGTTCAAATCATGTAACAAATATATCAAATTGAAGATCAACAAAGTAAATGGATCTGAACTTAGAATTTGAGATGCTGAGGCTCTGAATCCTGGAAGGACAATGGTTGGCCATGCAGATGTTCTGGATGGCCAACCATGGGCTTCCAGAAACCCGAACCCATTAGCATTGTTTTCCATTTTGGACCAGTTCATAAAGATTCTATGAAGTTTTAGGTTCAATTAGAGTTCATTTGAGACTCGGTCGAAGGATTTGATCGGAATTAACGAGTAGAAATATAAGCGTTAACTTATTTTGATCATATATTCTTTATTCAAAATTAGAATTTGATTTATGGGTAGTCGATTTTGATGTTACTAAAAGAAATTAATTCAGTAATAGAGTTTGATTGAACCGACTCAGTCATTAGCACAAGATATGGATCCAAGCATTACACATAGAATTGATAGATTTATCGATGGGACATAAATGGGACGAAACGACGGGATTAAGAAGATGAATGAAATAGAAGGAGACTGACACTCAAACAAAATCATGCGGCATTGGAATTAAGCAAACGGAAGATCTCGCGAGCATAAAATAACTCGGAAAACACGTGTGACATTGGGCACCCAAAATGTTGCTCTAGAGGAGCCCGTAGAGCAGGAGTGCTCATTATGTTTTTGCTAGGCGTATAGATAGGATCATGATGCTTGCATACTAATAATAATTTTAGATTGATGCTCAAATTTAGACATATGAAGAGGCTTGCCATTTGGGTTCGTATTTTGCTTCAAGTCAAAATGAACATGTGTATTCAATTTTGACTCGATAGGGTCAGATTTTGCTATCAAACTTGACGTAGTAAGTGCATAGGGTCGCTTCTTGCTAACATGAACAAGTCTGTTAGAATCCAACGATCCCTTGCTGCTTGAAGTCTTCTGCGGCATCTTCAAGAACTGGAAAAATCATACAACAAGAAAAGAAAAGAAGAGAAAAAGAACTAAAAGAAGCAAAGAAAACAAAGAACAAGAAGAAACTGGATGAACAGTGGATTATTTTCAGTCATAAGAGTTTCATTACACTACTGCCTCCTTATATAAGGCTCTCAGATCTTTCTAGAGAATTCTGGACACCTCAGAAGCTTCTTCTAGTTTGGACCTGGTGCGAGTGAACAGAAATGGGTCGGGTCAGAAATATCGAGTATGAACACTTAAACCCGAACAACTCCTTCTCCTTCATTTCTGCTAAGCATCGAACCCAACATTCCTCCCTCCTTAACACTGTACTTCATCCTCGAAGTAGAAGTGTGGAAACTTCTCAACAAAACTGTAATAATCTTCCCAAGTAGATTCAGAGATATCCATCTCTTTCCATTGAATTAGAAGTTGTGTAACTGCCTTATTCTTCTTCTTCACCATTCTCTGCTCCAACACTTTTTCTGGCTCTTTGACATTTTTTTTCCAATAAGCAGGGACTTCTGAACAGCAAGAATTAGTATTACCTCTATACTTTTTGAGTTGAGAAACATGAAACACATTATGAATTCTTGATCTAGCAGGTAATTGTAATCTATATGCTACTTCTCCAATTCTACCCGTTATCATATAGGGACCATAGAAACGAGGAGAAAGCTTCTGTAGAACTGCTCCTTTCACTGAGATTTGTCTATAAGGCTGAAGCTTCAATAATACCCAATCATTGATCTCAAAAGATCTCTCAGTTCTGTGTTTATCAACTTGGAACTTCATTCTTTCTTTGGCTAAGTGAAGGTTGTCCTTGAGCAGCTTATTAACTTGATCCCTGTCCAGCAGAACTTCTTCAACTGCTTTCACTTTTGCAATTTGAGGTATATACTGTAACAATGTTTTGGGTTTCCTTCCAAATACTGCTTCATAAGGAGTCATGCCGGTTGGTGAAGTTAATGTAGTATTGTGCCAGTAAGCATCCCAGGGCAACCACTTAGCCCACTCCTGCTGTTTGTAACTGCAGAAACATCGAAGATAAGTTTTCAAACATCGATTAATTCTCTCTATCTGCCCATCTGACTGAGGATGGTATGAGGTACTCATTTGCAACTGGGTTCCTTGTAATTTGAGTAATTCTTTCCAGAATTCACTAATGAAAATCTTATCTCTATCACTTACAATGGTTTTAGGCATTCCATATAACTTCATTATTTCCTCTAGAAAAACCTGAGCTACCTTTGAAGCTGTATAGGGATGTTTGAGAGGGATAAAATGAGTGAATTTGGAGAGTCTATCCACTACTACCAATATAGTATCTTTACCCTGGCTGACTGGTAATTTCTCAATGAAATCCATGCTGATACCTTCCCAAATATGTTCAGGTATTGATAGAGGTTGCAGAAGACCTGGTGGTGATATGGATTCATGCTTGTTTCTTTGACAAATGTCACAGTTTCTCACCCAATCTCTGATTTGATTCTTCATACCGATCCACCAAAAAGAGTGTCTGATATGATGAAGGGTTCGTTTATAGCCAGAATGTCCACCTATAGGTGTATCATGATGTTCAGAAATTACTTATTGACAAACAGTGGATTTTGGATCCAACAAGATTTTCTCTTTATAAAACCAAAGCCCTCCAATCTCTTTATAATTCTTTTGAGATTCCTTCCCTTGTTGTAGCTTATCCTTTAATCCAATAAAATATTCAGATTTCATCACCATATCCCTGAGAGACTGTAACCACACTGGCTCAACAGTGGTCATTGCTTTGATTGCCATGCATGGAGATGTTTCTGCCTCTTCTTCCCTTCTTGATAAAGCATCAGCTGCTACATTCTCACTTCCCTTCTTGTATTCTACCATATAGTCATAGCCAGCTAACTTCATGAGCCAGGAGTGTTGAGATTCTTGTCTAAATCTCTGATCCAGAAGGAACTTGATACTTTTCTGGTCAGTTCTTACTATAAATCTTCTCCCTAACAAGTATTGTCTCCACTTTTTAACTGCAGATAAAATGGCTAACATTTCTTTTTCATAAGCAGATAAGGTTAAAGATCTTCCCTTGATTCTTTGACTATAAAATGCAATGGGATGATTATGCTGCGTTAATACTGCTCCCAATCCTTCTCCTGAAGCATCACATTCAAGAATAAATTCTTCCTCAAAATTTGGCATTCTTAAAACTGGTGGAGAAATCAAAGCTTGTTTCAAATCTTCAAAAGCTGCTCTGGACTTCTCTGTCCACTGATATGCTCCTTTCTTCAACATGTTGTTCAATGGTGCAGCAATTCCTCCATAATTTCTGATAAATTTCCTGTAGTAGCCTGTTAATCTAAGGAAACCTCTCATAGCTTTTGGATTCTTAGGTAATGGCCAATTGGCAATGGAATTTAACTTCTTCTTGTCTACTGAAATACCATTTGCATAGATAACATGACCCAAGTATTCAACTTCTTCACACCCAAACTTGCATTTACTTTCCTTGGCAAACAATTGATTTCCTTGTAAACACTGAAGAACAGTCTTCAAATGGCCCAAATGCTCTTCTCATGATTTGCTGTAGACCAGAATATCATCAAAAAATACTAGCACATATTTCCTGAGATAAGATTTGAAGATATTGTTCATTAATCCTTGGAAAGTAGAAGGAGCATTTGTTAAACCAAAGGGCATCACCAAAAACTCATAATGTCCTTCATGAGTCTTAAAAGCAGTTTTCATAATATCTTCTTCAAAAACTCTGATTTGATGATACCCAGATCTCAAATCCAATTTAGAAAAGAATTGAGCTCCATATAACTCATCTAACAAGTCATCTATCATGGGAATGGGAAACTTATCTTTCACTGTATTTTTATTTAGAGCCCTGTAATCAATGCAAAGTCGCCAACTCCCATCTGATTTTCTAACTAAAACCACTAGGGAGGCAAAGGGACTGGAACTATGTCTTATGATTCCCGAGTCCAACATCTCTTTCACTTGTTTTTCTATTTCATTCTTCTGATGATATGGGTAATGGTAAGGTCTAGAATGGATGGTTTGAGTGGGATCAATCAGAGGGATCCTATGATCACAAGATCTTGGTGGGGGAAGGCCTGTTGGCAACTTAAAGACTTCTAAAAATTCATTGATAATTCCCTGAATATCAGACTGATATTCTGATACTGCTGATTCTACTGCTAACTCTTGACATTTCAAAGCATAAGTCAGTCCTTTCACTCCCAATAACTTCTTTAATTGGCCTCCTCCTACCACATCTATTTCACTTGAATGAATTCCTTGCAAGGTGATGGACTTCCCTTTACTCCAAAACCTCAAAATTTTCTTGCTAAAGTCCCAAAGTGTTGGACCTAAACCCTGAAGCCAAACAGTCCCCAAAATGACTTGAGAATCTCCTAAAGGTAAGATTAACAAATCAGTGGTTGTTACAACTCCTTGTATTACAATTTTGACTTTACTACTGCACTGTCCCCCTTCAATTTTCTCCCCATCTGCCACTTCAACTGTGTATTTACTTATTTCCTGGCTGGACAAACCAAGTCTTGTAGCAGTGAAAGGATCAATGAAATTGTGTGTAGAACCAGAATCAATTAAAAAACTAACTTCTTTACCATTAATCTTGCCAATTAGCCTTATAGAACTTATTTCCACTGTACCCATGAATGCATTCAGAGTTAAACTGTGCTTTTCTGTTTCTTCTTGATATTTTAAATCATTGAATCCCCAATCTTCATTAGCTTCTTTTTCTTCCATGATCTCCAATCTATATAATTTCTTATTTCTACAATTATGTTCCTTAGTATACTTTTCATCACAGTAGAAACATAATCCCTTCTCCCTTCTCATTTTGATTCCTGATTAGACAATTTCTTGGTGTGAATTGAAGTAGAGGTATTAGAAGTACCTGTGTTCTGCACAGAAATAGAAGAACTTGCACCAAAAGTAGAACTTGCACCCTTGTTATGACTGATTTTCTGAGGAAAAGAACTAGTACCGTTGCCGTAACTGGATTTTGAGGGTTTCTTCTGAGACAAGAACTTCTCTTCTTCCAGTCTAGCCAATCTAATTGTTGTCCTGACATCTGATGGTTGCTTTGCCAATAACTCCAATTGGACAACATGCCTCAAGCCACTGATAAAACAGCTTGTGAGAAACTTTGAAGAAAGTCCCTCTACTTGATGTGAAAGCTGTATAAATTCTCTGATATACTCATTGAGAGTTCTGCGTTTCTGCTTGAGCTGGGTAAGTTTCCCAGAATAATCAGTTACTTCAGTCTCACCATACATGGATAAAAGACCTTCCTCAAATTCTTCCCACTCCAAGAAACTCCCCTTTTCTCTAACTTCCCACCTATACCAGGCTAAAGGTTCTTTTTCTAGATACATGGCCGCCATGCGAACCCTTTGATCTCCCTTGATATCGAAATAATCAAGAACCTGCTCCACCCTGTATAACCAACCTTGCACATCTTCTCCGGAGAAGGTTGGAAAACCAGGTCGTGGACAATGAGAGCTTCCCACTTCTTTATTGTTCTCTGAGGTAGTTCTTGAATTGCTGGACTTGGCTTGGGGTGGAGTGACAAGAACTGATTCTTCCCGTGGCTCATTATTGAATCTTGGCTATCTTGCTGAAGAAGACGATGATGTGAAGTTGGAAGCTACTGCTTGTTGGATTCCTATCAACATAGTCTTGATCTCTTCCTTGTGGCTTATTTGAATTCATTTTAACTCTTCAGTTAAAGAGTTCAAATCTCCAGCAACCGCCTCAATTCTGGAACTTTGATGAGATATGAGACTGCGATTTACCTCCATCTCTGAGGCGAGAAACTCCATTGCTGTAGCCGATACTTCCGAACCTTCAGCGATTGGCCCAAGGAGAGGAGAAGCTCCGATACCATTGTTAGAATCCAACGATCCCTTGCTGCTTGAAGTCTTCTACGGCATCTTCAAGAACTGGAAAAATCTTACAACAAGAAAAGAAAATAAGAGAAAAAGAACTAAAAGAAGCAAAGAAAACAAAGAACAAGAAGAAACTGGATGAACAGTGGATTATTTTCAGTTGTAAGAGTTTCATTACACTACTGCCTCCTTATATAAGGCTCTCAGATCTTTCTAGAGAATTCTGGACACCTTAGAAGCTTCTTCTAGTTTGGACCTGGTGCGAGTGAACAGAAACGGGTCGGGTCAGAAATATCGAATATGAACATTTAAACCTGAAACAACTCCTTCTCCTTCATTTCTGCTAAGCATCGAACCCAACAAAGTCATGAAGGTAAAATTATGTCTGAAGAATGGTTTGATCTGCCGAGATTACCAAAACCATGTCCCTTATATCTTTCCGTTGTTTAATGGTGAAGATTGGGAATTGATTAAAGATGTCATCTTGGGATTCAAGAAAAGGTTCCAAGTTGGTTTCATTATTATTAGGTTTATATGATGATGCATGTTGTTCTTGGTTATTATTTCTTGGTTGGATGTGTTTTTCACCATCCAACATATTCTTGATTTGATCGTCTAGCGTGACCATTGTATTTTTTGAACGAGGGAAACAACTTAAATTAGGCTTAGAATTTGACTCTGCTATTTTCGAATACTACTATGCCACCATGTGCATTAAGGGTTGGATAGACCGACCTAAAATAGTAGGCGGTTTCCTATTTGTCAGGCTAATCATATGGCTCTTCATGATACATATTAGGAACGGTAGAAACAATGGCCCGAGCTAGTCTCAACAGCAACCAAGATGAAAGCAGGATACTTTCTAGGTCTGTTTCGATAAGTCCCAGAAGTCGATTAACCCTCCACCTTCGGAAAATTCTATTTGCACACGGAAATTTACTTTTCATTTAAAACTTATAAATAATTACAAATTTATCACTTATTTTTTGACTAAGTTACCCTCCCCTCCCCTCCCTCCACCTTTTTTTTTTGGCCTCTTCTAGTAACCTTCTTAAAATCTTCAAGAGATGTAATCGTGATACTCTTTTCGTCTTTCTCGAGACCACTAGAAATCTCTGCACTGTTCTCTTCCACAACTTCGATATTAGTTTTCTTTCTGCTGCGCCTGGGAGCTCTTGTAGTTTTCTTGAAAGCATTGCCATCACTTTCTCCATCTAAAGCATCTCCTACATTTGTCTTGTGAAGCATTTTGCTCGGAGACTGCTTGAATACACAACTTCTGCAGCCTCAAATTCTTAAATTGAATTATCTTTGCTGTGGGGAAAATGGTACAATAGCCTAAATGCCCCCTAGATAATCCAAGCAAAGGTAAAACATTACTCCAATCACTTGAAATAACAAGAAAAGCATATAAAAATCGTTTCATTATTCCAATTTCTCACGAAAATGGATAAATTTAATACCCAACTCAATTACAGCTAAAACTGTGAAATTTCAAGAGAGAGAGAGAGAGAGGGACCTGAGAGAAGGGAAGGGACATGAGATTGGGAGGCACGCCATTGGCGATGCGATTTTCTTGCTTGCTTTGAAGCTCTAATGTCTCGAGCCGCCATTAATAGATTGTTGCTGAGCTCTCTAGATTAGATTCATTTTCAATAAAAGAAAAAAAAAAAGGAAATGAGAGAGGGTTAAAGTTGGAAAAAATTTTGAACGCAAAGAGTAAAACGGTGGTATTTCAAAATATGGACATGGTGTAATGAGTAACGAGAGCGTCAAGAGTAAATTGCCGTGCGCAAATAGAATTACCCTCTACCTTCCCTTGTGGAATGATAAAGTAAAAGATATTATAGGTAAGTGAACACCACATTGCGGAGGGGAATGTCGCGAGCAGAAAAAGTAGGTGCGTGTATAGAACGATATGCAAGATGTTTGCCCTACTGACTGTTAATGTGATTGAGCTTTCGTCTTTTTAATATTTGATAAAACATGGACATGCAAAAGAACTTTTTGGATTTTTTTCAAAAATAAGAAATGGTTTTATTTAAAAAAAATTAAACTAACCCAAATGTCTAACCTACAAAACAAAGGTTAGATAGTTTTACAGACTTAATTCCACAAACCAAATTGCTAAAAAAAAAAAAATTAAAATAGAAACTAAGTTGCCATATAAGAAGAGAGAGTAAATACTCTTCTGACCATGAGTTATCGTATTCTATGTCAAGATCATTAAATTTAACCCCAACAATATGGCAAGCAACCAGGCCATGTCGCCACGCCCTGTGCCCTGACACGGGCATTCCGCTGGCAGGCCGTGTCAAGCGTGGCCCATCGGTGTCGAAGGAAATTGGGGGAGCCTAGAACCGGCCCCTCGGTAGGACTAGCTAGGCACGAACAGGTCCCATGCAGTGCCAGGCCGACCCAAAAAAAAATAAAAAAAATTAGTTGAGTTTTTTTAAAACATTTAAAATTTTTGATTTAAGAGTTTGAAAAGCAGACAAATAAGAAAAATAATTTTAAATATAGAATAGAATTTTTTAAGTGTGATAAAAAAAAATCAAAAAAAAATAAAGTTTAGCAAATATAAATAGAAAATGATTCAATTGTGGGCAAATTTGGATAACTACGAATTTAAAGTTAAAAAAAATAAATTTTATTTTACTTAATCTTTACGTATAACACAATTTGACTCCATAAAAACTTATTGGTTTAATTTGCTCGTCTTTAATTTTTGTCTTCTACATCTAACTAGTGCTTCAACCATAAATATGCACATATCTTGCCATAGAGTTTCTCCACTCTGTTAGCGTTATGCCATCTATACTAAAAACAGACTCTGATGTTACTGTTGACACTGAAGGTGTTAGTTTATCATGGGTCATGTTAGAAAACACATAAGAAAGCACTTATGATTTCCACCAATCCAAAATATTAATATCTTGATACTTCCCGTGCTCATTTGTGATTGCACCAACACAATTAATATAGTAGTGAAATTCATTAATTGCAATACGAGAGGATTTGATTTTCTTTGAAAATGATAATAAACTAGAAAATAGTTTATCTTTTTACACTAGTTCTCCTAAATGAGACTTGTTGGGATTCTGAAGGAAGGGATTTATTTCCATATAAATCTTCATATGTGTTATGTACATAATATCTAAACATATCTTAAATTAGAAATTATTCCTAAAATATCACTATCATAAGCCATAAATTTATGAAACACTTGAATTAAAAAATCTTAGTCCTGCTAATTTACAGTAAGGATCCATAACAATACCAAAATATAAATAAGAAAAATATCAACACGAAAAAAATAAATAAGACAAAATTTGAAAATATTTGTTAAATTTAGTTCCAAAGGTGGTACAATATCTTCAAGAATGAGATTATCTTTTGACTCTGAAAAGACCCACTTATTTTGGTTAAAAGTAAAGTACAAAATGGGTCGTTGAATAATACCAGAAAATGTTCTAGTTGCACTTTCAAAACTACCTAAGAAGCACCAAATACATTGTAGTTGATCCAATTCAGTATTACTCATACTACAAGCACATAATTCTACATAAGCAAATAATTATAATGTAGTTTTATATGGGATGGGCTAATTTAGCATATGATATATTAAGTTCTAATATTTTGAGGTAATAGTCTAAGTTTTAGATGAAGACCTTTACAAATTGACTCGATAGCTTTTCTTATAGGCCTACTATATTTTATAAACATAATTATATTCCTAAATTTAACTACAAAATCACCATCTATCTTTAAACCACCTTGCACACATAAGTCGATAATGTAACATACACAGTGCATATAAAATAATTTTTCATCTCTAATTGGTCTAGTATGTTTTTCTAGATATTCAGTTGTCACTGTATTTTCGGATGCATTATCAAAACAAATGGAAAAAAAAATTCTTTTAAGTACAGAATTCAAAAAACATTTATAAAGGATTGACTAAGATTTTGTATAGTCTGAGAAAATTTAAATTTCCTAAAACCTATATTGCTTTTTTGAATTCACCAGTCATCATCTATGTAATGGGTAGTACTACATAGATAATTTTGCTCAAAAAATAACACATAGATAATAATTGTCATTCAAACCTTCCCAACAATAGAATTAATACAAATTCTATAAGGTAAAGAAGAAAGAATAGCAATTAATGTCTATTTTTGTTTTGATATATTTTTCAAACATTAGATTTACATGTGCTCCTAGGAACTTTGATAAATTCATAATTATATGTTGCTTTAACGTATTTTCAAATATTAGGCTCTCAGTCATACTAAAAGATTGTTCCGCCTGAATGATGTATGTATATAAATGATTTCTACATGTTACATGGTTGTATTAAATGCTCCTATATTAACAATATATATGTTAATTTGTGTTTGTTGTGATTGATTAGCTGGGTGTGGTTTTTCAATGTGCCTCTTAAAATAACCAGTACCACTACTTTGAGGAAATGGATATATATATATATATATATATATATATATATATAAAAGCAATATTTCCAACTAGCCTTTCTAACACCATCTTCACTTATTTTCAAAATAATTCCAAATATGGATTTGAAAGGCCTAGTTGACATTGATGCATTTTGAGAAACAGAAGGATTTGTACTATGCTCACTAGGAATATTTGAAGAAATTATTTGATCCATGATTTGTATGGCGTGCTTATGAAATTGTGGTTATAAAATTGGAATAAGATATGTATCACTAAGTACAAAGTAGTTGATGTAAAAATTAATATTCTTCAAAAGTTAAAAAAATATTAAAATTGTGACTGGTAAGTTGGTCAGAACTAGCAACAGAGAAATTTGGATTCATTTTTTTAATTTTGAAAAAACTATGAATTTTCTAAAAAAAAAAAAATTAAACATGTACCTGAACCTTGCAAGCCGAATAGATAAATTTTGAGTGTTGAGATGCAGAGGAGACTTTAAAGTTGGAGGTTGGAACTTGGAAGTCTTGAATCTTGATCTTAATCATGAACTTGATAATAGAGAGAACTTTATTTTGAATTTGCTTAAGCCTTGATGATGATATTGTATAATTTTTTTTAGTGTGAGAAATTTGAGAGATTGAGAAATTTAGAGAGATGAGAGTTTTGTTAAGAAGTGAAATTAAAATAGAGATTGGGGATATTTATAGGGATGGAGAAGGAGGGTTTTGCAAAAGAAAAATGCAAAAAATGCGCCCAACGGCTATTTTAGCCATTGGGAGAGTTGTTTTGCAATTTTTTTCAAAATACCCCTCCCAATGGCTAAAAGAGCTGCTGGGGTGATTTGCAATAACAATTTGTGAATCCATGTCTGACGGCTCTAAGAGCCATTGCAAATTTCCAGTCCACGCTAGGTCGACACATGTCTATCACAGCACGTTGTGTGCCGAGCCGACAAGTGTCGGCCAGTTCAAGCCTTCAGGCTAGGGCATGACTAGTTTGGCTCGACGTGTCGAGCTTGGCTCAACACTACTCCTGACGAATCATATCAGGCCACGTGCCCGACTCATGCCACACCGAAGAGCCACCCGGCCCTACCTGACAATCTATTGAAAAGAAACTATAATACCCCCTTTTGGATTTACTAATATAAATTTTGAGTTTTAAAAAAACTAAAATTAAAAGGTAAAATAAAAAGAAATTTTTATTTTATTAAATAAATGGTATGATTTTTTGAACCCTTCATCTTAGAGGAACCAAACCAAGCTCAAACCATTTAGGCTAAAATTCTAGTTGAGTTAATAAAATATATTAGCCAAATTAAAGTAGAATTGACTTTTTATCTAATTATTAAGATATTACTAGATTTAGTTCATGCATAATAAAATTCTATTATAAATTAAGATAATATTTTCAATTAAAATTCCATATGACTTTAGATAATTAAATAAAAATAGAATTCTCTTTACATTGGAAACACCCTTTTTTCTTTTGATGTTAATACCTTCCTTTCCATGACTTTCCTTACTTTTCATTTTATGTTAATATTAGATTTTTCAACTTTCTATTCTTTTACATTCATTTTTATTTTATTTTGACTTTCTTTATATTGCTTTTATTATACTTTGATCTATCTTTCGTACTTTCCACATCATGGCTCCTTTATTTTTTATAGGAAAATCTCAATCTCTATAAATATAGATCATCTCACTTATAATAAATTCCTCATATATAATTTCTCTCTCTCTCTCTCTCTCTCTCTCTCTCTCTCTCTCCCTCCCTCACGCCTCGCTTGAGCTACCATGTTGCTGGTGCCGCCACTTTATATGAACCTCTGCTACTCATTAGAGTTTCATCCATCGCTAACCATCTCTTCTCCTCATTTCTCCCCTTGGGTTCTGCCTTGAATTAAGATTTACTATTCAAATCTAAACTCATAAGAAAGCCTTCAACAATAGAATGTGAGTTCTATTGGAATCACTTGCCATATTGTTTTAATATATAATTACTTTTGATCATATTTTAAATTTTACAAGTGAAACTATATCCTTTATAACAAATTTATAAATAGCATATATTATATTGTACATTATTTTGTGCAGTGTTATTTTCTTGATTACGTTTAAACGAAATATCAAATTGCATGTTGTATTTTACATCTTTAAGTTCGGTAAAAGAATTGTAATTTTGCTAGAATTAAATAAATATGATTTGGAAATGAAAAACTGAATTTTGATCATTTATACTATTAATGTCTAAGGAAAGTAATATCAATATATGGTGGTTATTTAATTAACATCAACTGAACAAAAAGACTAAATTGAAAGACATGATTAATGAATGAGTTACTATAATAATGATTGTAACTATTATATCAATTGCTTATGCAATTTACCTTAATGAACATAGTACTAATGTATGATACGATATAGATTGACATTAAAACTGAAAAGGAATAAGATTGAGCATAGAAATTGATATGCCATGCAATTAGTGATTGGTCATTAAACTACCATATAGATATTATTGATTTCTACTTTTACTGATACTATTACTATTATTGCACTTAATGATGATTACCAATTCACGTTACTGTACTGAAATTTGTTGAATGACTGAAAATTAACTAAATTGAAATAAACATAGGATTTCAGGAGAAATAAGAAATTTTTATAAATTGATTGGCTGAATGTAAATATGTCATTGATTTTCTTTTTGAGAGGTTCAGGATAGTTTCTAATTAAACTCCTATTGTTTCCAATGTGAGAGGATCAGAAAAGGTTCCAATCAAACTGTCAATAATTTTCATATAGGAAGATCAGAATATGCCCCAATTAAAACTGTCACTTTTCACTTTAAAAAAATTTAGATAGGCTCTGATCAAATTACTGTACCATTTTCTTGAGAATCGATAGGGATACATTCAGATCAGTTAACTTTATATTATTCTAACTTTTTTGAATATCATAACTAAAAAAATATCAACTAAAAGATTAATACTAAGATACATAAATTGATAATGACATGAGATTTTACATTGTTTATTTATTTATGATCTTACTTGTTGTTGGGATATTGTTTTTACATGATTTTATTATATTCTATTGAGTTGTTTTACTAACGATCATAGTTCTGCATAATCAAACACCGATTCTTATTTAGAGGTGGACCGACTTGAAATAGAGCAGAACTTATCATATTTCTAGGAACAAACGGAGTTACAAGACTGATTGATTATATATTTTATTGTTTTCTTATTAGTTGAACTTTAGCAGTTTTATTAAGAGATGTAATAAGTGTCAATTCCATGTGTTATTTGTTGATTTGAGATACTGATTTTACTGAGATAATATTATTACAGTTTTGAGATATTTATGTAGTAACATTTTCTTGGACTTATTTTTATACAAAATCATATTATTATGTTTACTTGTGATAACCTTTAGTTAATGATATTTATTATCCATATTTCCACTATAATATGACTGTATTGTTTATTGAGCATAGTCGAGTTATCACTCATTGTCAAATATTCCAGCTATCTACATTCTAGATTGTGGGATATCACAGAAATCCAAAATGATAAAAAAAAAAAGGAAAGTTACAAAATTAACTTCTTAAAGTAAATTATAAGTTTATTTACAAAAATAGAAATAAAGCAAAAAAGAAAAAGGCGAAGTAACCATATTCGGTCTCATCACAATCGCTAATCTATTAGATTTTTAATTCTGGAGAAACCTTTAATATCGTAATCTATGCACAATAATTTTGAACCATTAAAAAAGAAAAAAAATTGTGATCGTCATTCTGAACTGCCCATGCCTCTGAGAAATTGGATTGTGTGCTGTTGGCAGTATGACCTTATTACCTTCTTATTTTTCTTAGCAAAACCTTGCAAAACAATGAATGAGGTCCAAAAAATGGCTTTATAACATGAAAGAAACATACAATTAGGAGGAGTATCAGTCAGTTTTAGTTCGGTTTTTGCCAATTTTGGCAAAATCGAATCATATCGATTAGGAATGAAAACAGAAATTGAACCGAACTAATTAGATTCAGTTCAATTCTGTTAGAAACCAAATTTTAAATAAAACTTATTTTAAAATTATAATTTTAATCATTTTAAAAAGAATATCTCTTCAAGATATCTAATTGGTGATGAACTTATTATTTATAATATATATGTGTATATATATTTTATATATGTATACATATATGTTTATATGTGTGTATATATGTATATATGTATATATGTTTGTATATAAAAATAATTTTTAAATAATTCGGTTGATTCGGTTCGGTTGTGGGTTTCAAAGCTTAACCTAAAAACCGACCGAATTATTTCAGGTCCGTTAGATTTTACTTATTTGGGTCGATTTCGGTTGGTTATTTCGGTTTTAACGAACTCTGCTCACTCCTACATACAATATAAATTGAGATACTGAAAATGCATCCGAGGAAAGATCCCTGTGGGGCCGAAACCTTAAACTAGGTTTTAAAAGTTAATTATTTTGTGTAATCACATGGATTTGCATGTTTTGAAAAAAACTTGTTTTATTGGAAAAACAATAAAACTAAGAAATTGAAGATTAAGATTGATAAAAATGATAAATGATATAAATAGAATAAAATTGAGATTAGAATATTAAAGAAGATTTCTTTATCCTTTGATGCAATGAGGGAGATTTGGAGAGAAAAGGAACAAGAATCGTAAAAAACAATAAACTAAATTGCCAAATATCTCGTTGAAATGCCTGAAAATCACCCACCATTCCTTTAAAACCTAAAGAAACTCAACATTATCTTATAAATTTTTATGTGTACTGAAATAGGACAGTTCTGGGGCTATTTACAGGAGTTTTTGATGAGTTTGGTAATCAAAACAATATCGAGGCTGAAGCCAACCATTGGCCATCTAGATCATAGGTATCCTTGGGAACCTCCTTGACTGGATCAAGCTGAATCCAAGCATTTTTAATGAGATTTTAATTAAATAGATGTAATTTATTCAGACGGTTTCTAATGAAAATAATACTAGTGATTCAATTATATCAAGAAATCGAGTATCATGATTGATCTAATCATGATACTCTCTCGAGATGATGATGAGAGACTTTCATTTCAGCCATGACACAGAGGATTGGAGCAAATCAAATCATATAGGAAAATGATGACAATATTGAATCGAATGTAATAGTCTATATCTATCGGGAATATTAGACGGTCATAATTTTCTTATATGGAGTCCAAATAAGCAAACGAATATCCAAATTAAAGAGCTCAAAGAGAGAAACATGAAGATGATCTCAGTTTTAGATTTTGAGGTCTAGGAACTCTGAATTCTAGATCCCTTGGATCTAGTTTCCTGGGTCCATGATATTTGGGACTAACTCATTAGTGTTCTATAAAATTTTAGGTTTAATCGGAGTTCATTGGGGCTCAGGTAAGGGGTTGACTGCAAATCATTCTGAGTTAATGAGCAAAAATCAAACTACTGAATTATTTTGATAATATTTTCTTTATCCTAATTCAGAATTTGACATAGGACTAGTCATTTTTAAATTACTCAGAGCAATAAATTCAATGGCATGGCTCTATTCAAGTGTCATTATCAAAGAGATGGGAGCTAGATATAAAACCAATAATTTTTTTTATCGATCATCAATAGGATATGAATATGACGAAATGATGGAATTTAGAAAATAAATGAAACAGGAAAAAAAATGGCTCTAAAGAGGAAATGTAAGGCTTGATAATCAGGCAAACTACTAATCTGGATATCGTGAAATGACTGCAAAATTATGTGACAGTACCTATCTACTATCAATCGTCCAAGCAAAAAAGAAAGAAAAAGAAATAAAAAAAAGATAATCAAGTGGAGTGTAATAAATATTTAAATAAAATAAAATATTCATTTATGGGCCTCAAAATCCATAATTGCAAAAAACATTCAGAAAAATACAAGAGATAGTTTGGCACAAGTCAGTCATAATATATTTTATAGAATCATAATATATTTTGAGATATGAAATGTAGAACAAAAATCATAGAAGTTGAAAATTGAATAACGATTAGTGTTGAAACCCAGGCTTTAAAATGAACGATAGAAACCAATACAAGTAGCTAAAAAATTAGGACAATAACAATCTTACATCAAGAGATTGTTTGACATCATCAATGTTGGATCCACTTATCATAGATATTGTATTTGTCTTTGATACTCAAATCTATTAGTTTTTACTCAAACACTTTTAACTGTCTTTTCTCATAGGAACACCCACAGTGTCCAGTCTAAAGATTTATAGTCTTAACCCAAGATCACTAGTCTAAATGTAGTTATATTGAGTATTCTAGATGCAAAGTTTTAAATGATTGTATTGAAATCAGATTAGATAACATAGAATATCTATATTCTCACTAGATTGTATTAATAGATAACTCTTCATCTTGCATAATTGATTTTAAAACTACCCAATCTATTAATTTTTACGTATCCTTTTGAAAAATAAATACTAGGATCATAATTCTTAGGACTGAGGTTATTCAAACGAATTTGAAACCATTAAAGGAAACAGAGAGTAATAATCGTTTGATTGAGGTTATTCAAACAAATCCTCAAGCATTAAAGAAAGCATAGGATAAAAACTATTAGAATTGAAGTTATTCAAACAAATCCTCAAGCACAGAAATAAAAAACAAGGGATGATAACTTATTAGCTCTTTTATGCATCAATATGTTATGACTTTATCAAATTTCTCATCCCTATTGATAAAACTATAAACTGAGAGAGTGAAGAATAATTTTATATTCTGAGGTGTATATAAACTATACAATAGCTATCTTTTTATAGGTGAAGGAGACAAATATAAAAAACAAAGGCAAGAGAATATACAATTTGATACTAATTATATAAAATCCTCCATAAGCATAATCAGTCTCAATATGGGTATTTGTCAAATATACTAATTTAGAAAGATACATTTAATAATGGAGATATTCTAATAAATTAAAAGGATTTGTCAAAATTCTAATTTAGAAAGATATCATAAATTAGTGAGTTATACTAATATTTTCCTCAAACTCAAGATGGTTAGGAAGACACCAACTTGAGTTTAGAAATGAGACCATGATGACGACTAAGTGGATGGACCTTGGTAAAAATATCAACGACCTGATCAGTCGACGAAACCGAAAGAAGGCGAAGAGTACTCGCTTGTAGGTGATGACACAAAATGACAGTCGATCTCAATGTGTTTGGTGCGCTCATGGAAGACATCATTGTGAGCGATCTAAATAGCACTGTGATTATCAAAATAAAGAAGGGTACTGGAGTCCTAAAACACACCCATATTCTGGAGAAGCCAACGAATCCAAATAATTTCATAAGTAGTGTCAGCAAGAGTACAATATTCGGCTTCGGTATCAGAGCAAGCAATAACAATCTGCTTCTTCTTCTGCCAAGAAATAAGAGAGTCACCTAGTAGAATGAGAAACCCAGCGGTAGATCGTTGATCAGTAGAGTCTTCTGTCCAATCAGTATCAGAGTAAAGCTGTAATTGCAATGATGAGTGAACTGAAAATAAGAGCCCACGGAATAAGGTGCCCTTCATATATCGCAGGATAAGGAACTATAGTGTAGTGAATAGAACGTGGGGCAACCATAAACTGGCTAACGAGATACACGACATAGGCAATACCTGGCTTGGTAGTAGTAAGATAGATGAAACTCCCAACAAGCTATCAATAAGGGTAGCATCGGAAAGGGGCTCACCGTCAGTAGTACGAAAATTAATGTTAAATTCAAGAAGATTATCAGCCGTCTTACAATCAGTCAAGGCAGCCCGAGAAAGAAGATCCAATGAATACTTGGCCTGAGTTAAATTGTAGCCTTCCGATATAGAAGTCACTTCTAAGTCCAAAAACTCACATGCAAGTTTGGCATTTCGAAATTTTGGCAATAGACTCTGAATAGAAGGAACTGAGATATTAATAAATCAAGATAAGATCTTACACTCAGTATCATCTCATTCCTCAAACCGCTCATCAGACTTTTTTTGCACTTTTTGAGTCAGTCATGGTGGTTACTGGCTTGGACCCGTTGAAAAATGTCCATAAGTAATGACCAATATGAAAAACTGATATCTGCTGAGCCCATGCATTAATTGTAATTTGTGTCATTTAAAATAATTTCTATAGGCCAAGAAATCTCTTTAGGAGAAACCATGGAAAAATGATGATATTAACCGAATGGGAGCGAACAAAGGGCACGGATGAAACGTGAATTGGTGGGCGGGTCTGGTAGAATGGGTCGAGGAGCAGGTCACGGAGCAAAAGCAGGTCGCGGATTGATAGATCAAGAAGCAGTTCAGAGACTAAATCAAGGTGCGGGCCAGATATCAGATTGAGGCATAGGTAAGAGACCTTAGAAAAAGAAGTCAGACCTCAAAAAGGCTCTGATGCTATGATAAAACTATAAACTGAGGGAGTGAAGAATATTTTTATATTCTGAGGTATGTATAAAGTGTACAATAACCATACTTTTATAGGAGAATGAGGCAAACATAAAAAGCAGATGCAAGAGTATATATAATTTAATGCTAATTATATAAAATTCTCAATCAGCATAATCCGTCTAATTAAGGGGATTTATCAAATATACTAATTTAGGAATATATCCTAAATTAGAGTGGTATGCTAATAAATTAGGATGATTTATCAAATATCCTAATTTAAAATGATATCCTAAATTAACGAGATGTGCTAATACCTCTCTCCCTCGCCCCCTCATATTAACTGTCTCTTCTCTTATTTTTTGTTTTGCTTAAATTGTTTAATTTGAAGATAGATATCCTATACTGTCATATCCTTAGGCAGCAAAGAAAACACTATGTGATAATTTAGCCATTCCTTTATGTGACATTACAATATGAATTTGTGAAATTCTAAATACACCAACTAATTTTGTAACTACCCCTATTCAAAAGTTCAATTTTATACAAGTTGGTTAATATAATTTATTAACGAATTTGTTATTTCTTCAATTTTATTACAAGTTTTCCTTTCATTTCTATATTACTTTTTTTTTTTCTTAATCTCTCTCAAATTAAATCCTAATATTTTTCAATAACTCCAAAAATAAAAAGAATTAAAACTCTTATATTTATCAATAATCGAGAAATAAAGGAAATAAAAAATTAATCAGAATTAAGTTTTTAAGAAAAATTTTGAGAGGAGGTTAGAGTTTTTAGAGGGAACGGAGCCCACTGCTGGGGAAGAGGTCGGTGGCACGATTGGATCACTGGGGGAGGAGGCGATGGTAGCGATCGGGCGATTGGGAAGAAGGCAACGACTAGGTCAGACTAGGCCAGTGAAAGGGAAAGAAGAGAGAAAGAGAAGAAAATAAATAAAGGAAAAGAAGAGAGAAAGAGAAGAAAATAAATAAATAAATAAGGACAACAGTAAATAATATAGTGGGTTGTAATTAGAAGATGCTTTTAATTTTGAACTTCAATTTGGGTGTACAGTACACCGTGTATTTGAGAAGCAGTGGTACTTGGTCGGTGCATTTAAAATATCCCTATGACTTTCAAAAAATCCTCATGTCTCTCCTCCCCCTTTATATTAAAAATATCTTCTGTTTTATTTAAATTATTTAGTTTTGGAGATAAATATCATATATATCGTATTCTTTTTCCTTACCATATATACTAAACTTTTTAAATTTATCATATAGGGCAATTTCCTTACACTATAGTCCTCCTTCCTAATCTGTAAATGCAAATAGTTGAAATAAATAAAGATAAATTTGGGATAAAAGAGGGGAAGAAAACAATGTCAGTATTAATATTTCTTTTGAGATACCAAAATTAGATCAAGTAGAACTTTAGTTGATTAATGATATTTCCATATTGTACACAATATAATATTAACATTATTTGTTCCAAAAGGATAAGTAGAAGTAGGTAAAGTAACATCTTATTCCTATCTTTTCAATTTTTTCATAGGCGAATATAGATGTAGCATATAAAAAAGGGGTGTTTACAGATCTGTCACTTGCATGTTTATAAATTATAATTTAGTCTTCCACATCTCCATATTTAGGATTTAATCCCCCAAATCCTTTAAGTTACTATAATTTAGTCTTCAGTTTATATTTTGGTCCGATTTTTCCGTTTTACCCATGATTTCCTTCACTTAATTTCCCCTTCCCTCTTTTCCTTCTCTTTTTAGTTCTTATTAGGTTCCCCCATTCTTCTTCTTTTATCTCTCTATTCATTTATTGGGTTCTCTCTCTATATTGAGACCAAATTTATTATTCTCTACTAAATGTATTAAATCTAGAAATGAATTTATCCAATATAGAGAGGGAGAACCCAATAAATGAATTTATATTGAGACTTAAATGTTTAATATATTTAGCAGAGAATAATACATTTAGTTTCAATATAGAAGAAAGAACCCAATAAATAAATAGAGAGAGAAGAGAAGAAAAAGGGGGAACCCAATAAGAACTAAGAAGAGAGGGGAAAGAGGGAAGGGAGAATTAATTGAAGGAAATTATGGATAAAACAGGAAAATCCGACTAAAATATATACTAAGGGACTAAATTGTAATAACTTAAAGGATTTGGGGGCTAAATCCTAAAAATGAAGATTTGGAGGACTAAATTATAATTTATATACATATAAGGGACAAATCTGTAAATATCTCTATAAAAAATTCCGGCTCTTTTCCCTAAAATAGTTTGATAAGACATTAAATAATTGCGATCCTTAAACAAAACTAAGCAAGTGCGGGAGCAGCATGACGGAGCTCTTTGTTCACTTCGGTTTGATCTTTGCCTTTGTACTTTTGCCAGCAAAAAGCATCTTCGCCGCACATGGCGGTGTGAGTCGCTCCATCCTCGTCTCACGCGCACCGCACGTGAGAAAAGTCAATCGGTCGACGGCAGGAAGTCTAGCGGAAGCGGGCAGTCTAGCCCGCTCGCTTTCCTACTCCCCGAGTTGCCCCCACAACCGCAAATCGCGTTCAGCGGTCTGGCGATATTCCTCGTAATTCTCGGGACAGTTCAGGGGCATTTCTGTGATTCTAGCCCCATGAAAGGCACCAACCACAGTGTCCCCACGCTTCTTCCACTTCACACCCAGAATTTTCCAAATCGACAGCGCTTTCCTATCGTCTTCCTCATAATCAAAACCAAATTGACCCCCAATTCCCTTTCAAACCCTAGCGATCGGTTCGTTGAAATTTCGTCGGTGGTTAAAGGCTTCGGATTTGTGAAAGAAATCAGTTGGGGTTGTGAGATTGGGATAAGGCAAGGAGCTGAGCGATGGCGGAGTCTCGGCGGTACTCGTTGACTCCGCAGTTAGGTGAGTTGTTTTCGATCTCTGGTTTATCTTTGATCTTGTTGCTTGAATCGTTGTCATCTTTACTCATGATTTGTGAATTAGTGAAACTGATGGTTAGAGTTCGTTTTTAGGCTGTAAATAGATGACTTTTTGACTGTAAGATTGATGGTTCTTAACTTCTCAGTGTGTTTTTTAGTCGAAAGAATGCTTCAATGGATAAGATTAGTGGGTTTTTAGTTAGATTTTATGCTAATTCCCAAATTCATGTCATTTGAGCCTCATGAATCTGAGAAATTGCGGTGGCAGGGATCATGGTTTATTCTAATGATCCAAAATCTAGAGAGAGATGTCTCTCTCCACTCTACTGAAGTTGGTTAAAAGCAAGATGAATAAGTGAAAGTAGTTGATGGAGGGGGATTTCTAGGATATTAATCGATTGTTTTCATTTCATGAACACTTTTTTTGGTCATTACTTTACAATTGAGGGCGTGGTGCTTGTTTTTTAGCCTCTCATACCTTGCATTTTCTACAAGGAAATAGACTCTGCTTGGTAGTAGAATTATAACTTTCCCTATGAAATATTCTTCGTGATATTCAGTGGGATTTACTGTGAATTTAGAAGAAACAACTCTTTTAAAATTGAGATTTAAACTACTAGTTTTAGAAGTTGACTTGTATTTGAATTCGGACAGCATTTGGACTGTGGGACACATGACTTGTTCAGCCCATACTTCTTTCATCTGGAAGCCATTTTAGACATGCCTACACTTTTTGAGTTCTTGCAATTTTAGTGGAATGAAAAGAAAAGAAGCATGAATATAAGTGGAAAAGGATTGGGAATCCATGCGTATGGCAGGACATTGTTTTTTTTTTTTCGCTTCTTGTTTTTTGTGATGGATTCCTCACAGGGTTGATGTTCTTGCAAAGAAGAAACTAATGGAAGCAAATAAAGACTTGCATTTGCTGGGAGATTCTTCTTTTATTTTATTGTTAGGTCAGATAAAAACCTGCATTTGATGAGAGATTCTATTTTGATTTGATTTTATTGCTAGGGATTTCGAAGATTTTGGTTGTTTAGATGTACGTGTGGTGTAAATAGTTGGTTTCTTATTAATAAGCTTATAATTAGGATTTTGAGATTATAATATGTTATTGAAATTTAAATCCTAACATATTGATTTGTTATTGTTCTTAAAATTTTTCTTTGTAGACTCGTTGAAAATGGGTATTGAGGTCTGAACCCGTATTGTTCTTCCCCAATCTACCGAAGTCCCTAAATTGCACCATTAAACCCTAATTTTTCCTTCCATAAACCCTAATTAGTTTCTATGCAGCATCTAAATAGTACTAGAAGCTAAACTTTCTCCATCAAACCCTAAACTCACCTTTGTCCCTTTCTCCATTTTGATTTAAAAAAAAAAAAATCATAATTTACATATGGGGATCTCCGTTTTCCAATCTCAATGTCTTTTCCAACATCATCATGGAAGGGACATTAGGCTTTGATTCAATCACCCCACCTCATTCTCAGCCTCCAAAGAAGTTGTTGCCATTGATTATAGTCCGGTTGAGCCATAGATCAACCCTAAATCCACCTTAGCCTTCATCTTCCCTAGACTGGAGTCTTTGTTTTTCGCAGCCACGTGGATGATGCCAGATCACCAATGCCCTCTGGTCATTTCCACTCAGTACTATCAAAGCCCCATCAACTTCATCGACAGAGATTGATCAGATTAGATCTCTGAGTTCTGCGACTTCGATTTCCCACTCCCCAACCTCCTGAAGCCAGCCAATTCTATTTTCCGCAGTCTCCAGCGTCTTTGTTTGAGCTTGCTAGAGCCTCGATCATCCTAGGGGTTGCCTTCATAATATCGCCACCAACTCTTCCCGATTCAAGTGACTTGACGACTAGCCTCAAAGTTGATACTTTGTCTCAGCCTCCCTCTTCCCGCGCTGCATCATCTAGTAATCACTAGTGTCGATTAGTGAGCAACTCCGCTGTATCATCTTCTATAGATTTATTATCGACTTGTCTATTTCGTTCCAGCAATCGAGGAGGTAAAAATTGATTTGGATGGGTCCAATTCAGACAGGAATCACAATCATACCTGCATCAAAGTCCATTTCAGTTTGGGTCGGATCTCTAAGTCCAGTTTAAGTCAGGGATAGATATAGACATGCATTAGTGGATCCATACTCAAGTCCAATTTGGACTTGGATATGCTTCTTGTGCTGTAGAATCGAACTAAATCTAAATTTAGTTGTAGATTCGCAAATGCAGAATCCAACCCGACAATAAGTCAACATACGTGTTAATGGGTATTTTTATGATTCAGCTCATTTGGAGTTTGATTCGAGCCGGATTCAAAATGTTGTAATTCTAAAGTTGTTTATCACTTGTGACAGAATTTAGAACTATACAGTAAGCGAATTTTCTCTCGAAGACTCTGAAAGACTAGCCACTAGTATGAAAGCATCTTTAACTTTAGGTAATCTATAAACTAGCCCTTTTTTTTTAGCAAATTTTATATTTTTGTGGAACTTTGTGGATGATTTTTGGTTAGCATTACTACTATTATTTGCCGAATTAATATTTGCTTAATCATTTTAGGACGCATTTTCCTTGCATTCTAGAAACTGAGCCTTTAGAAAGTTTTTATTTGTTCATATAGTGCACACATTTGGTATTGTTTGAGTATAAGAATTGCATTACGTTTGCTTGTTTGCTTTATTGCATTTATGTCCTTGCATAGTGCATGTTCTGCCGCAACAGTAAATTGTATACCCCCGAGTTCTAATAATGTAGATGAGAAACTTGATGTGATAATTAGGGGGATGGAAGTGTCATTAGTCAACACGTGGAAACTATGGAACAATGAATGGAAATGCTGGAACGACTTAGGCTGTGATTGGATATTAAAGGCAGCGTGTTTTGGAGTATTTTTAAAGTGTGTCTCGGAATGTTTTGGTGGTATGTATTTTGGATTGTTCTGACCATGAGTTTTAGGGTATTCAAGTATATAACTTGGGAGTTTAGTTTCTTATGGGTTTTTATTGGTTTCATGAATATGTAAAAGATAAATGTCCTAAATTAGGAAAATGAAATAACACTAGAGAGAGGTGTAAACAAGAAAAGAGAGGGTATTTTTGGATAAAAATTTTAAAACATTCTAAAACACCTCAATTTGGGGTGTTCTATAAAAACACTCCAAAACACATACATAGGTGTTATGGGGTGTTCTAAGAACACCTCAAAACACTTCTCCAAGAACTTACAAGCTAGTGTTCTTATGAACACTTCATATCACTCCAACACACTCCAAAATATTTCAAAACTAATCTCCGAAGCATACCCTTAGTGTCCTGGAAGTATGTGATAATAGACTTTATATGAATCACTCACAATGATGCCGTCATATGTATAATAAAGATAGATGTTCCCATATTTGATGGTGTCCATGATCCTAAAGTTTTTAGTGATTGGCTAACGAACATGGATTGTTCGAAGAGCACATGATCCAATTTGTTTGGATGTGACTCATAGGACCAACTAGGATCTATTGGGCGTCAGCGGAGAGAGTGTGAGAGGTATATGGATTTCGTAGAGACATGGAGATATTTGAAGGTTAGGCTTAACGAGAAGTACCTTCCACATTTAGGAGTCTTCTCCTAGACAAGTTGCATACTTTTCATCAAATAGCATGTTAGTTCAAGAATATATGATCCAATTTGATGACTTG
This sequence comes from Dracaena cambodiana, assembly GCA_036321105.1. Classification (NCBI taxonomy): domain Eukaryota; kingdom Viridiplantae; phylum Streptophyta; class Magnoliopsida; order Asparagales; family Asparagaceae; genus Dracaena; species Dracaena cambodiana. The sequence continues at coordinate 22,496,818 of JAYEPQ010000012.1, read as the reverse complement.
ACCCATAGTTGTGAGGTACGAGAGGACCATCACAAGTTATTTTGACGTTCCATTTAGAATTGTGACATGTTATAACAAACCAGGCACAAACTCCTAAAATGGGATTCTCTTAAACAGGCTTAGCAGTTAGCAGAAAACATAGAATGCTTCCTTAAGTTTTCCACAGAGTGCATGTTCATTTCTAAAGCCGGAGAGAAGTCTAAGCATCAGTAGGAGGATAGTTTCAAAGCTAACACTCATTCCACTGACAAGGGTAAGTGAGGCGAATCTTCCAAACATGGTGTAAAGGTGTAGAGTGTTTTAGGTATCACGAATATGGTCGCATGACTGCAAATAGTCCAAGTAGAAACTTACTAATTGAGGGAGCTCAGTTAGATGATGGTGAATTTGAGATCTATGAGGTTCTAGGGAATGCTAGTGATTCTGATGAGGGCGTAAGAGTTTTTAGTATCCGATTCAGTGTTGTAAAGTGTCTTTATATTATATTTAGGGATGACGATTAGTGTAGATCTAGTATTTTCCATACTTACATTGTACATGAGGACAAGAGTTAAAAAGTGATGATTGATGGGGATGGTTGTATCAATATTATCTCCAAAATAGCTGTTGAGAGGATGGCTCTAAAAGTGGCATCACTCTTTTCCAATTTGCGAGATGTTCTAAATTCAACTCCCGGTAGCAACTTACTTTGGTTAATATTGCAAAAAATATCTGTGTGAGTTTGACTAGTAAGAAAAAGAAAAAAGAAAAAAGAAGATGGCTCTTGAACTCTATCCACAAGTATATGTTACCTAGGTCGATAAGACCACTCAGTCTATTACCCAATATTATCTAGTGTCTATTTAGATGTACAGTTATTAGATTGTCTCTTTGGTGAGATGTTTTGGACATGAAAGCTGCATATATTTTGCTTGGAAAGCCATGTTTGTATGATTTGGTTGTAACTAGTTTTGATTGGTTAAACACTTACGAGTTAAAGTTTAATGGGAAAAGAATAATGTTGAAATTTTCCCAACTTAAGCCTAGTATGGAGAGTCAGAAGATTGGAATGGTCACAAATTAGGTGAACAACTTAGTGAACCAATCTCGGTTCCTTAAGGAGAGTATAGAGGAGGGAATAATGTGCATGACAGTTATTCTAGGAGAGTCTCGTAGTACATCTGTCGAATATCTTCCTGGGTTCATAGGCTCAACCCTGGACAGATGGTGGAAACTACCAAGCTGAAGTACGGTAGGGGTAGAGGGAATTTCCGGTAGAGTGTTGAAATGCGTAGAGATTGGGAAGAACACCAACGACGAAAGCACTCTGCTGGGAGTGATGGTGGGCTTCGAATGTTGGAAACATTTTCTCTTTCTTTTTTTTCTCAGAAAGTTCTTTGATCTGCCGCTGTTATAATACCACAATATTCATTCTTTTAGGGTGGAGGCTCTGGAGGGCGAATTGATCATTCGCGGTACTTTTAGTTATGCAAGGTAGAACTCGAATTGTCAGAAGTGCCTAGGGAACTGTCTAATGTCGAAATTCGGTGGTTCCCTTTCGTCAAAAGCTCCCAATATGGGCTTTTCCCTTATCGACAATTTACATTCTTGAAAATATCAGAAACTAGCCCCATTCCCTCAGTAGCGGCTGGAACCGCTGAAATAGTAGGGGATTGAGGAGTAGACTCGACAATTCAAAGATGAGACGACGGGTACCATAGGAGACTGCGTTTATCGGATTCTCACTGATTTTTATGATATGATACCTGCTGAGCTACTTGATTAACTTCCTCTCACTTGGAGACATTTAAAATGCCATTGGCTGTGCTAGGGTTTAGTTTGCCAATTTGCCACATTACCAGGTGAATTCTATTAAGCACACTAAGTTGAGGAGACATGTTGATGAGTTATTTCAGAAAATTTTTGGGAGTTTGAGTTCTTGTGTAGTTTTTGCCTTGCTCATGCCGAAGAAGGATGGTAACTGGAGGATGTGCGTAGATAGTTGTGCATCAACTGGATTATCGTCAAGCATAGGTTTTCCATTTCTATACTTGATGATTTATTAGACATGATTGGATCTCATATCTTCTTGAAAATAGATCTTCGTAGTGGATATCATCGATGAGTGGAAGATTGTCTTTAATATCAAGGACATATTGTATGAGTAGTTAGTCATACTCTTTGGATTATCTAATGCACCTAGCACTTTTATGCGAGCTATGACTTAAATATTGCGTCATTTCTTAGGCAAGTTTATTATCTATTTTGATGGCATTCTCATGTTCAGTCATCCAAAAAAAGGTTTTAGAGACTTAATAAGGAGAATCGATTTATCAATTTAAGCATGATTTTGATTTATTAAGCATGATTTTGAAATTATGATATGTTATTGAAATTTAAATCCTAGCACTTTGATTTGCTATTATTAAAATCTTTTTTGGACTGATTCGCTGAAAGTGAGTATGGATTTGTCTGGGTGCTGTGACCTGAAGCCTAATTGTTCTTATCTAAATCCAGCAAAATATCTAAACTCCACCCTAATTAGCTTCTGTGCTGCGTTAGAAACCCTCTTCCTTTTCAGGATGTTCCTTGGTACCTGCATCAAAGGGCGCTTATGCAATCCCAATTAGCTCTTCTGTATCTTGAACCAAAACTATAGCTTCCATGATTTAAGGAAAAATATTGACAACAATGGCAAAATGTGAAGTAGGTGTGTCCGAACGAGGTGGCTCGGCTTGGACACCTAAGCTCTGGCTAGGCTTTAGCCTATGCTCAGGCTTGGACCTGGAAGGGTAAGGCTAACATGGGCCTGAGCTGGGCTTATCTGGGCTGGACTTATCCGAATTGGCTCCAGACCAGCTCGGATATGGCTGACACACCCTTGTTTTTTTAAAAAATTCAAGAGACACTTATGGTAAAAAAAAGGAAAAGTAGCTAAAAATATACAAGACTTACGGTATTTTTTAAAAATAAGTGAAATTTTATTGGTCACAAACTTGATAATTTTACATCTTTATATCGAATTTATGATTTGAAAAAATTTTGGAAAATTTATTACATCAAAATAGTATGAGTTCATCCTAATTAAGTTGACAATTATTTATTTTCTATTATGTGCAAATATTTTCTAGAGAAAAAACCTCTTTTATCCTACGGTGCTAAATCAGCTTCCAAGTCTTCTAGCATGCTCTGTGCAATATCTTTGACATCCAATTCGCCATGTCTTTACTTAGCCATTTACCAATCCCTTAGGCACAAAGTGCCTGCACCATTTCTCATCCAAGTTAGACCTTTGGTCGTCTATTATTTGCTCTTATGCTAAATATGCCCTCAGAAGCTACAGTTGAAATTTGAACAGTTAGTAAATTTTCAGGTTATGCAAGAAACAACTGGATATATTAGTAATCTAATTTGTTTTCACTATCCTAAAATATCAAAATCATCTTTACTTATAGAGACTTCTACTAGTAGAGCAGATAAATATCTATCAAATTCCGAAGTCACTCTTATCGATGATGATCCCAAGCCGCTACTTTGACCAATGATAGAGTTAATTGGAGAGTTTCTTGATATAAAACTCATACTTTCGTTTGGACTAGATAGTTGCCGAGGCTATGATTATTGACTTCCAAACATAGTGTTATACTCTTCAAACATTGATCTAAAAAAGCAATGAATATTATGCTTACATTGCATAACTTCGTTACATGGCTCACGGTATAACAGTTCAAAGAAAGTATCAAATTATCAACCCCTGTTTCTTTCATCTAGGGTTTAATTAGCATACCAAAACAAAATATAATAAGAATAGACACAAAAATATTTGTCAAATTTGGCTTTCATTTTGATTATCATGAGTCTGAAATTAATATCTTCAGCAAGCCAAACTTATTTTTGAATTTCATGAGTTTGTAAAGGAGCATGTACGATAGTGGATACTAGCAACCAGATAGGTAAATAATGAAAGAATAAAAAACGTGAAAAACATTTTATAAAGACATTATTAACTCCCACATGTATTATTCAATTTTTTTCTGAATTGATCGTTAGGATTTAGACCATTAAAAGCAGAAATAAATGCATCTAAAACATATATCTATATGAAGCATCATCATATAACATTAAATATTTTGAGTTTCATCTATGTTCAACATCGTTGGATATTTTTCAATCTTATATTAAATCTTTTGCAAGTTTGTTTATTAAGCCGAATTCTAACTGCAGAATTTCAATAGATCTAGAAATATCTCTAACTTTTGTAATAATATATCTACTATATGAAAAAGCAGATTGCACAATTAAATTAAGTATATGTCAAATGTATTTACCATGAAAAATTCCCCGCATCAGTAAACTGGTAATGGTAAAGAGGAACACAAATATTCTTTTGCTACACTATTAATACTAGAATTATCTAACGTAAGAGTAAAAATTTTGTCAGAAAGTTTGAATTGGAACAATTCTTGAAAATTATTTTTGCAAGATTTTGTCCTGTATGAACATTATCAAAAAAAGCAAATGAAATTATTCTTTTCTGCATTTGCCAAGATTTATTAATCCAATGAGCAGTTATGCATAGAAGAGATTTTCTGTTTTTAGAAAACCAAATAGTGGAACGACAACTTAGCATTTAAGGTTTTAAAATACAAAATCAATTTTATTTTTTAATGGCATAGTCATGTAAAATATCAGTGGCAGGTTTGTCGCGAAAAAGGTTGAAAAACCACCCTTTCTAATTATTTCTATATAATGTTGATTCTTTACCATAGTAAATGGATCATTATTTAAAATATCATATCTAACTATATCATTATGTTCGTAGTTTGCATCATAAGAAAGAGAAGAGAGTATCAGCGGTTGAAGATTGGGATAGCATGTATTGTCGAATATCGGATTGGCCTTGGCTTTTTCTGTTGGACTTCTTATGCTGCATCAAGTGGGTTGTCCCGGTCAAATGGTGCATAGTTATGAATTTGCCGCAGATGGGGCATTTTGCTTTGATGTCTGTGAGTTGCTTGCATTGTCCTTGACCTTCATATATCCGAAGAAGCTCTATATCTCGGATTAGGGCCTCTTAGATGAAGTTGGGATTGTTAGAGAAACGACTGGAGAGGTAGAAGCTATTGGGTGAGGTAAAGTTGACATGTGTAATCTCTTCCACTTCAATATTGACAAAGTATGGAGATGATACCATTGCAAATGAATTATTTAAAAAACTAAATTTAGAGAGATTTAAAGAGATTAGAGAGAAATTAGCGGAAGATTAGAGGATTTTTGGTATTTGAGATAGAGATTAGAGAGTTTTAGGTGGGAAAGAAATGAAAATGGGGTTCATCTGTTTGGATAGGCGTCTCCAAAGTTAAAAGACCAAAAAACCCCCAACTAGCCGTTTTATGGTTGTTGGGGGATATTTTGGTAAAAATCATCAACAACAGCCAAAACCCCCAACTAACCGTTTTTTGGGGGGGGGGGGGGGTAACCCTGGTCGTGCCCACTCATTTTTGCCTATTGACATCAAATTCCAGGCCGGATCAAGTTGGCTTAGGTTTCGACCAAGTTGGCTCGAGTCTGATCCGGGATCGGGCTAGACCTGGTCAATGGGCTCAGGTCGAGGTTCGATCTAGCTGGGCCCGGACACTGGGCTCGGGTATTTTAGATAGGTCCAACTTGAAGGTTCTTTATGCATTATCAATAGATTCCTATAGAATTTGGATTCTTTTGGGACCTGCAATCATTTAGGAATTTGCTCTTTGGGGATATGAAAAACTAGTTTTGTAGAAAACCAGCTCGGCTACAGCTTAAGCAGGGTGGCCTTATAAGTGCACTTGGGTGCTAGGCGGGACCCTCGATGCCCGAAATTGCCTAATGCTTTTTTTAACGCTATGATGAAGGCTCGAACCTGTTTTTTGGTTTGTATTTGACAAATATAAATGTTTAATGCTTAAAAAATTTAGGCACAAGTTCATATAGGAATTTCAAGGTCTGACAGTATCAATGTGCACAGCCAGCCTGTTAGGATAATCTGCATATGTAACATACATCTTACACATGGATATGACAAGAGAAACTCAACTTTTGATTCTACACAATGCCTCTGATAATATAAAATATTTGAAGCATTACGATATGTCGAAGGTTGGTGATTATTAAGATAACATACATTATTTATCTTTCTATAGAAATTTAAATGCAAAATGGAAATGAAACAAAAAGCTGAACTCCTTTCGTTGTCCAATGCTTAAGTCCAAGTCAACAATATATGATTTATTTCTTGTCATTATGGGAAATCAGATTCATATTCATCACAAAAAATTGATATTTAAATCTATGTTCGGACAATATCTGAGGATATCTGTTTGTTTGTATTCAAATTCGGTCATTTTGGAATTGATCTTTTTACTTCATTTATTGTAATCTAAGTTAAAGATTTAAGTTGTTGACTATGTTGGACTTAGATTGCTGTTATTTATTTTTCTTGTGTTGACTGTTATTTTCATATCCAATTAAATATGGATGGGCACACAATTGTTTAGTATTATTATTTATTTAGATTGCATTTTAAAATAAAATTTTCTTCTTCTGCCATCTGTTACTTGCATATCCCAGTTTATCTGACCCAGTTGTTTTGCATATGCATAGATATTCAGCAAATACTTCAGGAAGCACAAAATCGATGGTTACGCCCTGCAGAAATTTGTGAAATTCTTCGAAACTATCGGAATTTTCGTATTGCCCCAGAACCGCCAAATAGGCCTCCTAGTATGTCTCTATAGCCAGTTCGTTTAACATTTTGGTATTTTTCTCATATTTTCAGAGGTTTAAATTACATTAGTTATGCATGGAATCATTGTATCGTACCAATATTTGTGATTTATAGATGCCTATGTACACCCAATTAATTTGATCAGTTCACCATTAGCTTCAGAAAACATATTTTATACTTATTTCTTGTAGCTCCATAGTTTTGAAATAATAATAGCAAGACATTAATCTACATATACAAACTGAAGGTGGTTGACTACAAATTGATTATAGTAGCGTTTTCTGTCTTGACCTTGGGGCAACGTTTATTGACTGTTGGTGGCTGGGATGCTGAACAAGCATTGAATAGAGAGTTGATTTATGTCCATAAATATTTACTTTCTTAAAATATTTGTTTGAAGTTTAGTTTTCATTCCAGTATATGCGACTGTGCTACTCATGCAGTACTTCTTGCTGCCTTATATTTGCCATCATATTTATAATGGATTTGCTGAACTAATTTATGCATAGATCTCTCCATCATTTCATTTGCTTTTATCTATTTACATGCTTATGGTTGATAATTTCAGTTGAATGATTTATTTATTTTATCTGAGTCTGCTTAAATTTGATGGTCCTTAGCCATATTTTAAATTACCTGTACCTGAGACTGCATGCACATGTCCACTGTGTGTACATTCTGAAGATTGAGGCCCGTGAATGGTAAGTAGATTTACATATTGCAATTCAAAACTTCTTGCTGGAACTAATTAGACTATTTTCAAGTGTGACGGTACAAACTAACGGTATAAATTTACTATATGTTACATATTGTCATAATTTGAGTAGCATGCAACTAAAGAGAATGGTAGTTTGTAAGACAAGAGATTAGTTATCACTATATTGATGTTGAAGTTTAGATTGGTGTGGTTATAGTAAGTTAAAATTATGATGGGATTGAATGCAGCTTGAGTCCCTGCTTGTAGGGATGAATACTGGAGAACTATCCATGTATAAAATTCTGAGAATGCATTTTCATATATGCACTAGAGTAAGGTTATCTTCTCTTTTTCTTTCTTTTCCTAAAATAAGTACTTCCAACAGCTTATCTCTTGAAGCTTCCAAATCAAAGTTCCATAATCTTTTGGTAGCAGAGTAAGAACAGATAGTATGATATAGGCTCAACAAGCACAAGAGACATGTAGAGGGGTTGTGCCCCAGAGATTATTTTGTTTTTGTGGTTTTTCTTTTGGGTTGTGCGTGGTGGTAATGGTTGTAGAATTCAAGCAGTAATGTTGACTTCAAGCCCTCGGCAAATATTTTATGTTGTAGTTTCGTTCTGCACAAACTTATTTGGATATTAGCCCTGACAATGTAGAACCCCAATAGCCAAGAGCTCCTCTAGTTGTAAGTCATCACATGTGCTGAGAATATTCAGTCAGTCACAATCTCTCCTCTGGGTGAAGAATCTCTCCTTATCTACTCCCTTGTGGTTCAGTCTTACCCCCTTCTATATTATAACCTACACTGCCCCTACACCTAACCCTTCAACCCATTAATCGTCATCTTCATCCTCACTGTCATCAACTAAACCTTTTCCACCAAGTTGGGGTTAGCCTTTTCCACTAAGTTGGGGTTGGCTATCAAGTGCTGCATGAAAGAGTTGACAAAATTTACTGATCGGCTGTCGACCTTCTCATAGTCAGTTCTACCTTTCTAACCAAACCAAGGAAACTAGGCACGAGAGAAGGCTTGCATAATCTTAATGTCTAGCTGGTGACCTACAGATTTTCCTACACTTGGGGAATATCTGGGAGGAAAAAAAGATCTCAAATTTGCTATAGGGAGGAAGTGCATCTAACCGATCTTTCATTCTCTCCTAGTCTATGTCTCCCATTACCCTCTCTCTCAACCAATGTTCAAGAATGCGTTTTCAGTATGCGTGCGGTCCATGACCGCATAACGCATAATCGGATTACGCGCCGATTATGCGGATTACGCGGAATTATGAGGAATATTAATATTTTAATATATATTAATATAATAATTATAAAAAAATGGATATATTAATGCTATAAAACTCTACAAAATTATAAATAATAACCGTAAGTATATAAAATGAATTTGTTTAGTAGTTTAGTAAAAAAAATTACTAGTTTAAACTCAGCAGCTACAAAATTCGTTAAAAAAAAATTAAACTCAGCAGCTACAAACTACTATTAACACTTTAACAGCAGCTATAATTACTAGTTTATTAAACAGCAGCTACAAAATTTGTTCAAAATAAAAATTAAACTCAGCAGCTAGCCAGGTACAAAATAATTATTAATAGCAGCATAATATTCCCAAAAAAAAAAACAAAATTCTGCAAAAATTCCAACCAAAAAAAAAAAAAAAATCCAACTCCAAATTACTAGTTTAGCCCAAATTATTATTAACAGCAGCTACACAAAAAAAAAACTAAATTAACCTCAGCTAAAGAATTTAAGCAGTTCTGAAAAAAAAAATTAAACTCAACTAAAGAAAATACTAAAAACAAAATAAACTAAGCTAAAGAAATTACCAAGGAAAGAAAGCAGCGAAAGTCAGAGGCTCCGAGCTCCGACTGGACCCCGATCGGACGAGTCCAGGCAAAGAATTGGGGGTAGAGGGTAGCCGGTGAGATTTCGAGCTCCGATCGGACTCTAGGGGGAGATTATTTAGGCTGACCCGAACAGAGAAGGAAAGTTAGGATTTTTGTTGGAGCGATCAGAATTAGCTCGCCTGAGATCGCAGGAGCTCCGATTGAACTCCGATTGGACGAATCTGGGTGACGAATTGGTGGTAGAGGGTAGCCGGTGAGAAAAATAGCTCCGATTGGACTCTAGAGGGGAGAAGAATGTCGATCGGAGAAGAGGAGAAGGGAATTTAGGGTTTTACGGGAGCGATGGAATTGCTGCTGTCGAGGAATCGATTTGGGAAAAACGAAAAGAAACGAGTTTTATGTAAATATAACGGGTCGAGTGGGTCGGGTCGGATTGGGTTTATTATTCACACCCGTTTTCTTGCAGTCGCATAATCGGATTATGCGGATTATGCGGCGCATAATCCGCATAATCCGATTATGCGACCGCATAATGGCCGTGTCCGCATGGAGAGGGCGAATTCTCGTTTTTTCTGCGTTTTCCACCCGCATGCGCCCGCATAAACCGTTTTTTAGAACGCTGCTCTCAACACTAGCAAGTTCACTACAAAAGACAAAAAAGAAAGGGGGAAAAAATATAAAGCTGCAAAAGCCAGTCATCTTTATGGATGTTGAGGATATTGATAAACTACTAGACAACACTTCTAAGCTAAAAAACAATTTAACAAATTTTCAACATATTGATTACCTCTATCGAGAACATTCATCTTTTGGCCTGTGGGTTGTCAGCAATGATAAGGAGATGATAGTTGCTGTGTGTTTAGAACTACTCCTCAACTAACTTATGAAATTCCATTTCAAAATATGGCCTTCAAATCTATTAGTTTGCAATTGTCATCATCTTGGATTTGGCAACCTTAGTCTAAAGGGCTGGCATCATCTGGACTCCTCATTCTTTCTCTTTCTAATTTTCTTTGTGAGAAAGGTGTAGAGGGAGGAGCATGTAGCGGAGGCAATGGGCCATATATGGTTTAGTGGGGTCAAAGCAGGAAATTTCATATTCATTATTAACTCTTGAACTTTGGTTTAGTTGGGAACTTAGATGGAATGCATAGCAGGGGTACTTTTATAAGTAAATCCACATTGTGGAGGTTTACTATCTAAATATGATTTTTATTTGATTAATTCCCAAATAGGATTTTAGTTAAGGATCCATAATAGGAAACCCTTATTTACTTTGATTGTTGATGAAGATGACTGATGGGACATCAATAAATGGAGATGGTAGATACCGGTGCCAAATAGCCTGACAACTTCCACTGCGTTGTTATGGGTTGATTTTCATTTTCCCCATTAGATTTTGAAATGTCTTAAACACAAGCTTATAGGCATTATAATAAGTACAGTAATTGCACCAAAGGAGAGGGAGATGGTGGAAAGAACGTGAGGTTTAATCAAGAGTGTCAGTACAAATCATAGCATACAACCCTCACCAAATCTTCAGAGTTTCGATATATTGGGTCTCAAACATGGTTCACGAGGTGCACATTTAAATGTGGATATTCCATAACTAAGTAAATTATACCTACTCTTAAGATTGCAAAATTTGGCAATATTATGCATCATGCATATCTTCAAGTCAACGAACAAATTGGATTAAAAAATTATGATGTTTGCGGTTTTATATTCTATATGTTTGAACTTTGAAAATGGATGCCTTGTAATACTCATGAATGATGTTATTTTGACTTTGTTAATTCTTACGAAATAGTACTCCAAACCTTATAATTTTTGAACCTAGAGGTCCATTGAGTTGAGGATCCCAATGAATTCGGATCATCTGAACGGTTAAAATAATGTATGAGTTAGAGTATATACAATATGTACGGGTTACCAAATTATGCAATATTACAATAGGTGAAGTTACTTAGTTACACCCTATACATAATGTAATCCACACGCACACGAGCTGCCAGCTCAGGTATGTTACGTGAGCTAGCGACAAAAGGTAGCAATACCATTAGTGTTGTTTTGATTATTTTTTGGGATCATAATCTCAACTTCCTCGGCTTCTTTAAAATCAAATTTTATGAGTTTTGGAAGTCATTTTTTTCCCATTAAATGGATATAAAATGTATTTATTGGAAACAGTTAATTTTGTGTCCACATGATGGAAGACTAAACCAAAACTAAAACCCAAGAAATTGGGTATGAGTGAACCTGAGAAATCTGAGATCATAATGCGACTTTTTTTTTAAAAGATTTATTGGAGATAGTGGAAATAAATCAAAGCTCAGGTAACTTACGTAAGTTGTCAGCTCATTTCCATTATTCTCTCTATATATATTTATATATATACATATATATTCATATATATATTTATACACATACATATACATGTATATATATATATAGATATACATGTATATACACATGTATATATACATATACATGTATATACATACATTACATGTGTATATACATACATATCTACATATACATGTGTGTGTATATATATATATATATATATATATATATATATATATGTATATATATGTATACATATATATACATACATATATATGTATATATATATACCATTGTTGAAAATAACGCGTTATGAAACCCGTTATATTGCGTTACGTAACCTAACGGAATCCCAACGCTACGTAATAACTGGAAATAACTCAGTGCACCGTAACAGTACGTTTTTTACGTTATATTAGGTTATATTACATAACGTTACGTTAAATTACGTTATGCTACGTTATTTACAATTAATTTTTTTAGTAATTTATATATTGTTGTTGATTATTATATTGATTTTATTAGCGAATTGCTGTAATTTTCTTACTTAATTAATTGTTGGCTTGTTTGATTGCTTTTGGAATTTTTAACTTGATAATTTAAGTTTATTTTCTTGTTCACTTGTTTTATTTCTCGTCCTATTGCTAAAATATTTTACTTGTTGATTTTATTGAATTTTTAATTGAACTGAAATCAACAATCATAAATAAAATAAATTGAACATTACAAAATATAAATTACAACAATGATAATAATTGGAATTGAAATAAAAAATTGGAATCTTGCTTTTTTATTTAAATGATGATTGTAATTACGGTTGTAGACTTAATATAATTTATAAAGATAAATAAAAATTATTGTAAAACTTAATATAACATTTGAATAGATTATGTGTTACAAAATAATTATATATATTTTTTAGATATTTTATTTTTTTCAATTTATTAAAATTATTTTATATGGTTTTATATTTATTTTTATCAAATAAATAGAAAATTGCATAACCTACGTTATGCGTTACGCTATTTGCGACGTAACCTAACAAAGGCAAAACGTTACGTTATCGTTATCGCTATTTTAAATATTGATATATACATATATATATATATATATATATATATATATGTATATATATGAGATAAATGGAAAAGACCTGATAGCTCATGCAAATAACCTGGACTGTAGTTTATTTCCACTATCTCCAATAATTTTTTTTTTTTGGATTATGATATCAAATTTTTAGGGTTCACTTATATCCAATTTCTTCGGTTTTAGTTTTGATTTGGTTCTCCATCAAGTTGACACAAATTTTAATGGTTTTAAATGAATAAACATTTTGTATTCATTTTGATAAAAATGTAAATGAACTCCAAAATTTATAAAATATGATTTTAAAGATGTTAAGGGGGGTATCGATCCTAATTCCAGAAAAAAAATAAAGAAAAATCATTAAATTACTACACTTTGTCGCTGGCTCACTTAAATTTTCCGGAGCTGGCGACTCACCTATAGTAATCCTTATATATACATGTATATGTATATATACATGTGTATATACGTGTGTGTGGCTATATATATATATATATATATATATATATATATATATATATATATATATATATATATATATATATATATGATTACTATAAATGAGCCGACAACACAAACTTAAATGAGCTAGTAACAAAAAATTAGTGATCACATTATTTTCTTTTAAAATTTTTCTTAGATTATAATCTCCACCTCCTTAGGTTTTTGAGGATCAAATTTCATGGATTATGAAGCTCATTTGTTCTTCAATCAAGTAGATACAGGATATCATATTCACCAAAAGCAGTTAACCCTACGTCTACTTGATAGAAGGTTAAATCAAAACTGAAATTCAAGAAACTGGATTGAGGTCATAATCCAAAAAGCATTTTGAAGGGAGAAAAATAAAGAAATGGGATCATTATTTTTTCACCGTTACCTCATGTAACTTACACGAGGAGGTGGCTCATTTCTATTTTTGTCAATAGATATGTATATGCATGTGTGTGTGTGTGTGTGTGTTTGTATATATCTTTGCAGGAAAAAAAAACCCAGGTTTTGGCCCATGAAAAGGCACCTGTTATGTGGGGCATGTTAGATTATAAATTTATATCCTTCAACACGTGGCTTCCTAGGCTCGTTTGACTCCAAAATGAAAGCAGCTGATATGCTTTTAAGTATATTTTGACAGTATGGTTCGGAATCATCAGATATCTCGGAGTTCCATTCAGATTACTTGATGTGACAGCATGTTGTGAACACAATGATGAGTTAGCTTGAACGCCAAGATTCTAATATTTTGCAACAATTTCTGTTTAACATCTTTTTCAACTATCATCTCTTTCTTATGGTAATGGAAAATGCATTTGGGATATCCTATTATAAAGCTATTGTAGGATATCTAGTATCAAATAGGCAAACTCTTCGTTTCAACCATGACCTTTGACAATGTTCAAGAAATTTAATGATCAAATAAAATGTTAAAAGTAATTTTCATCTAATGAGCTTAATCATGATTTGTTCAGTCATTTGTTGGATTCTACTCGTATATTTGTTATTTGGTTGCTGAGGTACTTACGTTCATCCCTTAAAAGTCATTCATTATCTGGACAATTTTATGCAACTACATTTATTCTGGATGTCCATTTTTTAATCCATCCTCTCCCCATGTAGGTGGTTCACTTTTTCTTTTTGACCGGAAGGTTTTGAGATACTTCCGGAAGGACGGCCATAATTGGAGGAAGAAAAAAGATGGGAAGACTGTAAAAGAAGCGCATGAAAGGCTGAAAGTAAGTGGAGAACATTTCGTACATATTAAGATGTATTTCCTGTAGAGTAGACGTTATAATACTTTGAACCGTGTTTTATTCCCTTGAAAGTTTTGTAAGACAAGTTTCTATACCAAGTATGCATATGTGCATTATATGCAAACTTGAATAGGTGCTGTCAGAGCCGAACTGTCTGATGTTAGTGTATGCATGTGTACACCTACATAATTGCATTTCTTAATATCAAGAATATTATTCTCAAAATACATCTATTTATGCTTTCTAGGAGTTTCTGTAGATCGTGAGCACCTTTATCTTGCATGTCAAGTTCTCCATAGTTAATTTGCAAGTTACTGTGCCAATTATTTAAAAGCTATCTCAGGGATGGTAAACATGAGAGTCCTCAAAATCTTGGCTTCACCATATTAAAGTTTTGGCTACCTATCTGGCAAATATGTAGATCCTTGTATTATGTTTTTGTTGGTTTCAACTTTTTTTTTTTTGTTTTTGGAAGAGGTAGGAATTGCTGCAAGTGACAAGGAGAGAATGTTGTCCAAAACCCTTCTCTGATGGGAACTAAATAAAGGAGCGTTGAACTGACTAATGTTCTCTAGCGATAATATTCACCCATTTTTGATGAAACTACACATGCCTATTTCCTACCAAGCGTGAGCCCCATAGGTTGGGGGTATCTGGATTTGAATCACTGAGTGGGTGCACACTTAGGGTGATCAGTCATTATAGCTTTGAGTATCTATTTCCTCTTCTTTACATTTTCCATTATACAACCTTTATATTTCATTTCTTTATCACATGGATGGACTATTTTTGCTTAATGTGTTGATGAAGCTGTTTGCATTGAGTTAAAAACAGTATTACTAGTACATGTTGGAAAGCTGATATATCTACTCTTCATCGTTAGAATTTGGATAGTAATTGTCCCGCAAAGATAATTACTATGCTTTATAGTGTATACTTAAATTCATGATTGTGCAAAATGCATGCATGCTCACAGTTTTTTCTGTTAGAACTCTATTTATCTGGGAATAAAACTGTGTTTTTGTTGATTAAATCCTAGTCGAGGATAGCAAAACCTTGTACATGAACCTATTCCCTCCATTGCTCTATTAAGGGTCATCTCCTCTCAACTCTGTTAACTTATAGTAGTTAAGAAATTTCTCTTTTACTACTGATATCCAGGGTTAGTTTTCGTCCCTTTAGTCCTTTCAGTGGCTTCAATTTAAAATTTTACATTGTTTTGGTTTTAATCTAGGCTCGAAACAGCGTGCCTCAGTTGAGATACTATTTGTATTTGGTTGGCCTAGTCTTAATAGCTGCTTCAGTTAAAATCCCAACACTGCTGTACTACCCAGTTGCTTGCAATTTATTGATGTTGCTCATGTCCAAGGCATCATAAACTAATTTTCCTCTCTTTCCTCTCATTGAAATGCCTCATAAGTCTTAATGGACTATCTTTATCTTACCCTTAATTCTATAGTGCTCATCTGTCCATCAACTATTCGTATTATTTCGGATTCATTTCTTAGTATTTTGGCAATATTATTCTGATGTATAAAGATTTTTGGACTTAACCCATTTTAGATGTCAAAACAGATTTCAAATTTATTTACAAATTAGGTGTGATCCTTAAAATTTTACCACAGCATCTAATTCACAAAGGAAAGTCCAAAATGTCAAGCATGTCTGTAAAGTAAACCAACCTGGCGGAGATAACTCTTACACAGCTAATACTCTTCAAACATGTTAATTGTGAAATTGTGATACATCCCTAGGCTCACAATTGAAATAATTTCATTTTGTTATCCAACCTATTCAATAGTTTCTCTCATATCATGCTGCGTCTTTGCACTTGCATATTCCATGGATGAAGGGACTTTACATGTTGATGGCCTTGTTTGTCATGCATAAGTGTGTACTCCCCCAGATGGATACCCTTCACCCATTCCCCTTCCTTTTTTATGTTACTGTAATCCCAGTATTATACAGACTTGCAGATATAACAGATTCAAGTGAGACCAGTAATGCCTAATACATTATACCTAATTCATATGAATCATCTTCAAATTTTGCTCCAGTTTTGGCAATCTAATTCGTTGACAAGAACTAAAGGAAGAGCAATTATGAAGATTGGTTCTTAATATGTTTTTTTTTATTCTCTCTAGTATCTAGTTTTTTTACCAGACTATATTTGGTTTAGTACTTGTACTATTTGCTTTAGGCTTGGAGCTTTAGCTATGGTTATCAGTGTTCTAAATATCGAATATCGGTCCCATATCGGCCAGCCAAATTACATACAGGATACCGGATGGGATATCGCAATATGACCCTAAATATCGGAGTGTCATGTCGGTGTCATACCGGTTAAAGAATAATCATATAAATGGCTATATAGAACATATTAAAATACATAAATGAAGTTTATGATACTTACCTTTGTTTATTTGCATTAAATTTACGAATTTGCAGATACCATTTAGAACGTTCGCATATGCACAAAGCGACATATAATCATAAAATTAAGAAAAATAAGTTTTCAAGAAAAAAGAAAATTGTTTCTACAATACAAAAGTGATATAATTTATAAAATTACAACATTATTTTTTAAATGAGTTTATCTGAAATATGCTAGAAACTTTAAATATCAGTCTTTACAATACATTTTCTAGCTAAATTCAGAGTCCACTGGTTCTTCGATGGCATGCTTTGCTCATCATCTGATGATGAATCTGATGATGATGTGTCAATTTCTTCCTCATTATCTTCATCTGATGCGAGCTGCTATTTAGACTTTAGATGAAGATGCTTTTCCCTTTGAAGTTTTACTACGCTTGGACTTGGATGCCTTAACTCTTTCACTCTTTCTTTTCTTCAGCACCCATAGCAATCGACACCTGTCGAAAAGTTAATTGCTCTCCAAGGAAGACCTCATCATCACTAGTCTCATAAGGATCGCTATTTTTTTCTCAGGCATGAACCACTCGGTGACCTTTTCCTCTTCATTGTATGCTACTAGGGGATTTTTGCTTGGAATTGAAAGTTTGCTTCTGAGCCTTGCATTGAACTTGATGAAGACTAATTCATGCAATTTCTTAGAACTTAGGCTATTTCTTTTCTTCGTATGCACCTAAATAAAAGATAATCATATGAAGTTCGTTGAGAACATATCTATTTGGAAGAAAGAACTATTTTATTAGCAAAAGAAAAATTGTAATACTATCTCAAATGTGCTCCAGTTTCGTTCACAATCTGAAGAACTGGTTGTCAGATTCAAGATCCTCAATGTTATGATCCTCAATTCGGGAGCATCTGTCCCGTAGAATTGCCACCATTGAGCTAGCAATGAATATTTAGAAATAGTTATTAGTATTTAATAGTTTCTTTAATCAAAAGTATATTGAATTTTGCATTTTTTAAATTGAAATGCATACCTGGATTAATGATTATCTTTATTGCTGTCCTTGCAAAAGACATTCCAAATAATCCATTTTAATTTTGATACATTGGGAGCTGCTGTGCAATCTTATTAACTCTATCATGATCATCTGGATAAGAATCTGTGCATCACATCAACGAAGCCCGACATGAACGACCTATCAGCATCAATCTCAGGCTGTTTTACATAGTAATAGAGAGGGTTCAAAAAATATCCAGCTCTATGCAGAGGACCCTTAAGTTTTTCCTCCCATCTCCTATCAATAATCTTCCATATTTGAAGATATTTCTTCTCTTCACCCCTAGAACATCTCTTATTTCCTCTTTAACTGTCTCTAGGTCACCATACAGAAAGCCCATTGAAGAGATCTTGTCCTCATCAATTCTATACAAAATTTTTACTAGTGGAGTAAATACTTTTAGGACAATGTTTGTGTTGTCCCAAAATTTATTGCTAGCAATTATTTCTGTAACCTAAACTTTCATAAAAAGATGTATTAAAAAAATATGAATAACGTATAATTTTAAATTATAAAATATCAATTTTTATTAATTTAAATAAATATCTTCTTGGCTGCATCTGTTCTTGACAAAGTGCAATCCATCCAGTCATCAGAAATAAACATATGCTGCAGCTCCTCTCTGATTGATGACAAAGAGAGAAATGCCGTGGCAAACCTAGTTGTACCCGGCCTTATTAGCTCTCCACCAATCGCCTTCCTCATAATATCTAAAGACTTGGTATGTATATGTACACGGAAACTGATCTCCCCATCATAATTGCACTTCGGATATGTTTAATTTTTTAATATCCGCAAGTATCAGATTAACTGTATGTGCTGCACAAGGTGTCCAAAATATATTTGGATATGTCAGAGCTAATATGTTTGCTGC
Source organism: Dracaena cambodiana (assembly GCA_036321105.1). NCBI lineage: Eukaryota > Viridiplantae > Streptophyta > Magnoliopsida > Asparagales > Asparagaceae > Dracaena > Dracaena cambodiana. The sequence continues at coordinate 22,478,023 of JAYEPQ010000012.1, read as the reverse complement.
AGCCATATTGTTCGAGGTATTATCTGTCACAATCTGTACAACATTTTTTACGCCAATCTCGTTCATTCCCTTCACAAATTTGTGGATATAACTCGTGTCTCTCAGAAGAAGCATCTTGCGACAATAAGAAAGCTGTACTGACTGGACAATACACTACGATATTTATTAAACTTCTCCCTTTTCGGTCCGACCACGCATCAGTCGTTAGAGTGTAGCTATTTGTTCGGCAACTCCGTTTGAATGATTCAAGAGTTGCATTTGTCTTCTCGACCTGTCTCTGGAGGAAAGTCTCGCTAAGCTCGTACGAGCTGGGAGTCTATAAATTTGGTCCATACATGCCAATGGCTTGGACCATCTGCATAAAAAAGGGCAGTGTCGTAAGATTAAATGCAAGCCCTCCATAAAAAATCTTGCAATGTATCGAACAACATTGTTTCTGTCCGTTTTTTTGTAAACTGATGGCACGGTAAACTGTTTTTGGGCTGCTTCCACTGCCTCTTCGACCGATCGAACAACAAATTGATCTATCGGTCCTTTGCAAGAAAATTGACTTGTTGTTTTGCGAGAAGACTTTTTTTCGAGTTGTCTCCTCATCTTCTTCCCCAACACGAACTTCTTTTAATAAATTTTGAAGTTCTGTTACTTTTCCTTCCTTTACTACTCTAGTTTTATTTAGTATCACCAGAGCTTTCTGCTTTACATCATCAGGGACCAGGGGCAATCTCTGACATTTCCGCAAACATGACCTAGATGTTCCTTCAAGCGGGTGATGCCTCCTCCATATTCGTTCTTACAAAAATTGCACTCTACTTTATTGGGCTTATTGGATACTTTTTTTTCCAATCCCAAGCTGGATTTTTACCTCCTTGCTTCTCTTGGACATTAGAAACACCAGAAGATAACATCTTTCGAACTATTTCTGATCGCAAAATTTATAAAAAAGACAAAATATAATTGATTAAATCGCTAAATAATTGTTGTCCTTAATATAAATAAACGCAATATATACTCAATCAAGCCTATACTAATAAAAAATTACTTATAAGCTAACATTTATTTAGCAGCAAACTAAATTTTCAGTCACAAACTTAAATTTCAAGAAAAAATAATTAATTATATTATTCACTGGCTAAATGTGTTCTCTAATTATTTATTTTAATATTTAACTGTAAAATGTAAAATGTTATCTAATTAATTCAATTGTTATCTAATTATTCAACTGTAAAATGTGTGCAAACAACCAAATTCTTCAACTGTAAAATGTTATTTAATTAATTCAACTGTTATCTAATACAATATAATTATACATTACATAATTGTATTTAAACTAATTCATTACATACTTATATTTAAACTAATTTTAGAATTTGCTACAGTTTTTTCTACTGTTTCAGCCACTGCCAGTCTGCCAGTGAATCAAATTCAGTGATTCACACCGAATCAGTGAATCAATTTACTGATTCAATGTGAATCAGTGAACCGAATCACTGATTCACATGAATCAGTGATTCGGTTCACTCGGTTCACTGATTAATACTGAATCAGTGAATCGATTCACTGATTCGGATTGAATCAGTGAATTTGATTCACAGACTGAAACTCCAAATTCTCAAACAACCAAATTCTCTCAAATTTTAAGCACCCAAATTCTCAAATACATATGACAATAAAAAAAATATTTATAAAAAAAAAGAAATTTGGGGCTAAGTAACAGGAGCTGGACTTACCACTTTACCAATGAGGCAGTGACTATCAAGGGGCTCGTCGGCGCCACTGGAAGCTAAGCAAGAGGAGTAGAGAGAGGTCGGGAGGTCGGCGAAGTTGTTTTAGGGCGAATCGGGCTGTCGAATTTTCTTTAGGGAAAATCAATCGAATGAGAGAAGTTTAGAGGTCTCGCTGAGCTGTTTTTTATGTTTTTTTTGGATGGATTTAGGGTTGCGACCGTTCGATCGGTCGAGGAGAAGGAGAGGGAAGTCGGGGAAGAACAAGAGAGAAGCGAAAATTAGGGTTTACGATTGACGAATTTGGGGGAGAACGTGAGAGAAGCGGGTTTTATTTTTTTCCTATCGGGTCGGGTCGAAAAGGTAAACGGGTTTCAATCGTAATCCAAACCCGTTAACAAAAAATCAATATTGGCTCATACCGGCCGGTATTTATCATACCGGATACTGACCGATATATTAGCCCATACCAGTTGAAAACGAGAAGCGATACAAAATTCGCCATATCGTCTCGTTTCTGGGGAAAATTCGATATACCGGTATACCGGCCGATATTTAAAATAATGATGGTTATCCATGCTTTTGTAATTAAAGTAGATTCTTCCTATTTTCGGAATTAGTATCAGATTATGCTGCGCTATAAATATTATTGTATTATGATAGTCCTTAATTGTACACATCTTCATTTTTTGTGTGTACACATGCACACATATAATAATTCTCGAAATGATCTAACTAGAGCTCTCCATATTGTTCCAGTACCCCTAAGCCTCTCTCTTTCTAATGCATATTGTAGGCCCTAGTATCATACCTTTACCAACAACAACTACAACAACTAAGCCTTTTATCTCAAATACTTGGGTAGGTTATATGAACCAAAAGAGAATTACACCGGATCGATCACATTGACAATCCTTCTCCATTTATTCCTATCGAATTATGTCCTCATTTAAACCTCTAGCATATATATTATTTTGTATTACCTCCATCTATATTTTCTTCAGTCTTTCTTTTGCTTTTTTGACTTGTTTGACGCATATGACCAAACCATCGTAAGCAATTTTCAAGCATTTTCTCTTTGATAGTGGTTATGTTTATCGTAGCACGAATATTCTCATTTTTCATTTTATCTCACCTAATATTGCACACATCCAACGAAGCATGCACATCACAACTATAGTTATTTTCTGTGAATGACGTTTCTTTATAGCCTAACATTCCGTTTCATAATAATTAAGCTGACTTAATAACAGTCCTATAAAATTTTCTTTTTAGCCTTAATGGAATGTTACGGCCGCATAAAACTCGCATTGAATTCTTCCGTTTCAACTAGCCAGTTTAGATTATATCATTGACATCACTATCGATCTCTCCATCATTTTGAATAATAAAACTCAAATATTTAAACTGATTACTCATTTGTATTTCTTACTCGTTCAGTATCTTCCATCGTTAACTAAGTTTACACTCCATATACTCATTTTTGGACTTACTCGGTCGAAGCCTCTATATTCTGATGTTTGCTTGCATAACTCTAACTTGGTATTCATCCATATTCTCGTCTCATCGATTATGACAATATCATCAGCAAATAGCATATATGAAAATAGGTCATCTTGAATAGCTCAAGTAAGCTCATTTATTACTTTGACAAATAAGAATGAACTCAATATAGATTCTTAGTGCAATCCAATTGTGATTGAAAATCACTTGTTAGGCCACCATAAGTTCTAACATTTGCCACTATATCATACATGTCCTTGATTTTGTCAATATACTCGATTGAGACTTTCTTTTTTCATCGGTGTCCACCAAAGCACCTCTCTGGTACCTTATCAAAGGCTTTTTATAAATCCATAAATACCATATGCACATCTCTATTTCTCTCTCGAAATTGCTCTATAAGTTGAAGTAAATGAATAAATTTTTGTTGGCCATCGATCTTGTGTGAACCTAAACTGGTTCTCTGATGTTGTAACGGTTTGTCTTAATATATATTCAATTACCCTTTCTCAAAACTTTCTAGTGTGATACATGAGTTTTATTCTACGGTATTTAGAATAACTTTGAATATTATTTTTGTTCTTATATATAAAGGTATAGGGATACTCTTCATTCATTTGGAATCTTCGTAGTTTGCTAAATCTTATTAAAGAGGTTTGTCAGCCTTCTCACACTCATATTTCCTAAGTTTCTCCATATCTTAATAGGAATTTCATCTGAACCAACATGTTTTCTTAATTTTATCCTCTTCATAGCCTTTTTTATTTTAGATTCTTTAATTCTGCATATAAAACCACGATTCATGTCCACACATAGAATAGTGAGGTCTCTCAAGTCTTGAGTAAACTATCATTGTACAATTTGTCAAAATAATCTTCCCTTCTTTACCATGGACCAAAATATACCATCATACCATGGACCTGTTAACACTAGTTAAAAATTTATCTAGCTCTCGAGTTCATAGCCTTCGGTTTTGTGGATTAGACTTTCTCATCTCCCTGTCAATCCAAACTCCACCAAGGCATTACCTTTCAGATATAGCATATTTGTATATATTCTCCACGATACTTTAGCTAGCTTTCTGATGCGTAATTGCCATCTTCTTTCATGTGCATTTGGGGTTTGCCTCTGTTACTACTCTTTCCATAGTACATTGTGTATCTTAGCGTTTCCTCTGCTTTGAAATGATGTCTGGATACTCTGGGCATACATTTCAAATGATTTTCTGGAATCTGGATTTTTATTTTTGCAATGATACACATGGAAAGCTGTGCAATCTGGGTATCAGTTCCAGGAGATAATTCAGGAGGCTGTTAGCAACATCACACTTTTTGTTTGCTATACAGCCTATACTGCATTAGTGCACAGACTTGCAAAAGGCTAATTTTTGCAAATTTGAAAATATGATATTTCACTGTATACAGTTCATTCATATCGGGTTCTTGTTTAATGATGATATATAATGCAAACATAATTTATAGTTTTGTGCATGTATGCTGGGCCTTTAACTATTCTATTCTAAGTTTTAATTTTTTAGTTTGATACTGCGTATTTTTGCTGAAAGTTCAATTTTCTTGACAATTTCAGTCAGGAAGTGTTGATGTGCTGCATTGCTATTATGCTCATGGAGAAGAAAATGAAAACTTCCAAAGGCGTAGCTATTGGATGTTGGAAGAGTATGAAACATTCTCCTTTTCTATTAATCTCTTACACTTCCAACTTTTTCTTATGACATAAATACTAGAAACATCTGATGTCAATGCTTTGTGAATTGTGTCCTGGTGCACGTGCGTGTATCATGGGAAGGAGTTTAGATTAGGCGTGTACTCATATAAAATTTTCTAGCTATAGTAGTTAGTTTCTGATATCTTATGCATTTTTAATGCTAAAAAAGTTGATATCAGTTACCAATTTATTGATTACTTAACTTTTATTCTACTCTTCTGGTTTTTATTGTCATTCTGAAATTGATACTATGATGTAGGCTTCAACGTTAAAAGCTTTAATAGATGGTGGTTCGTATTTAATTGAGAGGAAAGTAAACTTTCACAAGTATGCGTGCTGATTGATAATATACTCTTAGATTCGCTCGGATAATAATGATCAATATTTCATGAAGATAGTGGAATTGAGAAAAATGGATGCATAGGCACAAAACATGATGGTCTAATGGGTACTTCTGGAGTCCTGTGTGCTTGCAAGTAATGATCAAGTTGGAGAAATTTTGTAGGACTAACTATAATACCAACAACTGCTTCATGTTTAGTGATGTGAAATATCTACTGCAAGCACATAGTGTTAGTTGTAGCGCAAACAGGTCGTTCCCACGGGAACTAAAGTATTTTTGCGTTCTTGCTTGTCCTACTATTCTAACGAGTTAATTCAAGGTTTTAGATTGAATTCAAGTTACTCTAATTAGCCTAGGATATAGATTCCACTAGTTCACAACCATGTATTACTTCTATTATCTTCTTCCTATCATAAAAATTAATTTTTTAGTTTTAATCTTTATTTAAAGTATTCTAAGCATTAGAGATCAAGTGATGTGTAAGTATAACTCATCAAACAAACTACTTTGCATAAAAACAAACTAAATCATTAGATAATTAGATGAAGAAGATGAAAACCAACAACCCCAAATCCTAACTAAGTATAGACTATCAAGAAATTTAACTCAAGTATAATTTATTAAAGTATTAATTTTCGAGTTCTTTTATTTTAATCTTTTCATGGAAAAATCATATCTTTATTATTTTATTTAGGAAAAAAATACTAGAGAGCAACTACATGGTGGATTCCTAATTTCATTTATATCCTAGAGCTAAACTAATTTAGCTACTCATGGTTCTAATTAACAAGATCCTATTTTTATTTATGAAATCGATTAAAAATCCTATTTTTCCTAGAAAGCAATTAAAGATTTACACTAGAAATCGATTAAATATATCTAATAAGTAATGAAGAGTAATGAAATTACCTTTGGAGCTCGGTATGCCGGCCGTCACCCCTTCGGCAAAATCCTAATATTTATTAATTAAAAGTACATCTAAAATTACACCTAAAAAGCTCTCTATAATTACAAGAATTCATGGGATATTTATAATCCAAACACAATCCTGCTCCTATTCAAACTCAATACAAAAGATATAATTTTAATCCAATACAAACTAATATCAAGATATATAATATTAATCCAATCCATAGGTATTAGAAACCAATGGTTGAGATTAGATGACATAAAATACTAATTTTCGGATCCAAAACTCGAAATTAAGTTTAACACACCCATAGCACGCTGCATCGGATTTTTCATTCTGCAGTGTTTCAGTAAAATTGCCATAAATTTTACATTCAAACTTGAATTGAGCTGTTCTTGGGCTCGTTTCAAAGATTGAGATCTACAAATTTCTCCTACACAAATTTTTCTAAGTTTTATCTTGGCCGAATATGCTCTTGAAGTTGCTACTGCTGCACTTGAGTTTGTTTGACTTTCTATGCTCATATGTTTGACAAATTTGCATCTTTTTCTTCTCTTCCTTGCGAATCCTTTGTTACCTATAAAAACATACTAAATATACCCGAGTAGCAATTATTTATATACAAAAATAGATAAAATATGGGAGAAGAAATGCAAAATATGATACTAATCAGTTAGAATGTTTGATAATTAAGAAACAATATGTTCAAAATAAGTTTTTGTAGGAATGTGAATATTAATTTTGATAGGTGTTAATAATTCCGCAGATGGGATACGAAACAAGCACATCCATGAGAAGTTAGAGGTTGCTCCTATTTTTGGATAGATTTAGATGGTAGAAGCAATTTTGAAGGTTAGGGAAGTTGCGATTGGGCTAGTAAGTGCACCAGATAGGAGAATGGCTAATCGGAATATGGCTAGTTGGAATTTGGATTGCTTTGGTTCGTAGAAGATAAGCGACTTGAACATTACTGCTAAGGGTGTGGTATGCTAAGGTAGTCTTTTTCCTACACTTGGATGGTAAGAAATATATTTATTTATAAAGGGGAATATATTTCATTAGGATAGTAAAGGAGTTACTCCGTTGTTGTATACATATGTACATGTGTGCTATATATTATTCAAGTTATAAATTTAGCCAAGGTGAACCACTCCTTGTTAAGTTCTTTAGTTACCACTTCTCCTTACCAAGAATTTCAGTGATATATTTGTATATTTTGGTTAAATAAAGGGAAGTGCATTCTGTTTGACTCTTTGCTTTATGTGATTTAGAGTTGAATCCATTTCCTTATGGCAAATTTGTCATTCCTTTATCCTGTTGTCTAGATGTTTTGCAAAGTCTAGGGGAATTTGACGGCTCCCAACTAGAATTTTGGGATTATGGACAACCCCTATCTTCTCTAAAGGTTCTTTGGTTAGAAAGTTGGCACTGATTACAAGATGATCAACACTAGGTCGGCAACCAGCCATAAAACTTTGTCAAACCTTTCATGGAGCCTTTCTCTTAAGCCCCCCATATTGATGGAATAGGCTTAGATAATAGTGGATGATATAAATTTTGCTCAAACAAACAATGTCGTCCTTTGTGTTCGTTCTTTTGCATCTTCAAGAAAGAATTTTGTGTTCTCATCCGAATATTGAAGAGAAATCGGATGACAACCAAATAAGATCCAGATATATGATATTATATTGATAATATTCATTAAAAGCTAGTGCATCTCTTCAATCACAACTTTATTTTGAGAACAACTAACAGGGAACACTTTCCTAGGGCTCATTGCAACTTTTATCATTAATTGAAAACATCCTTAACCATATTAACATGCGAGATAAAGGTTATATATTAGTAATGTCATGTACCCATTTGATTTTTTTCTCATTAAAAAAAATTATATATGAAATTACCTTTTCTACTTCAGTTCTTTGTCCGTTTATGTTTTTATTGAATTTGATAATGATTTTCATGACCGCCAAAAAACCGAATCCGAATTCGTATTTCAGTTTGCAATAACAAATGTGAATATGGATACATCCTATCTGCTGTATATCCTCTCTGTTGCACCCGTAGTCGCAGTGGATCCATCCTTCTCGTGTGACACTAATAAATCGTAGTTGATGGAGCAGTGAGGACAAGGGTGACATAGGATGGAAGCCGATTAGGGTTAGGGATTTGAGAATTTAGGGTTTTTTGGACAAATTTGAGAAAAAACAAAAGGGGTTCGGGAATCCACGTAGCGAATCCACGTCCACTCTCAACGAATCCACGAGAGATTTTTTGGACCACAGCGAATCCATGCAGTTTCTCAAAATTTAATTCTTTTTTCGACATTTAATATTTCTAAAATACTTCATACAAAGTTTATTTATAGGAAAAATCCAAAAAATAAAATCCTAATAGAATCCAAATAAAATTCTATCAAATCTGAATCAAACTAAATTAAATCTTATCAGTTCTCAAAAACAAATAAAATCATCTCATATCAATTCTGATATCCATCAATTCTCCCTGACTTTAAAACAATCATCCCTGATGAATATGTAGATGAGAAATGTTAAGCACGTCTGGGTTGAACTAATCTATGTCCTACAAAACATTAGGCCATGGTGGCCGTTAAGGAATTGTAACTTGCACATCACATCTGAACCAAGGCGGTGGAGGGAGAACTAGTTTCTTGCATTAGTTTTCGATGGCTGTAGATCATAAGAGCCACTTGTAATGGAATTAATAGAAAGGACCTCATTGAAAGTCGAGTTGATATAAGAATTTTACAAAATATCCGGGCTATGAATAGTGGAAGCAATTCTTTGCGAAGCTTTATATGAATTTGTATGTTGAGCCAGTAATTTTCTCACAATTTATGTGAGGAACTTTTTAAGGGGAGCTAAGTTTTCACCTTATTATCAACAACAATTTTTTTTGTCCGAAGTCTCGCTTTGGACTGAAAGTTTCTGTACTCGTTGTATATCTGCAACTGATATGCAAATACTATTGGTAAACACGAATTGTCAATAAAGTTTCTTACGAAACTTTAATAGAAGATTTGCCAAAGAAAATACAGGTTTTGTAACGCCCTATTTTCCAGAGGGATACGAAAACGGAGTGCGTTACCGGCGGGCACATGTAAGTCAACGTGCACGAGACCTATAAGTATGTAAAAGAAGAAATGAATGGAACTGAATACTAGTCATCAACCAGGATATTGAAAGTTAGTCTACTGCCATATAAAAGAGAAGATATACATGTCTAAGATAAGCAACAAGTACAATACTGATACAAAAGTTAGAAATAAAGTTCCAAAGGGGTGATACATACCAAACCAAAAATACAAAAGCGGAGGCCTATAAATCTATTGCTGCTCAGTCTGCTCTAGAAAGTACGGATCATGCAGTGGCGGATCTCCGCTCACCTCTTCAGTACCTGAGCGTGTGGGGGAGTTCAGGGTTAAACCCAGCAAGTAAAATAATAAGAAGTACGGAGCGTGTAATATAAACAAATATGTAAGATATGGGTGTGGATATGAAACTATGGGCATATGTGGAAAATATTAAATGATCAAGTAATGATATCAAAAAAGAATGTACATACTATCAAGTATGGAGACTAATGGTGAATAAAGACTTGTATGGTAGGGAGCATGCAATATGTACTAACAAGTAAAATATGAATTGATATAAAAAGCATATGCACATGCATGATGAACTAATTGGTGAAGAAATAGATCTGTATCGTATGTGATCGATATCAAGTACGGAGACTAATACATATTAAGTCTAGATTAATATCATATTTTATTTTATATTTCGAACTAAGTGGTGAAGAAATGACTCGTATCGTGAAAGTACCCGTGCATACCCGGGACCCGGCCAAGATGCTGGTGCTGAACTAGCCGTGCCGCTAAGCACTCAAGCAGATACCGATTACTGAGTAATCGGTCGTCCCATTAACATGGACTAAACAAGAGATGATGGCTCAGTACCATCCGGGCGCCCCCGCGGATGGACCCCTATTTCGGTTGCGCAACCTATCCTAAACCTTTCACGATACAATATTTGTCTACCCTTTAGTTCTCTCATAACCCAAGATTTCAAGTTATATTACATGCAAATCAATCCGGAATATGATAAACTAATCATGTCAAGATTAATACATATACATGTTTAGTAACAAGTAAGATGTGGTCCATGTCAAAATCAAGTTAACAGGCAAGTTAGGATCCATGACACCATCAAGACGTGTATATACTAACAAGGAAAATCCGAAATATTTTTATGTATCTTGTACAAGTAATTAGTATGTATATGTCGAAGTAAATATGATGGAATGTCAAAATCAAGTTAACAGGCAAGTCAAGATCCATGGCACTATTAAGACGTGTATGTACTAATAAGGAAAGTTCGGCATAATTTCGTATATGTTGTACAAGTAACTAATATGAAATCTTCTTTTTAAAATATGATTATGAATACACATATATATATATATATCTATGTTCTAATGGCAAGTGGAAAATGATTTAAAAATTATTGCATTATACAAGAACTTATGTAGGAAACTTCAAATTTATATCCAATATGATGAACATTCATAAAGGTGGTTTCTTTGTAATTTCAAAATAAAACATATAGTTTAAGTTGTAACTTGTAATTTAAGCATAGGAGACCTTAAATAAAATCATAAATTTAATACATAAATATAGAGTAGAGTGTAAGAATCATATTTTTATATTTAAAATAATCATAGAGAATTTTGTATAAAGATATCACATTTCTAAAATTAAACAAATCAAGATTCTAAGTTAACCATAAACAATTAGAATTAGAAATAAAACATGAGAGGGGATGTGATTTTACTTGCCTTGATAGGTTAAGTAAGGTAAGCCTATCTTGAGGCTAAAGAACTTCTCTTTTTATTCTTTTTCTCCTATTTTCTTCTATTTTCTTCTTCTTCTCTTTTCTTCTTCTTCTCTTGAGTTGGAGTAGAAAAAAATAAAAGGAAGAGATGAATGAAAAATAAAGGAGAGAAAACAAATGAAAAGAGGGGAAGAAAAAGATATAAATAAATGAGAGATATGGGATAACATGATGGTTTGTTATTCTTGACCAAAAGACAAGTATGGTGAAGGAGGTATGGGTGAATAAGAACAAAATAGGAATATGACAAATGACTAATAATAATAGGTTATTAAACTTATTTAAAGCTATAATTTTAAATTAAACTAATCCAAATAAAATCAAACTTCATCTTTACAAGTCAAAAGAAGGGAGACTAGTAAAAATATGTGTAGGAACCACCGGTGATTAAAATAATATTATTTTAAGTGACTATCTTAAAAATTTTAAGAAAATCACAAAAATATAGAAAAGTAAGACAAACACAACACATTCATTTTGGGATTAATCTGATATCAAGAATGTAAATTATGATGAAATTAGGTTGTTACAGGTTTCATGGATAGGAGAGTAGGAGGCATGTCTGTTGGCTTCTCTTCATGAACATGATCATCAGGTGTATTCTTATGCGGCTAAAATTTCATTGGTTCCGTTGAGAGATTGTCAGAAATCTTAACCTTTGACTCTTCAATTTCTATGGATGGAAATGAAGTTCTATCTAGCATTAATAATGGCTCATTATGAATTTCTATATCCGGTGTAGACTGCAAAATACATTCACCATAAAAAATAGGAATATCTGCTTCGACTTTACTGGTGATGCTATCATCATTAATCATTTGACTTCTTTCATCTCTTCGTTCAAGTCTTTTGTTGAATCTGTCAAGTATTCGGTTATAGTTTTCAAGCTCATTAATCACATATTGAAGTTTTGCATTATCAGTCGTTGTTTTAGGCTTAAACGGTAGAAACTGATGAGATAATGACAATAAATTTGAAAGGCGGTGTTGAGCATACCGATTATGAAGTAGATGTCGTAAGATATCCCAATGCAAAGATAATTTATACTCTTTACTCCAAATATAAGCTTCTCTACCCAAATTATGTTGGACGTAACGACTTTTCTGTGCTAATGTTGGATCGTAATATCTAGAAAAATTTTGAAGATGATTCTCCCAGTCTTTATAATTTTTTGGATCATCAAAATCGTAAAAAACGGGTATAATAGTATACATGTCTCGCTCAACTTGCAATATTTTAGGATTTGTGTTGATGTAATGATCATATAACGTGAACCCCATAAATAATCAACTCAAAGCCTTAACTCAAAAAGTTTAGGAAATACTAAGGATCAATGTTTAAAATAGCGATAACGGTAACGTAACGTTTTGTCTCTGTTAGGTTATATCGCATATATCGTAACGCATAACGTAGGTTACACAATTTCCTATTTATTTAATAAAATTAAATATAAACTATATTAAATAATTTTAATAAATTGAAATATAAATATAAAATATTTAAAAAAAAGAATATAAAGCCATTTTATAATCATAATCTATTCTAATTTTAAATTTTACAATAATTTTCACATTTATCTTCATAAATTATATTAAGTCTGCAACCGTAATTCCAGTCATCATTTAAACAAGAAAAAATATTTCAAATTTTCATTTTAGTTCCCGTTATTATCATTGTTATAATTTATATTTTGTAATATTCAATTTATCTTATTTGTAATTGTTGATTTCAGTTCAGTTAAAAATTCAATATAATCAATAAGTAAGATATTTCAGCAGTCGGAGAGAAATTACAAGCGAACAAGAAAACAATTGCAAATTAATAAGTTAGCAATTCCATAAGTTATCAAACAAGCCAACAACTAATTAAGTAATAAAATTACAGTAATTCACTAATAATCAAAATAATAATCAACAACAATATAGAAATTACTAAAAGATAACTGTAAATAACGTAGCATAATGTAATTTAATGTAACGTTACGTACTATAATGTAAAATAACGTAAAAAACGTACTGTTACGATGCATTGAGTTATTTCTTGTTGTTACGCAGCGCCGGAGTTCCGTTAGGTTACGTAACACAATATAACTTCACCATTGCTAAGGATCATGGCAGTTTGAAACTAGCTCGGATTCGGACTCCAAATCAGCTTCGTATCACAAAAAGCACCCTTAATGGACCTGCTATTGTTAACGGGTCTGTTGCTGCTGTAGGATCGGATCCAGTACTGCACTGAAACCAACTTAAATTCAAACAAATCTGGTTGCGGGTTGAGCCCAAGCTTCAAATAGAACCCAACTTCTTTTCATCTCTGGATGCGAGTTGATTAATTGAATCCAAACCAAACCCAAATTCACTTTATTCCAAGCCAAACTTCTTTTGGATGCGGGTTTGAATAATTGGATCCAAATAAAATCCTCTTAGGTAATTACTCGACAACCCAAAAGGAATTGATTTTTGCTTGCTGCGGCTGTGGGCAGGTGGATCGGGTTGGAGCAAAGGGGTCGTGGAGGGGGTCGACAATGGAAGAAGGTGCTTGTGGCTGAGACTGGATGGCGACACTGCTTGAGGATGGTGGTGGGAGCGGCAGTTGCAAAAGCAGATCAACTAAACTCAGATGGACAGTGACTGGGGAATGGTTGAAGAATTGTTGGAGCTTCTGTAGGTGTTGGCTGTGTGGCAATGAAGGGGGTGGGGAATTTTGAGGGATTGCTGCTATTGGTGAGGAAACAGAGATGGAGGTGGTGGAAGTTGGGAACAGGGGTGGTGGGGGGATATAGGGTGTTGAGGTGGCTATTATTGCAGATGACGTGGCTTGCCGGTGGCAGTGGATGAAGACGAATTGGAGCGGATGGCTGTGGAGTTTGAGTAGGCGGCGAGGGTTGTATGGAGGAATGGATGAAGGGGGATGGGGTTTTGGGGTCAAGCTTGAAGGAGAGATAGGAGGACGGTTGTTGAGGAGGATCTGATGGAGGAGTGGGGGTGTAGGAGAAGAGGGAGAGGATTTTGGCTCTTTTTTTTCACTAATTTTCATATCTCAAACTCTCTTTTTTTTTTGCTCTTTCCTTTTCATTTTCTTAGATTTGGTTCTTTCGTTCTTTTTTTTGCACTTTTTTTCTCTCAAAAATAAAATAAATAAAAATTAAAATAAAATTAAAGAGAAGATGAAGATGGAAGGAAGAAGATGAGGATTTGAGCTCTCATACTAATTTGATGCGTGACAGAAGCGGATTAAGGTTAGAAATTTGGGAATTTAGGGTTTTTTGACAGATTTGGAGAAAAACAAAAGGGGTTTGGAAATCCACCCAGGCGAATCCACGCCTACTCTCAACGAATCCTTAAGAAGAGATTTTTTTTGGAACACAGCGAATCTACTTAGTTTCTCAAAATTTAATTCTTTTTTCAATATTCAATATCTCTAAAAATACTTCATACAAAACTTATTTATAGGGAAAATCTAAAAAACAAAATTCTAACAGAGTCCAAATAAAACCTTATCAAATCTTAATCAAACTAAATCAAATCTTATCAAATTGCAAAAACTAATAAAATCATCTCATATCAAGTTTGATCTCCATCAAAGGGGTTGGCATGAAAGAGAGCATATGGAGGCAGTTAAAAATGAAATGGGAGTCGTTAATTTAACAATAGAGAACCCTAATTAACAATAGAGAACCCTCATCAGAGCTGAGTGGAAGGATTCATCTTTTCCCGACCCCAAAAGTTTTCGGAAAGGGTTTAATATTATGTTGTTCTTGTAGTTTTTTTTCCCCCTTCAGTGGATATTTGACAACTCAGCTGAAGTCCATGATTTTGTAGATAATGAACCTCATTGACTAGAACCATCATGCTCTTAGGAGATCCAGTAGGCCTTATCTTTTGTGGTTGTCTATGTTTGAGTTCTTCAATACTTTGCATCAATGGATGTGCAGTGATTCACTGTTTTCTTCTTCTTTTTTTTTTTTGGGTATTTAAAGTTATTTTATTGATGAAGACGATGTGCAATTGGGTACACTTGAAAGCAGCACTCCAATTCTAAGAAGCTACCTCTCTTCTTACCCTTTGACACTAAAACTAAATACCTTCCGATCTACATCTAGCCAAACACATAAATCAAGACCAATTAAGAGTACTGCCTGCCAACTTAACAAACATTACAGGTATCTAGTACTTGTCAGATCTCCAACCTTAGTACTACCTACCCTTGGAATAAACCTGACAGCAATCTGGGATTTGTCAGATCCATTAAGGTTCATTGCTTTCTTGGCTGCATATGTGATTATATCATTTTATTTTTTCTGTTCTTTTACTTTATGCGGAGATTTGAGCATGTTCTTATGTTTATTGGACCAAGGGCTTCCCCATGTTGTATTGATTCTTTCTTTTCATCAAAAAGTGATGCAGAAATTTGTCTTACTATGCTTAATTAGAATATTTTGAGTTGTTCACATCATTCTGTTAACTCGTCAAATTTGGCACCATCTTAAACATGGATTCCCCATCTCCAACCCTTTTCATATTGTGCTAAAATGTCAACAATTATGTAAGTGTTGGAAAATTCAGTGTTTCCATTTTCCAATAGTTTTTGTAGTTTGAACTTGAAGCACATTGCATAATGTTCATATTAGTGCTAAAATTATCAAGTTCCTTGCTGTTGTATGACTTCTCCAGTTCTTCTCCCCCCTTCTCCATTCTTTTTGGTTCCGCTCAATTTTGGAGACAAGCCTTGCCTTTTTTCCCTTTTTACCAAGGGTTAAATTCTCGATATCAGCATTAGCTGATGGTTTATGGCATTGGAAATTGGCAATATCAGATGTATTGTATCGGCAATATCAAATGTATTGTGTTAGCAATATCGCTAGTGATATTATAGTCTGTCACATCTGATATCTTAAAATCAAATATGATATTCGTGATGCATATTGGTCAGCCAATATTTAAAACCTTGCTTTTTTACATTTTTTGGATCTGAAAAGGCGAAGTTAAATTATTTCTATTTTCTGAGTTTTCCATTTCGGCACTCGAAATCTTCTCTATTTCCTTATCCACTGCGAAATTTTCATTTTTCCATATTCACAAATCAAATTGTAAGTTGGGACGAACACTCTCCGATTAGCAACTCCATTAGCTATGAGAATATACTGAGAATATCATCTAGTATTCCTGTTTAAATATGGTATATGCTCCGTACACTCAGAGAATAATGTCTCAGAATATTAATGTTGATTATGGATGAACTGGCTGAAGGCTTTCTTTTAATATCCCAACTAATATGATTTGAGGTGTATGGGTGATACGAACATTTCAGGGGTAAATTAGAAATTAGTGAAGATGCCTTGTGTCCTTATGGAGAAAACTTTTTTCCTAATGCATTATTACAAATGCTTTCTGAATTTTCCATTATCAGTGTGCGTGGTCACACACTTTTGTAAACTTTGATTTATTCCTTCTTAATAATCATTTATTAATTTGTTTGTCATTGCAGGGACTTCATGCACATTGTTCTTGTACATTATCTGGAGGTTAAGGTTGTAACTAGTTCACTTTCCATGAGTTGTTTTGTTCTATTTTTTTTAATTAAATTATATAACTGCATGTTTTTCTATTATCTCTTGAATATCACATGCATGACTTTTCAGGGATATGAAATATTTTTATCTCTCCTCGTGTTGTGTCTTTTATCATTCTGTTTTGCATGGATTTTGAGTGGAAACTAAGCATTCCTTTTTTGTTTAATTCATTTTTATTCATGAGCTCATCCAAGATTGAATAATAGAATTAGTTATGTGTTATTTTATATCCCACTTTCCTCTTATACATGCTTTTTATCTATTAGCTATTAGCTACATTGTACAAAAGAAGAACCACTTTTCCCCCTTAGTTCTGCATGTGAAAAATAAACCACTGATATCCTTGTGAAAACATCTATGGTCCAAAAATACAAAAAGGTGAATTAAGATTAGAGTTTAAAATGCCATTAGAATTTTAAAGTAGAACCAAGTTAGAATAGAGATTTGGAAATTGTTAGTCTTTTGAGTTTTAAAATTAGAAAAAGAATCAAGAGTTGCTATTTTGCATGACTGTTTATTAGATACTCAGCATTCTAACTCTTTGTTTTATTCATTATAGGATTAGAATTTTAAATGGAAATTAGAATTTTGAATTAGAAAAATAAAATACAATTGGAGTTTTGAAAATTGTTCTTTTTTGGGGTTTTAGAATTAAAATTAGAATTGAGATTTACTATTAATCCATTTGGGTTTCAGAATGAAGACTAATATTAATTTATGGGTTTATCCATTTAGGACTCACAGTTTATCATTTTCAGTTTCTAGAATTAGGATTAGGAATAGGTTTATCATTTTGATTGTTAGAGTTATTTTCTGAATTTAGAAGTCGAATTAGATAAAGATGAGGATCAGGCTAAAAGATAATGAAAAACATTTAAGAAGATAGCTCCGATACTATTTATATTCAAAGCAAAAGGCATGACACTGTTTCTAGATAGTAACATATTATCGTTTCTTATTTTAAAATTAGGCTGAGAGTCAGGATCAGGGTTATTAGTTTGAATTTTAGGTTTTAGTGGTTTGACTTCTTGAGTTGGATTTAGGTCAGGATTAATTGGAATTATATCACAATTAGAATGACATTGGAATTAGGATTAAATTAAAAGTAAGATTGCAAAGAAATTATAATGAATTTAGAGTACTCATTATTCAATTCACAAAAAAGCATTTGGGCATATTATTGTGGGTCTTTTGACCATGCAGATTCCTGCTGGCTGTTGGCTCTAAATTTCCCTTATCATTTTGATTTTTTGCTTGATAGGTACCATAACAAAGTCGAAATAAAAAAACGTGCATCCTAGTGAGAGATAGAACCACCATTTTTCTGGTCAATTTTGTCGATCATCCACTATTTCTTTTGGGTACCTTTTGAACTAGATATTGAGACACTCTTTCATCTTCGGAGGATGGCAACACATTCTTCCAAGTTAGAATTTTAGCGGTAGTTAAGAAATCCAGAACTGCAGATAGGTATGGATGGCAAGGGTTAATGCTTAAGATTGTCACCCAAGGTTCTCAATCTAGGGTTTGATATTGGGATTGACTGATGGCTTATGGTATCAGAAACCGGTAACATCGCACGACCATATCAGCAAATAGCTGGTATATCGGTAAAATATCAATAATATTGGCAATATACAAGGATATTATAGGGTCCACACCGTATGGAGAGTTCTCTTCGCACCTTTCCCCTCCTTTGTTTTGGATAGTAGGCCAGCACGCTTTTTATCAATTAATGATGCAATTGTGGACCCTAACTCGAAGTAATATAGTCATCTTCTGTTCTGCTTATTACTAGGTGTCGCTAATAATTTGAACTCAAAGTAACGAAGTCATCCTGTGTCCTGTCTATTACTGTGAGGCTTACTAATCATCTGAACTGAACCCTTAGTTCTCTTGGTCATGAAAACTATACTTTTCCTTGAGTGAGAGGGCAATGGTCTTCGTTAGGGATCTGTAGTTGACACTGCTTTTATGAAGCATCAGGTAGACTCTATCAAAAGAGGAAGGGGCATTGAGGCCTAGGATACAAAAAGAGCGAGTCGAAACCAGTGTTTTAAATATCGAATATAGATGATATATCAGTCAACAAAATTGTATACTGGATACTCGCGATTTATTGTGATATGATAGTAAATAACGGATGTCATTGGTTTAAGAATATTCATGTGTTTGCCTATGTGAATTGTATGAAACCACTTGGGACAAGTTTAGGATTTTATGGGAGACTTACCTTGACATAAATCAACCGAATGCTCATCAAAACCTGAAAAGCAATAATGGAAATGAATGTGCTTACAAATAATTTTATGCCAAAAAAGCAAATCATGTGAGCTTATGTTTTAGTAATAACAAATTTAATATAATAAAATTAATAATTTTATGCCAAAAAAGCAAATCATGTGAGCTTATGTTTTAGTTATAAAGCTTAACAAATTTGAATTGAATTAATAAATGTGCATTAACAAATCATATGAGCTTATGTTGATAGGAGGCAAGCAAAAACAGATGCATACAAAGGCCAGTTGGACAAACTCAACAAAATTAGCATACGAGGAAAATTGAAAAAAAACAACCCTCCAAAAACATTTTGATAAACAAGCAACCCTATAAGATTTTCATCATCATCATCATATAAATATATATCATCAACAAAATATTGATAAAAGTATACCATGACCATCATCGATTCATCATAGGAAAAATTCCAAAAACAGGAAAATAATTACCCAAGCTGCTGATGTCGACCAAGCGAGAGGGACTGCTTTCTGTCACCAGTTGATCAAGAGGGGAGCTGTTTGCAATCGTCGATCGATCCAGCAAGAGTGAGAGGGTCATCGGTTGGTCAAGCGAGGGAGAGGGGTTGCTGTCACCTATCATTGATCAGGAGTCTGTAACGTTCCCTAATTGGAATTTGGATAGCGCCAACATATTCTCATAGGATTATGATAAGCCTCCAGTACAATAATAAGAATTAAAATTGTTTATAATTAATCACGGATTTCTCCCTCGGAAAGACTAGCTACAATTAGTTTATAAGTTCGAGAGAATCATTAAAACTACACTAGTTTCTGTCTCATATCCGATGTTGTACTATTTGAGTTAGAGATATTATATTATCTCTCCATCGAGGATATGATATTCTCGTCAGTGCAGTGTTCTAAATATCGAATACCGGTCCTATACCGGTCAATCAAATACATACCGGATACTGGACGGGATATCGCGATATGACCATAAATACCGTAGTATCATATCGGTGTCATACTGGTTAAAAAATAATCATATAATTGGCTATATAGAACATATTAAAACACATAAAATAAGCTTATGGTACTTACCTTGGCTTATTTGCATTCAAATTACGAATTTACAGATACCGTTTAGAACGTCCGTATATACACAAAGCGACAGACAATCATAAAATTAGGAAAAATAAGTTTCAAGAAAAAGGAGAAGTGTTTCTACAATACAAAAGTGATACTTTACAAAATTACAATATTGTCCTTTTAATGAGTTTATCTGAAACATGCTAGAAACTTTAAATATCAATGTTTACAATACATTTTCTAGCTAGAGTCTGAATCCACTGGTTCATTCGAAGGCATGTTTTGCTCATCATCTGATGACGAGTCTGATAATATGTATGTTTCTTCCTCATCATCTTTATCTAATGCGGGCCGTTGCTTAGACTTTGAAGATGAGGATGCTATCTCCTTATAAGTTCTGCTACTCTTGAACTTGGATGCATTAACTCGTTCACTCTTTTCTTCGGATTAGCACCCATAACAAGCGACACCTGTCGAAAAGTCAATTGCTCTTTAGGAAAGACCTCATCATCACTAGTCTCATAAAGATCGCCATTCAGTTTCTGAGGCATGAACCATTCAGCGACTATTAAACTTATGAATTTGCAGATACCATTTAGAATGTTCGCATATGCATAAAGCGACATATAATAATAAAATTAAGAAAAATAAGTTTTCAAGAAAAAAGAAAGTTGTTTCTACAATACAAAACTGATATAATTTATAAATTACAACATTGTCTTTTAAATGAGTTTATCTGAAACATGTTAGAAACTTTAAATATCAGTTTTTACAATACATTTTCTAGCTAGATTTAGAGTCCACTGGTTCATTCGATGGCATGCTTTGTTCATCATCTGATGACGAATCTGATAATGATGTGTCAATTTTTTCCTCATCTTTATTTGATGCGGGTCGCTATTTAGACTTTAAATGAAGATGCTTTCCCTTTTGAAGTTCTACTATTCTTGGACTTGAATGTCTTAACTCTTGCACTCTTTCTTTTTTTCAGATTAGCACCCATAGCAATCGACACCTGTCGAAAAGTTAATTGCTCTCTAGGGAAGATCTCATCATCACTAATCTCATAAAGATTGCCATTTTTTTCTCAGGCATGAATCACTTGGTGACCTTTTCCTCTTTATTGTATGCTACTAGGGGATCTTTGTTTGGGATTGAAAGTTTGCTTCTGAGCCTTGCATTGAACTTGACAAAGACTAAGTCATGCAATTTCTTAAAACTTAGCATATTTCTTTTCTTCGTATGCACCTAAATAAAAGATAATCACATGAAATTCGTTGAGAACATATTTGTTTGAAAGAAAAATATTTTATTAGCAAATGACAAATCGTAGTACCATCTCAAATTTGCTCCAGTTCCGTTCACAACCTGAAGAATTGGTTATCAGGCTCAAGATCCTTATTGCCATCATCCTTAATTCGAGAGCATCTGTCCCGTAAAATTGCTACTATTGAGCTAGCAATGAATATTTAAAAATAGTTATTAGTAAAATAGTTTCTTAAATTGAAAGTAGATTGAATTTTGCATTTCTTAAATTGAAATGCATACCTGGATTAATGATTCTCTTTATTGCTGCCTTTGCAAATTTTTTTTCAAATGATCCATTTTGCTTTTGATATATTGGAAGCTACTGTGCAATCTTATCAACTCTGTCATGATTATCTGGATAGAATCTGTACATCACCTCAATGAAACCCGATATGAATTGCCTATCAGCATCGATCTCAGTCTGCTTCGCATACTAATATAGAGGGTTAAAAGAGATATCCAGCTCTATACAGAGAACCCTTAAGTTTTTCCTCCTATCTCCTATCAATAATCTTTCATATTGGAAGATATTTCTTCTCCACTCCCAGAGCATCTCTTATTTCCTGTTTAGCAGTCTCCAGGTCACTGTACAGAAAGCCCAATTCTGTGCAAAATTTTCACCAGTGGAGTAAATACTTTTAGCACAATATTTGTGTTGTCCAAAAATTTGTTGTTAGCAATTATTTCTGCAACTTAAACATTCATAAAAAGATGTATTAAAAGATATGAATAACATATAATTTAAATTTATAATATCAATTTTAATTAATTTGAATAAATACCTTCTTGCCTGCATCTGTTCTGGGCAGACTGCAATTCATCCATTCATCAGAAATAAACATATATTGCAGCTCTTTCTTCTTCTCTCTAATTGATGACAAAGAGAGAAATGTTGTGGCAAACCTAGTTATATCTGGCCTTATTAGCTCTCCACCAATCGCCTTCCTCATAATATCTAGAGACTTGATGTGGCTGTATATGTACACGGAGATTAATCTCCCCATCATAATTGCACTTCGGATATGTTTAATCTTTCCAATATTCGCAAGCATTAGATTAACGTATGTTCTGCACAAGATGTCCAAAATATATTTGGATACGTCAGAGCTAATGTGTTTGCTGCAGTCATATTGTTTGAAATATTATCTGTCACAAGCTGTACAATATTTTCTACGCCAACCTTATTCATTCCCCTCTCCACAAATTTGTGGATATAACTGCCATTGTGCCTCTAAGAAGAAGCATTTTGCGACAATAAGAAGGCTGTACCGGCCAGACAATGCACAACGATATTCATTAAACTTCTCCCTTTTCGGTCCGACCACGCATCAGTCATTAACGTGAAACCATTTATTCAGCAACTCCGTTTGAATGATTCAAGAGTTGCATTTGTCTCCTCGACCTCTCTTTGGAGACAAGTCTCGCTTAGCTTGTACGGGCTGGGAGTTTGTAAGTTTGGTCTATACATGGTAATGGTTTAGACCATCTGTATAAAAGATGGCAGTGTAGCAATATTGAATGCAAGTTTTCTTTCATAAAAAAAATCTAGCAATGTATCGAACGCAATGTATCAAAGTGCATCGTTTTTGGCCTTTTTTTGGAACCTGATAGCATGGTAGGCTGTCTTTGAACTGCTTCCACTGCCTTCTCGACCGATCAAACAACAAATTGATCTATCGGTCCTATTGTTTTGCGAGAAAATTGACCTGTTTTGCGAGAAAATGACTCATCTTGAGTTGTCTCCTCATCTTCTTCTTTTCCAATACGAACTTTTTTTAATAAATTTTGAAGTTATGTTACTTTCCCTTCCTTTACTTCTCTAGTTTTATTTAGTATCGTCAGAGCTTTCTGCTTTACATCATCTGGGACCAGGGGATAGTCTCTGACATTCCCGCTGACATGATCTAGATGTTTTTTTAGGCGGTAATGCCTTCCCTATAGTCGTTCTTACAGAAATTGCACTTTACTTTATTGAGCTTATTGGGTACTTTTTTCTCCAATCCCAAACTGGATTTTTGCCTCGTCTCTCTTGGACATTAGAAGCACCAGAAGAGGACATCGTTCAAGTAATTTCTGACCTCAAATTTTATTAAAAAAAGACATAAAAAATTGATTAAATAGCAAATATAAATAAATATAATCTATTTCATAGAAATCCTAATCTAATTCATGGAAATATAAATTTGAAATTGAGTGCCCAATATAAATAATTATTGGCTGCTTTTTCCCCCCAATCCTAATCTAATCATATAGTAGGGAAAACTAAATTATATCTTACAAAAAATTATTTCATTAAAACTACATAATTCCAACTACATTGTTTTATAATTCAAAATTTCAAATCCTAATATATCCAACAAATACTACAAATTACAATGTTATATAATTATAAATTTACAATTGCTCAATGTCCTGCAATAAAAATATCCTATATGCACACAATTTGAAGCTACATATTTTCAGTATCAAAATTTTCATTCAAATTCATTTCTAATTAGCAATTACTCATCACTTAACAAATTATCAAACAAATTCACTTCTAATTAGAGTTCGGCCACTGATTCAATGAATCAGTGGGCTGAACACTGATTCAGTGAACTGAATCAGTGTTCGACCCACTGATTCATTGAATTAGTAAGCCAAACTCCACATTTCGCCTCAAATTGTTTATAAAAATTAAAGATTTTAACATAAATCGTAATTAATTTAAGTTAAATAGCACAATTATAAGAGAAATTGAAGAAATTTTGTAATCCGAAATCAAATTAATATGAAATTAATCAAACTTGACTTACCCAATGTCCTACTGAACTTTCGACCGGCAAAGTTGAGATGGCAGCGTCGGAATCGATCAGCGAGTACCTTTCGGAGTCTAATTAGAGTTCGGCCACTGATTCAATGAATCAGTGGGCTGAACACTGATTCAGTGAACTGAATCAGTGTTCTATCGGTCCTATTGTTTTGCGAGAAAATTGACCTGTTTTGCGAGAAAATGACTCATCTTGAGTTGTCTCCTCATCTTTTTCTTTTCCAATACGAACTTTTTTTAATAAATTTTGAAGTTATGTTACTTTCCCTTCCTTTACTTCTCTAGTTTTATTTAGTATCGTCAGAGCTTCCTGCTTTACATCATCTGGGACCAGGGGATAGTCTCTGACATTCCCGCCTACATGATCTAGATGTTTTTTTAAGCGGTAATGCATTCCCTATATTCGTTCTTACAGAAATTGCACTCTACTTTATTGAGCTTATTGGGTACTTTTTTCTTCAATCCCAAACTGGATTTTTGCCTCGTCTCTCTTGGTTATTAGAAGCACCAGAAGAGAACATCGTTCAAGTAATTTCTGACCTTAAATTTAATTAAAAAAAGACATAAAAAATTGATTAAATAGCAAATATAAATAAACATAATCTATTTCATAGAAATCCTAATCTAATTCGTGGAAATATAAATTTGAAATTGAGTGCCCAAAATAAATAATTATTGGCTGCTTTTTCCCCCAAATCCTAATCTAATCATATAGTAGGGAAAACTAAATTATATATTACAAAAAATTATTTCATTAAAACTACATAATTCCAACTACATTGTTTTATAATTCAAAATTTCAAACCCTAATATATCCAACAAAAACTGCAAATTACAATGTTATATAATTATAAATTTACAATTGCTCAATGTCCTGCAATAAAAATATCCTATATGCACACAATTTGAAGCTACATATTTTCAGTATCAAAATTTTCATTCAAATTCATTTCTAATTAGTAATTACTCATCACTCAACAAATTATCAAACAAATTCACTTCGGCGAGTACCTTTCGGAGAATTAGAGACTGGGAGAGAGGAATCGGAGAGTGGAAGAAGAAAGAGTCAGAGAAATAGTTAATTTAGGGTTAGGGTTGGGCTCGATCGACCGACGTTCGCGGGGAGAGAATGAGAGGGAGAGAGCCGGAGAGTGGGAGAAGAGAAATCAGAAAGAGATTTATGGTTGGATTTGAAAATTAGGGTTAGGGATTGTCGCGGAGGAGAAGGAATCGATCGCTCTGGTTTTTCGTTGGGAAGAGAAAGAGAGAGAGAGAGAGAGAGAGATTGATTTTTAACCTTTTTTTCTCCCCTCCCGACCCGTTTTATTTCTCAACGGATCGGTTTTTAACGGGTTAATGAGTTTAACCCGCAACCAAAATCCAAAACAATCTAAACTGATATTAACTAATACCGGCCGGTATTTCTTTTCTCGTTACCGGTCGATATATCATCACGTGGCCGATATATCGACCCATGTTGGTCCAAAATGAAAAATGGAAAAAATTCTGCCTTACCGTTTCGTTTATTCCTTTTTCCCGATATACCGGTCAGTATATCGGTATATTGGATGGTATTTAAAATACTGTCAAAGTGTTACAGAAACACCCTAACACTTCACCAGCCGATGTAAGATTGTAATGGTGGCCCCTCTAGATTCAAGACGTGGCTCACAGGTTCAAGAAGTGGCTCCCGTCATAGACATGGCACTTTGTTCCGTACAATTCTTACCTCCGTATGACACTTAATTCTACACACTTTCGGTTAGTGCTGGCTCTAATACTAATTGTAACGCTCTTATTCAGAATTTTGATAGCAGAATGTCGACAATATATTCTTGTAGGAATATGTTAAGACTTTGGTACAATAAAAAGGTTGGTTATGATTACTTTATGAGTTCAAGAAAATTATTATAAACTATACTAGTTTTTTCATATCCGAAAACATATGAAAATCATCTCATACCGATACATTTGAGCTAGGAATATTACAATTTTTGATTAAGCTCGTCACCTCGTTGCCTCCCATTGATCAAGAGAAGGGGGGATCGAGAATGAGAGGAAGGGGATCAAGATTAGGACTTGTTGTGAATTGGGGATCCAGAGTAGGACTCGTTGATCGAACGAGGTTGCGCGAGGGAATAATGATCAAGAGAGATGAGGATTAGAGATCTAGGGATGTTTGATGATGGGGTTTATGAAAATAGGATTTTGGTTAATAGGTTGCAATCTGCTAGAAAATCAAACAAAGCC
Source organism: Dracaena cambodiana (assembly GCA_036321105.1). Lineage (NCBI taxonomy): Eukaryota > Viridiplantae > Streptophyta > Magnoliopsida > Asparagales > Asparagaceae > Dracaena > Dracaena cambodiana. The sequence continues at coordinate 22,451,643 of JAYEPQ010000012.1, read as the reverse complement.
CTATAGCAACCTATTTAGGACGAGATTTTTGTCCACATGGCGACTTATTGCATGATATCAAGTCAAAGCCAGATCAGCAAAAAATTTCCATTTATCGTTTCATTTAGGGTAGAATGCAAACATCTTGGTTGATGTTTCAGGATATTGGCCAAGAGAGATTTAGAATACTGGTCGATTCCTTTCTAGTTGAAGGTCTATTTGCACCAACCATTTTAGCATGTGAAGATGTATGGCACAACTTGTATCACATTGATCTGAGAAGGCTACATGTCCATTGATCGTCGAACACTGTTGTTTTAGTCCTTCATCTAAGAAATCTTGATTGGTTGTCAAATCCCTCAGTTCAAGCGGTGAGGCATTGGTAGTCAACATGAGTTGACAACTAGAAAAAGTGAAGCTTTTAATTATCTTTCTCGTGACATTTATGTGTGTCGTAGGCATCATGTTCTATTGTTGGAGTATGAGATTGTGTCAATATTGCAATGTGTATAGTATAGTTACAGACTAATATGTAAAACCTTGTTATCGTTATTGCCAATGCTTATGGTCGTAACTTTATTACAATAAATTGCCTGGCAATCGGTAAACAGAAGAAAATCTATCCTGCTCTGTAGGCAAACGAGTAAGACGGGCAAAATGTCAAGGAAAAGGGATGTTTTTGAAAAAGTACTTTTTATGAAAACTGAATTGCATATTTTATGATGCTCAGGCTGTCTCTACATTGCAAAGTGAAAACATCAGAGAAAAATTGAAGTCAAAAGTCAAAATCCCTACAAATAGAGAAAATGATTTAATATTAAGTGCTTAAAACTGCCTTCGTCATTTTTCTACATTAACATTTGATAACAAAAAATATCTGCATGTGCATTGCATGAACCCTATCTGACTAGTAGATCCTTGGTTTTAAATTTCACATATTTGCATGTTTCGATTAAGTGTCGGCATGTTAAAACTTAAAACAATATACACATCTTATACATCTTATACATCACCTTACCAGAAATAGTTGTTGTACTTTGATAGAAGGATAGATATGCTTTTTTTATCCATATATTTTACTTCAATTTGTTTGGCCAAAAAAAAAAAATTTCTCTTCTGCATACATGCTGTTGAAATTACTTGTTAGAGTAGGTAGACATGTGTTGAACTCAAAGATTTTGTGCATGTAATCAATTGCATGTAAATCTTGAGGCCTAACAGATCAATAAAATTAGTTTCAATTGTGACAAGGTTATGTTAAATAAATGCCCTGCATTTCTGAAAGAAATTGACCAACTTGCATATATTAGTAACGTTTCAACGGTTCATATATGTAAGTTCCTAAAATATGAAATATCAATCAAATACAATTTACAGCAGAAATATTTTTATCCTAGATCCCATATTTTTGTGGTTGGCAACATCAGTTCTTTTTCTTCATTTATCTTGTGAATGGTCGCCCCGTTTCTTAGATAACTACCTTATCTTTTTACTTGCTTGATCCTTGCTTGCTTGTCTTCCTTGAGCTGCCCTTCCCTTTGGCTATGATCCTTTCCTGCTTAATGCGGCATATGCCAGCTTGATGTCACCTTTCTCTGCATTTCAGCCTTTCTGCATTTCAAGTAATCATATGTTTATCCATCGTCTTATTATCTTCTAGATGTCAAATCACACTACTTGCTAATGCTAATATCTTGTCCTATCTTCTAGTGTCCCTCTCATGCATCTCAACGTACTTATTTTAGATAATCAATTCTTTGGACATGCTTCTTAATTGACCATGATATTAAATCATTTTTTTCTTATAATTATTGCAGCCAGCTGGGATTCTAGCATAACGTAGTCCTGAAAGGCAGTTCTCAACTTCAACTATTATGATCTGACTAGATACTTGATATCCTTGGCAATTTCATTCTCATTGTGAATACTTGAGTTTAAGTAAGGAAGATAATATTCCTCAAGCATTTTGGACCATGAATGTCAACTACAATTTAAAGATTTCTGATATTCCCTATGAAGGATGCTTCACACTTGCCTTCCGTTCTTGTTAATTTTAAACCCTTTGTATTTAAAGCTCCTTACCACATTTCTACTTTAGAAATTATCTCTTCTATAGTTCGATATCATCTATATAACTTATGCCAATAAAAACTTAATGTGGATTCTTCAGGGAAGCCAATGGTGATAAGCAATGTCTCACTTTAGTTACATAGGTCTTTTCTGATTCTAAGGTTTGTAGTTTAAACCTGAATATGTGAGCTCCTAGTAGAGCTTAAATGGGTTCAGATCATAATCAGGTTGACCCTTCTGGCCTTCTCGTTAAACAGGTAGGGTTGAGCTGTGGGCTTTTGACCTGATGGGAACTTATTGAACCTCTTATTTGTTCACTTTTTATCATACGCTCCATCATGATCAGGTTGACCCTTCTGAATGTTTGAGCTATGGGCTTTTGACCTGAAGTAAACATATTAAACCTCTTATTTGTCCTTTTACATGTATCATACCCTTCCCAACCCTCCTAACCAAAAAAAGCTATGATATGTTTTACATTAGAATGCATCCTCCTTGCAGACCACATCATCAAAGAGGCAACGAAAAGGTGATGATCTGATGAGTCTTGGGTCTCTTGATCATTTAGTTGTAACTAAAATGCATGCCACAGTTTCAAATTATGTGTTTGGTCTCCAGATGAACCTAGGTAACAATGAGTATTGCAGTGTGGGGGTATTATAGATGTAACTAATTTTCTTTCTGAGAATGAGGTCTCTGTAGGAATATTATAGACGATCTGGTGAGTGTTGAGTCTCATGTTTCTCCTTGAGAATAAGGTTGCTGTAGGATATCCATGTGATGCTCTTTACGCTAGGTGTGGCTCATTTTTTTTTTTTTTTTTTTTTACTTCCATCACTAAGTTGTTAGAATAAATGAATACCGTCTTTATTATTGTTTTTTCGGATCAAATAAAGATTAATGGACTTGCAGCTATTTTTTTTCTCCTTATATTCCTTTCTTGCCACCGTTTTTGTTATCAGGCCTTGTGCTTGAGATGAGTCAGTTATATATTTCTCTTCACATTTTTAATATTTAAGCAATTTTTTCAGAATAGCAAAGCAAGATATATCCAAACTAGAGATGCCGAAGAAAATGCACAAAGCCCTTCCTGTTCTAGTTCATTTACAAATCAAAGTCAACTTCCTTCACAAGTTACAGATGCTGGGAGCCCAATTAGCACTCAAACATCGGAATATGAAGATGCAGAATCTGGTGCGATTGCTAACCTTTCATCTCATCTGTTCTGCATCATGTTACAGCAACTATAGTTTCACTGATTCATATTTCGATTATGCACCCTTCCAGTGTATCTAAAGCGAAATTCGATGCAGCAGATAATTACCAAGCAAACTCCGGATACTACTCTTACGCTGAGGTGCAACAGTATGGAGATGGACCTGTGATGGATGTCAGCCATTTGAAATCTTATGCTCCAGTTCCTTTGCTAAATGAACAAGGTGAGAAGCATGCTTTTGTTCATTCAAATTCATTTAAAATCTTGATTTAATGGCTAAACTAACTCAATTCTTTATTGGCATCCAGGTGATCATCAAAAGCTACAAGCTACAAGACCTGAATCTGATTTGTACTCGGTTGCTCGAGAGGATGTAACTGGAGTTCTTGATGAAGCTGGTCATGGGTTAGCATTTACTGGGTCCAAAACACAATTGGGCTTGACTTCATGGAAAGAGGTCCTAGAACATTGTACGACAGACATGGAAGGTGCACCATTTGATACAATAGCTTCAGCTCAAGCTGCTAATTTGGATATTCCCCAGCATTTGGTGCTTGGAGATTATCTTGGGAATGCTCTGGGTTTAAGTCATGAGGATGTTGCAAGTGCTCTAGGCAAACCATTTTGGCAGGTAAAGCCCATACTACTAATGGAAAAGAATTCCTACTTTATGGCTTTATAAACCTTTACAGATATTGCCAACTTTGTGTGAAATTGTTATACAATTAGAGTTATTCAAACAAGCAGGTTTTCTTTAGAAAAAACTTAGAATCATACCTGCCCAAAATCACTTACAAGTACATTTGTTATGTATTGGTGATCGCTCCTTTCCCTGTATCCCTTTGTTTTAATTTCTCTTACTTCATCCCTAAGGACTTGTGTGGCAATAGGTTAAACCTCGGGTTAAGGGCCTCTGGCCCAGGTTTGTGTTGCCATACAGTTTTTTGACTAAATAGGTTAAAATAAACTAGTTTAAGAAATTAAACATCTAATCCATGCTGATGAAACAGATTTCTTAATAGAGCTGAAGAACAGTGATAGAGTGATTTTTGAGAGGTATAAGCTAGCAAAGGAGGAGGTTATGAAAGCTATTTGGGGTGCAAAAACTAAAGTCTAAAAAGTAGTGTACAAGAAGTTGGATATAAAAGAGATTGAAATGGACATATATACAAGATCCCTCGAATAAGGGAGAGTAAGTCTAGAGACTTTTGTATATTGAAGTGGGTTAACAATGGGGATATGAAGATTCTAGTTTGAAATGAAGAGATCAAGAAAAGATGGAGAGATTATTTTAACAGATTGTAATGGTAGTTTTATTTAAGATTTAGGTGATTTTACCATTCAGTGTGAGGATAGTAATCATAGTTTTATGTGCAAAATTAAAGAATCTTAAGTAAAAAAAAGCTTTGAAGATGAAGAAATTAAGAAAAGGGGTCATATCGTTTCTACATATATCAGTGGATGTTTGCACTATTACCCGATATATATATTCGATATATCTTTTCAATATATCATCTGCTATAGTTCATTTTTTTATATTATGCTTTTAACTTTGAAATGGTTTTTTTTTCATAGCTTATCTTGTTCCTATGTATAAGGAAAAGTCAAAGTTTTTCGCCTTTGCTTAAATCAACAAGATTCTTTAGCTGCTGCCATGAAAACTTGAGATAGTATCTCTCTCACATATTGATAGTAAAAAAAAAAAAAAAGTCAAAGTACTACTCAATAGAGAAAGCCTTCATTCAGATTATTTTCTGCTTTACCTATGTTGCTGGCTTTGTTGCTACTATTGTCTTTCTCATTGCTACTAATGTTGTTGCTAATCTGCTATGTTGTAACTTAACATCAATTATTTCTATAATTTAGATTTTCGTCTTCAGATTGAATCTATCTGTTGTTTATTTTATTGCTATGCATGTGTGTATGCATAAATTCTTGAATACTTTACGTACATGCTATGTCATACTTGGTAGGTAAAGATATTAAATCACCTCTGTGGTATTAAATCTACATATTTGACTTGTATATATAATGTTTTATATGAACGTGTGATATGAGTTTGTATCCCGATATGTCGTCTGAAATTTGATATCGGGTATAAAATCCCACATTCGATACGTTCTTGATATCAGATATTCAGAATATTGCTCTCGATACATGTTATCCAAATGCTTTAAAATGCATAGAGTTAATTTAACCCATGTTATGTCCTTAAACCGTCTTTTGCTATCCTGGTTTGTATGCAACATTATCCCTTGCCAAACAGGGCCCAAGTCTTTGTCTTTGTCTAAATTGATGGATTTATGAGAATTCATATTTATATGGAGTTGTTATATATTCAATTTTCCTTATTGTTTCATGTAGTAGTATTACATATGCTCTTTGTGTAGTAAAGGAGATGTAAAAGAAGAATTCTACAAATTTTTCATGTATAGAATTCTAACTATTAAGATTTAAAGCAACCTTGATGCCATGAGGATGAATTAGGAAGGAAAGGATACAGTAGCACTAGCTACAACTGATTGTTGAATTATCTTTGCTATAGAAGGGAAGCATATAAGTGTTTGATAAATTATAGGATATTAAGATTTAACATAATGAAATAGCTTTGCCTCTATTCATTTATATAAGCAAGCATGGAATTTAGTTTCTCAAATCAAGTCTGAGCAATGTTGAAAGTAACATGTTATGAAACTTGTTATATTGCATTATGATACCTAATACAAACTGAATGCTATCTAACAGTAGAAAATAACTCAGTGCACCATAATTGTGCATTTTTTACTTTATTTTATGCTATTTTACATTATGTTACATTATTCATTGTTATATTTTTCAGTAATTTCCAGATTGTTGCAGATTATTTGTTGATTATTGCGATATTTAACTTTATTTCTTGTTGTTTGTTTGTTTGATTACTTGTGGAATTGATAACTTATTAATTTGTGATTGTTAACTATAATTCCCCTTTGATTGTTGAGTTTTGTTAATTATAGTTTGATACTATTGAACTCTCAGCTGAATTGGAATAAGTATTAAAAAATATGAATGAACTCTCAGCTGAACTGGAATAAGTATTAAAAAATATGAATTGAGCAATACAAAATATAAATTACAGTATTTATGAGGAATTAAACTGAAATAAATAAATTTGAAATATTTTTTTTCTTATTTGGTAATGACTGAAATTATGGTTGCGAACTTACTATTACTTATAAAGCTAAAATGTTAAAATTATTATGAAACATGTTAGGAACTTAGAATAGTTTCTAAGTATTATAATATGATTTTACATTCTATTTATTGAATGTTTAAATTTATTTTTCAATTTTGTAAAAATATTATATATAGTTTTATATTTATTTTTATTAAATAAATTGAAAATTGCATAACTTACTTTATGCGTTATGTTATACGTGATGTAGCCTAACAGAGGCAAAACGTTACACTATCATTATCGCTATTTTAAACATTGGTTCTGAGTTAGGTTTCTAGTAGCCAAGCCTTGTTTTATTGAAGTTGGATGATGGAATCCTAAACCATCTAAATTCAGTCTTTGCTGGTGCATATTGAAATTCCTACCACTACCGTTTGGGCATGTCACAAGTGATATTCCCCTTAACCCAACAATGACACTGCAAACAATATTTTTTTTTTATTTTTTATATAGATAAATTTATATATAAAATATTAAATATTAACTAACAAACTACTATCGTAATATATTTGTTTATAATAAATGCAAGTATATTCGTTAACTTAGTTACATTATTAGGTTGCTTAATTAAGTAAAAGCAAAAATATTTCAAATAGTAAAGTTTTCCAACTCAAACAATAAAATGTATTTAGTTAGTCTTTAAGTTTTTTTGCTCTTAGGTTTTGTGTAACCATATAGGAAAAGCTCATTGCAATTTATTGTTACAACTTACAAGAGGAGTTGTAAACATTAGTATCAGTAGACAACTATTTAATCACTTAGGTCACGGTTAAATGGATATCACAAACAAGTGCTAAAAACAGTGAATACTTGAAAATAAGAGCTTAACTATATCTAAATATCAACCAAAGTAACTTAAGATTTCATATGAAATATCAGGAAGTAATTTGACCATGTGGGCGCGCATTTCGCATAGACCATGAGTTGGACATGTACGTTTTGCATTGACCGCGAGTTGGACTGAACCTTTCATGTTCACTACGAATTAGACATCCTAAATTTGTGTTTGACATATTATGTCCAATACGAGTCTGATGCAGACACGGGGCTAGATTTGTCGTGTATATACTTCTTAGTCCGACATCATTCTCTTTTCATCTCTGACATTAATTCTTTGAATATATATCATTCTCAACTTAGTTTGTCCTCTGCTTATGCCATCCCCACCATCATCTCTCTCTTTTTTATCGTCACTTCTCATTCCTTAGGTCTTTCCTTACATGTCCCAGTGGGCCTTGCATCCTATCAATCTCCTCCCAGGCTCTGAAATTCATTATTAGGATTAAGTACTTGTATGATGTTATAGTTACTGCACTGGCAGCAAAAAACAGGTCTCTAATTTTTTTTTTTAATTTTTTGGATCATCATTTCCACCTTCTTTGGGATTAAATTTCATGAATTTTGGTTTTATTTTCTTTTCTATCAAGTGGATACTATATGTTGTATCTACATAAAATCGTTTTTTGTCTCCCTTATGGAAGGCTAAATCAAAACTAAAACCCATAAAATTGGATATGAATATTCCCTAGGAGGTTGAAATCATAATACAAAAAAAAAAAAAATCAAAACAAAAAATGGGAGGGGTAGAAATGGGTTGCCAACATTGAAAATTTCCTACACTTGCAACTCAGTTTCATTTTTCCATGCTGGTATACATATTCGTTGGGAGCCCCTCTTATCCATAGTTCTTGGCTAGGAGATGGGCACTAATTATAAGGGGGTAGATGTTAGGTCGACAACCGATGGTAAAACTTTGTCAAATCATTTATGGAGCCTTGCTCCATAACGGACTCCATTTCGATGGGAAATAAGGCATGGATGTTGATGATAGTGATACATATTTATCGGAGCATGGAAAAGTAAGAGGTTGAAAGTGAACGGATAAGAGTTAATGAGGTAATTTGGGGTTGCTGTGGAGATTTAGGTAAGATAAGAGGAAGTGGGAGTTTGGAAGGAGTAAGAAATTTTAGTTAGACAGAATCGATAGCATAAGTGTCATTACAACAGTCATCACAGCCACTATTATCATCCATTAATAGTGAATCTTAGAGAGGATGATCGTTTATTTATCTTTTAATACATTGTTCATTTGTGTGTTGGTTCCACAGCCTGTACTAAAGTGGTAGAAGTGCTTTGGCTGTTTATGCCCATTCACATAATCGGCCTTGTCCTTCTTAATCATTTTTTCATCCTTTTGTGTTTCAATTCCAGAGGTCAAAGACCTTTTGTTATTATGTGTTTTATAACCATGGAGTTATCTATGCAGACGTGATAGAACTCTTTTTAAAAGAAAAGTGAACTTAGTTTGGTGAAGTTCGTGGTTTCATTGTGCTTTTGTTTAGTAGGGAGCAGAATGTATTAACAACTATTTTGGGTATTTTAAGGTGACGGTTATATTGGAGTCAGGTTGTTTAAGGTCTGGTTGAGTTTTGCTAACATATGTTTCATTAGCTTTTGAGCTGTTGTTGACTTGCTTTTTATTAGGCTAGTCAGGATGCGAAGATATGGATTTGGTTGGATTAGGTCAATCTGAAAGTTGTACCATTTGTCTTATTTAGGCCTTGAGCATCTGCAAAGTGGCAGGCAGTAGGCTCCTCTCCTACACATGTTAATTTTTCCCTGCTTTTCTAACTGACTCCATAGGGTTCGAGTATTCTTTTCAAAGTGTGAGGCAACATTTATGACCTTGGTGGAGTATATACTTGAATAACTTTCAGTTTCAGTTTGGAGAGCGAAGGGACAACTAAAGAAAATATGGATGGAGGTGATACGAAAATATGTGGATGCTAAAGGCCTTAATGACATATTGTTCAATAGGAATGAGTGGAGAAGGATGATCCCTGTACTGGATCCGACGTAATTGCCTTTTTGGTTCTTGTTGTCTACTCCAAATACTTGGTGTAAAAGCCTTTGTTGTTTTTTCTGAACTTTCAGTTTCAGCTGCAGACTTGACCATCTTGAGAATATTTTCTCAAGAGGGCTTTTAGCATCTGCGTTTGAGAATATTCTCTCTTGTAAAACCATAATTATGTAGGCAAGTTTGTGTAAGTTAACCACTCACAATCGTGATCCTTCTTTTTTAGACTTCGTTTAGCATTTTATTCTAGATAACGGGCTTAGGCCTTCTTTCATATTCTTAATTGACATGCTTTAATGTTTGCATATCTAAGTAATGTACTTCAATACAGATGCCTGTTCTCATGCAAAAGCTTTCTCCTTTTCAGTTTGGTAATTCAGAAGTTGGTCCTCCTCCTACATCAAATCTTGATGTGGAAGGTGACTTGTCTGTTGAGGGAAATCCTGCCTATGCATCCCTAATTAAACAGCTATCTTTGGATACTGGAGGGGAAGGCTTGAAAAAATATGACAGTTTCAACCGATGGGTGAGCAATGAACTTGAAGTGGACGATTCACAGCTACAATCAACTTCTGGTGTGTACTGGAGCACAATTGAAAGTGAAAGTGTTGGTGATGTTTCTAGCTTGTCCAATCAAGAGCAATTAGACTCATATCTTGTGAGCCCTTCAATTGCCCAGGAGCAGCTTTTCAGTATAGTTGACTTCTCTCCAAGCTGGGCATACACAGGCCTGGAGACAAAGGTATGTCAACTTTTAAATCTCAAACTTGTAATTTCCTAAACTTATTCCATTTAATGTTACAGGATGTATCCTTAGATGAGTGGCATTATGGTAATGATACAACAGGGAATCAACACACTCTTATATTCTTGATCCCACTCAATGTTGTTCTCAGGTTCTAATTAATGGAACATTCTTGAAGAATAAAGAGGACGTGGAAAAATGTAATTGGTCATGTATGTTTGGAGAAATTGAAGTTCCGGCCGATATTTTAGCAGATGGAACTCTGTGCTGCTGTGCCCCACCTCATAAAGCTGGAAGAGTTCCTTTTTACATTACATGCTCCAATAGGTTGGCTGTTAGTGAAGTGCGGGAGTTTGAATATCGAGAGTACGGCACTCACATGGAGACTTCAGATTTCTTCAGAAGCAGAGTAAATGAAATGGATCTTCATATACGTCTTGAAAAGTTACTTTCTTTGGGCTCCGAAAAATCAAAACTGGCTTCTGAAGACATCAGTGATGAACAACGTATCAAGATAAGTGAAATAAATTCACTGATGATGGAAGTTGATGATCAATGGTTCAATATTTTAACACTAGGGCACGAAGAAGCATTTTCCTCTGATAGTGCACAGGACAGGTTGCTTGAAAGCCGCTTGAAAGATAAATTACATGCATGGCTTCTCTACAGGATAGCTGAAGATGGTAAAGGTCCCTGTGTCTTAGACAAGGGCGGGCAGGGTGTGATTCATTTGGCAGCTGCCCTTGGATATGATTGGGCCATTACACCTACAATAACGGCAGGTGTTAATGTTAATTTTAGAGATGTGCGTGGATGGACTGCCCTTCACTGGGCTGCATTTTATGGCAGGTAATTCTCATCTTTGTATAGCCTATTTTCACTGTTCATGAACTGTTGGGGTTTGGCCTGATTTCCTTAATTTTCAGAGAGCGGACAGTTGCTACCCTTATTGGGCTGGGTGCAGCCTCTGGACCGTTCACAGATCCAACTCCTGAATTCCCATCTGGAAGAACACCAGCTGATTTAGCTTCTGCAAGTGGGCACAAGGGAATTGCTGGTTATCTGGCTGAGTCTTCTTTGACTAGCCATCTACTTGAACTCACTATAAAGGATTCAGAAAGTGTGGGTGCAGTATCTGGCGTGACAGGCATTGACGACATTGTGGGACGGACTGCTGTTCAGCCTGTTGATGGGGATCCTTCGATGAAGGATGCCCTGAGCGCTGTTCGAAATGCTACTCAAGCTGCAGCTCGCATACATCAAGTTTTTAGAGTACAATCATTTCACAGAAAAAAACTCATGGAATATGGTAATGACAAGTCTGAAATATCAGATGAGCGAGCCCTTTCACTCATCTCAGTGAAGACAGCTAAACCTGGACATCATGATCTGCCTGTGCATGCTGCTGCAATTCGGATACAAAACAAGTTCCGAGGATGGAAAGGGAGAAAGGAGTTCTTGATTGTTCGTCAAAGAATAGTTAAAATACAGGTGTGTTGTTATTAACCTATCTTCATATCAACCAAAATTGCATGTAAGCTTCCCATATTGTGGTCGGCATCTGCATGCTATATGTAAACACACAATTTTTTATTTTTATTTTTTTTTAAAAGAAGTGTCAACAAGACACACTCTTACCATATAGCGTTTAAGATTAGTGGAACACAAGCTACATGACTCTATGACCTCTGCATAGTACATTGTAGATGGGCTGGCTACTGCTAGCTTGAGGGCCACTGGACTAGCGTATTGTCACCACCTGATTTGATTCTATGATTCTGCATTGGCTTTCCCTTTTATAGTTGTTGCCTCCTTGATTGAGTAATAGAAGTATGACATGCAATGTGTTATCCATCGAACACAGACAAGTATGTGGATTGTTACGTTTCTTGCAGAATTACTCTTATGTCCTTAAATTCAGTTAACAATAGCGGTTAACAATGGTAACTGACATTCGTTCTCCTTTGCCCTAACTATTTCTGTACTCAAAGCTTATTTATATTTGAGATTTACTTATCAGACGTATATGTCACTGAGTTTAACTTCTAAAGAGCTACGGTTTATTACCTCCCAGTCTGCTGATTCTATTCCACTTTTTTTGTTCTTAACAAGGCACATGTTCGAGGTCACCAAGTGCGGAAAAATTACAAAAATTACAAGAAAATTGTTTGGTCAGTGATGGTTGTGGAGAAAGCTGTACTGCGCTGGCGAAGGAAAGGAAGTGGATTGCGTGGTTTCCGTTCAGAAGGGCTGATTGAGGGTCCTAGTGGGCAGAATCAACCTTCCAATGAGGATGACTATGATTTCTTAAAGGAAGGCAGAAAGCAGACAGAGGTCAGGCTGGGCAAGGCACTTGCAAGGGTGAAATCCATGGTTCAGTATCCTGAAGCCAGAGATCAGTACAGAAGGCTTCTGAATGTGGTATCTGAACTGCAGGAATCCAAGGTAATGGCTTACTTTACAGGGAACATGAATTACAATTTCAATTATCGAAAACAGTATTCTAGATTACTAGGTCATAACTTTGAACTGAAATCAGATTTATTGGTTTGGTGATTTTGTGCATAACATTTATTTCTCTTGGGCTTATAGATACGATCCTGAGTGATCAGTGAAGTCAAGATTGACAACCAATCATGAATGAATGAGCGCAATTCATTTTTTTGATATTTTGTTCTTGGACAAACCCCAGCCTAACCTAAAATTAACTGGTTTTGGTGAGAAATGGGCCTATGGTTATGCCAAGACACAATGTTTCCTTTAACGGGAGTTATATGTGAAGAAGAAAATATATTGCTAGCCTAACTAATTAGAAAGAGCTAGCTGACTTATTATAATTGTCCTGTATATGATAGATGGTTGGGGTGTATTTGATCTGGTTAAGGTTAACCAGTGACCATTTAATCTAGACGGTACATGTAGATCACATCTTTACAGGATCCAAGAGGATCCAGCCAGGTTACACTAACATGAGGCAGTTATATTGAGTAACTCATGATATGCACCCAAATTCGAAGAACTTCATAAGCCATAAAATATATGCTGCTAATGTGGGTGTGCAAACTATTGCTTATCTTGATCCTTCAATGTTTTATTCTCCAAAAAAAAAATAAAAAAAAAATAAAAAAGATCCTTCAATATCTGTATGGGGTCAAATAAGAACATTGATCCAATGAGTTAGGCTAGCAATTATTCAATCTCTGAACTACTACACACAACTTAATCCAATGAGTTTGTTGGTTTTTTTAGTTTGGGAAAGCCATCCAAACAGCAGCCACTCCTTGCTACGTACGATGGATGTAAATTATTTGTCCATACTAATGAAAGAGTTCGGATCTAAATCTTGTCTTGATTAGGGTAAATCTCATTTTAGAGTAGGGCAACAAGTTGTGAGGCCAAACATCAATAAGATACCAGCAGGCTCTTTAGTATGACCATTTATCTTGTGGGTCATGCAGACTACATCCCTTTGTATCTTCGTGTTCTCTGAAAAATTCTAAACATGCTAATTCATAATTCTTCCTGATGGTTTCTAACTACAAAGGTTAACACATTCACTAAACTCGGTGCAGGAAGGGGTTATGAACGATGCAGATGGAGCTATTGATGGGGATTTTATGAATGAGCTGGAAGAGCTGTGGGGGGTTGAGGACACTTTCATGACTTCCGTATAATGAGAGTGATCTTGCTGTGAAATTTGTGGCCTGTGTTGTTTTATGTACATAGCTGATGTGTTAGTATATCTGCTTCTTTATGGCATGCACCTGACTATTTGTATGAAGATGAGGACATAAAAGTTTATGTATATAAGATTAGGTTTGTTATAGTGCTGTTGTTATCTGAATTGTTAGGAGTGACTAGAACAAGATATCACTGGATTCATGTAACTATCATCTATAGAGTTTCACACCTAATTATCTGCTAATTTAAGCACCCTTTGGTTTAGTGCTGCACAACTCTGACGGCATCATGTCCTTAGGTGAGTTGAGGTATTATTGGCTTCCACTGGTATATAAACTCTTTTTAGTTAAATCTAGTACTTTTTGCCCTTTTGGTCGAAAATACGAAAGTGCTTTTGTGTTGTTTAGTTAATATTTGTCATGAGTAGTTATATATATCACGGACAATGAAACGATCGAGTTGGAGCTGATACATGCTTTAAACGTTGAAGCACAAATGAAAATTTCCAGCTGAGACTCTAAATGGGAATCATCCTTATTGTATACGAAAGTCTGAGGACATATTCACGGTTTGGGTTTTAATTCTTTACCATGAATTATATCCTATGTTATCATTTGAATTCTGGAGCTGATGTAGCATGTGCTTAGTCGATCAAAATAAGTTCAATTTTCCTTTTGAGACTATTTACCAGCCATTTTTATTTTATCGCTTATAATTCATTTTAATGCTCAAACGAATGGTTTTCTTGAATCAATATATATATATATATATATATATATATATATATATATATATATATATATATATATATATATATGAATTACTGTAGATGAGCTGCCAGCTCAGAAAAAGTTACGTGAGCTAGCGGCAAAACTATAATGATCCAATGATTTTTTAACAATCACTATCTCTATCTTTTTAACTTATTTCGGATTAAATTTCATAAATTTTGTATTTCATTTCATCAAGTGCATACAAAATGTTTTATTCATTGAAAATCGTTAATTTTGTGTTATTTTGATTGCTAGTTTGATAGAGGACCAAATCAAAACTAAAATTCAAGAAGTTGGGTATGAGTGAATTTTAAGGGGTCGAGATTATAATTCAAAAGAAAATTTTTTAAAATAATTATTGGAGATAGTGATAATGAACTGTAACTCAGGTAACTTGCGTGAGCTGTCAGCTCATTTCTATTTTTCTCATATATATATATATATATATATATATATATATATATATATATATAAAGCTTTTGCTAGTAGTCTCTGTTGTGATCGCAAGTTTTGCATATTGGTATTGTGATCGTGTAATTTAAAGATGAACTATGTCCACGAAGCAAAGTTGGGCTTATGAAGTAGTCTAGAAAATCATTGTAAAAAAAATAGAAAAAAAGAAAAAAAATAAAAAAGATCAGAAAGGTAGTTTAGAAAATTTTCTGTGTTTTCTTATTCATTTTAAATTCTTTTGGAGGTAAAGGCTAACAATCGAAATACAGTAAAACAACTTGCAAGAAGTGGAAAAACAAAATGTGAAAAGATGTGATACTGCCTCTGGATTGCAATCTGATTTCTTCCAGCTAGCCGTGGTCAGTTAGGTCTTGATCGACAACAAAGGTTAGTAGGTGTAGGTATCCAACTCCTACTAACACTTGCCAAACTACCAAAAAGACTCGGGAGTTACCAAGTAATCGTTATACCAGGATTAAGGATAATTTTTGTGTTTACTAAAAGTTTTTATGCGAATAAGATTTTCAATTTTCACAGAAAGATCGCTGTGATAGCAGCAACTATGAGATGGAGTTACGTATCGCCTGATATGAGCCTTCAAATCCTCCTCACTTGACTTGATAATTGTTTCTCCTAAAACTAGTCTACATCTCACAACATCTAGTTCTTTACTACCATCGCCAAGCACAAATTAGTGTGTTAATATTTATTATTAATAGGGATGAAAATGGGCGAGTCTACGGACCAGTTTTTAATTTGCTCTATTCAAAATTTTGAATTAGAAAAATATAACTGTAATTTTAATTCAAAATTTTTTATAGTGTGGACCAAAAGTGAGCCGTGGATGTGTCTATTCTCATGCAACATCCAGTAAGTATAATAACCAGTCATAAAGAGGGAGAGAAGGAAACACGAGCATAAGAAACTGTTGGTGGTTGGATATAGTTGAAGAAATTGTTGGTGGTTGGATATAGTTTTGTTCGGACAAGACATTAAATTTAGATTGTACAATATAAAAAAGAAAGAAAGATCCATGAACAAACCAAATAATAAGATGATGGTGGCAGATATGAGTTAAAATCATAATAATTTTGGGGGTAATATTTAAGGCCCTATTACTGGGATTGTCTACCTAGCTGGAAATTGAAATCCAAACAATCTCCTAATGAAAAATATAGAGTGGTCCATAAGCATGTCCATGTGATGCCCTACCAGGGAGAGAGTCATCTAATAAAGAAAAATATCAAAGTGGGCATATTCAACGTCAACGGATGACTTTCCTTATTTGGGAGCATCACATATTCATACAAATGGAGCCCAAGATG
Source organism: Dracaena cambodiana (assembly GCA_036321105.1). Taxonomy (NCBI): domain Eukaryota; kingdom Viridiplantae; phylum Streptophyta; class Magnoliopsida; order Asparagales; family Asparagaceae; genus Dracaena; species Dracaena cambodiana. The sequence goes on along the minus strand of JAYEPQ010000012.1, from coordinate 22,435,327 downwards.
CACTCTCTTAGTTTTAAAGTAATTCTATAACATATTCTCTTTTGGGTCTATTAGGATTCATAGCAAAACTATTGAAGAGAATAACATCTAGTTATCCTATTTGTCTCTTGATCATGGTGCCTCGACGATTAGACCTCTTGTAAATCATGCATTGTCTATACATTGTAGCTAATAAGAAACACAAGTATGCTGCTCTTCAAATTACCATAACAATTAGGACAGCTATGGGATCAGGCTAGATTCATATATCACTAGATCCGAATCTAGGAGCATACATTCATCGTGTACCATTTTTGGTGCAGGATTCTAAACTATATAGACGAATCTTGGTATATTTTATAGACTAAGATCCAACAAGTTGTAAATGGATAGGGTTCAGACATGGATATTAGAATTTTTCATTAGGCTTTTGCATATGCTTGTCCATCAAATCAGTTAACTGAATAGGTTTCAACTGTGATTAGATCAAATAGAATTTATCTGTGCATATTCGATTTTTAGATCAGTATATATCCATCTATCAATAGAGGTCCATGTTTGGATTGAGTCTAGATTAGTTCTCAAATAGCTCCATAGTACAAGAAACTAGGGTTTTTAACAATGGTTGATAATTGCTGCCTTTTATCAGAATACCGAAGCAAAATCATTATGCATCGATTTTAACATCGATTGTACTAGTTGGTGTTGCAAAAGATATTAGAAATGGTTTTGGGAGGCTACTACTCTGCTTGTTCTCACTGTTGCATTTTGAATAAATTTACAATGGTTATGCACAATTATTGCTATAATTTATTATAACTATTATTAAAACCGTTACATAAAACCGTTATAAGCCAATTGTATTAGTTACCCAAAAACATTGCAATCCTAATGCATCTACTATAAGAAACCATTGCAAACAATACATACCTAATATAATGGTTAATATAAATCGTTGTTATAATTTCTAACCTATTACAATATTTGTAAGAAATGTTACGCATTCTATTATAGATAACAGTTATGCAATAGTATTGCATAACCTATTACAATTGTCATGAGTCCATATTGCAAAATATATTGCAATTTTGTGAACAACCATTGTTAAACATATTTTAGTAGTTATATAAACATTGCTATAATGGTTTCTCTATTACAATATTTCTGTATAACCATCTCTATATATAATATTCATCAAATGAAACATATAATAAAAATTTAAAAATAAAAAGAGATAAGCTAAGTTAACATAATCAAGTTTAACATATTTAATTCATAAAAATTGAAAGTAAGCATAGCAAACTCAAAAGCAACTCGGAAGTGTCGAATGTTTTTATAATCACTTAACGAAAAAGATAAAAGTTTAATAACAAAATGATTTATATTTTCATGCATCGTCATTTTTATACCATAAGGATTTTCTCCTCTTTCAATCTCGAGATCATCATCTTCTTATCCCACCTACAGTCATGAAATATAAGAAATCAAGAATTTTTAAATATTTTAAATATTTATGAACTATTGAATTTCATTCATTATGTATGAGTATTCAAATGGTATTATAATTATGTAACGAACTTCTCTTATAACCACATTATTATTGGATTGCATGTTAGTCTACAAACTACAATCAAGACTAAAAAAAATTGAATCTCATGTTATTACTTATTGTAAAATTAAATCTATGTTACTAAAACAATCAATAAAAAAATCAAATATTAATTTAAAAAGTAATAAATTAAACTTAAATAACTTACATTTTAAAAATAGAAATTGATTGTCACAAAATTAACAAACCTGCTCGGGATCAAATGTGACTATATATAAATATTGTTTCACTATCTCGAATGCACTTCCTACATCAAGAGGTTGTGAGATAGTAGACAAAAGATCCTATTAATGTATTAGAAGGTATCTGGATATTAGAGTGGTTTATTTTATTTGAGCTAATTCATCTTTTAGTCCAGTCATGATCTTTTCGTACTTCTTCTCATCAACTACTTTTCTTTTCTCTGGTAACTAGTTTTGTGAGTGCATTATTGGATAAAGAACTCATAAATAGTTTTCATAAATCTAATTATATATCACCATTTCTACAAAGTGGAGCATGTTTAGGATAAATTTTGAGTATTTGCTTTATAAAATTAACTCTGGCTATCTTTTAGATGTGTATGGCGGTTATGATGAAAACTGATCTCATTCAATCTTAAGAAAATGGATATAAATCATATTAATATAAAAAAAATTAAGATTTTGCATATTTAATTCCTGAATAGAAAAATACAATTCAGTTACCTTAGTTTTCTCATCAACTTTCAATATTGCATCATTTATTTTGAGTTGTGAAATATATCAATTTCATCTAGTGATTTCTTATTTAACATTTTCTTTCTTTATTTGATACATATGAAAAAAATTAAATTAAATTAACTATCCATATCAACTTTCAATAATTTACCAATTTTATTTGTACTCTAAAAAAACTTTTGAATCCATTATATGATTATATTTAGGCTTCTTTCTATTCAAGATTTTTCTCACTTTTAGACTACAATCATATTTAAGAGAAGATATGTGATTAGTATCATATGCATATATTTTTTTTGCATTTTATCAATTTTTTTTATATAGTTGCTATTTCGGTACGTTTACTATGTTTGTATAGGTAATAAAGAATTTGCAATGAAGAGAAGAAAAAAAACTAATTTGTGAAGTATATGAGTAAAGGAAGTAAAATACGATGGAAATTGAAACTCATGTATAACAATATCAACTTCAAGAGTATTTCTGATAAGTATATTTTATAAAGACAATCTTTGAACTAAAAACTTTCTATGGGTGAAAATTATAGAGCTCTGAATTATTTTCGAAATAGCAATAAGAATAACTCAATCAGAGTTCATATGCAAAAATTATAATTATTTTAGTAAAGTACTATAGTGTTGGAAAAAGTGCAACTTAAAAAAGGAACTTTGACTACTTGGTGGTGATCAAAACCGCCATGTGGTGATCAAACTAGGTCAAAACTTATCAAAATTTTGGGAAATAAGTCCTAGTAAATTAAGGAGTTTATAAAAGATCACTGCTATCTAATGGTCAACGTCATCACCTAACTGTTGAAGCATCAAATCTGATGCCGAAAATCTTTCTGTGGACTTCAAATAATCTTAGATTTATTTTAGGATTGATAGATTCGTATTAGAAATTTTGTATTATGAATATGAGACTTATTACTTTGTCAAAAAAATATTATGCTTACTTTAGTTAATAAAATTTAGATGATTAGCCTGCTAGGTTAATGGTGCTACACCTCTTTTCTATTTGCTGGTTCTTCTTCCTCAATTTCTATTTCTTACTTAGGTAAATTTTATTACTTTTTAGATTAGTTTTTATTGCTTTCATGATTAATCTAGTTTGTAGATGCTTTCTAGACGTGAATAACTAATTTTTTAGGGATTTAAGATGTAAATGAGGTTAGGAATTTTAGATACTAACTTATGAATCTTATGTTCTTTTCATACTTAATTTTTATGGTTATCTAACAAGTTAAATTGAAGAAGTCGATTTGTAAATCTTAAGTTTTGATAGGTTATACTTAATAATATTTTGATAGCTTATACTTATTATGGTTGTGCAGTTGATAATTTGGTTTAACAAATAAGTAATCTGCATGATTTAATTTAATCCAATTGTTCATATTATCTTTGATGATTTATAATTGAGTTTGATCTCTCTATGTTTCATGCCTAGAAATAAAGATAAATTAATTTCAAATTAAAAAGATTATTTTTTTTATTAAGTTACGTGAATGTGTATGATAAAAATTGATAGAGAAAATAGAGGATAATAATTATGTTTTTAGCTAAAGGATTTTACATCTTGGATTTCATTTTTTAGATAGCTAATTAATATACCAAAACCAATCTTTTTCTTAATTTATTAAATACAAATTTAATGGGAATTGCAAAATATCTGAAATTCCCATGGACAATCTGCTAAGTGCTACATCACTTGTGCACTTGCAACATAATTAAATTCCACATCATATTTTTGGCCCTGTTATACAAGTTCCTCAAAGATTTGTGCAAGAAAAACGAACTCAAAACATTTCAGAAAAATGCTGCTAGCATATTTTAAATTCTCTCTAACTCATCACCTATCAAACACAAAGATTTAGGTTTTTAGACAATCTTTTTCTTAATTCATCTTGGATTTTAACATCTTGGATTTTATTTTTTAGATAGCTAATTAATATACAAAAACCAATCTTTTTCTTAATTCATTAAACACAAATTTAGTGGGAATTGCAAAATATCTGAAATCCCCTTGGATAATTTGCTAAGTGTAACATCACTTGTGCACTTGCAACATAATTAAATTTCACATTATATTTTTGGCCCTCTTATACTAAGTTCCTCAAAGATTTGTGCAAAAAGAAACGAGCTCAAAACATTTTAGAAAAATGCTGCTAGCATATTTTAAATCCCTTCTAAGTCATCGCTTATCAAACACAAAGATTTAGGATCTCTGATAATTTCATGCAATGTTGGAAACACTATGTTAGACAAGGTGTTGCTTGATCTAGGGCAATTGTCAACTTGTTTTCCTATACTATATATCGGCAACTATAGTAAGGTCAACTTCAACCTGCCAAATTTACACTACAGTTTGCTGATTGTTTAGTCTAATGATCACTTGGTATGGTTAAAGATGAGGGTTGCAAGTTCATATTTCTTTTGACTTTATTATCTTGGAAACAAAATTGACCCCCAATCCACATAGTCAAATTTTCGTTATTCTATATAGACCATTTATTACAATTTTAAATGCTCTAATTGACTGGAAGAGTGATTTATGAAGTTCTTGTTCGGGAGTGGTGTTGAATATTTTCAACATGGATGTGTAATCCATTAGCTCATTGATTGATGTCAATATGATCCAAAACATGAATACTAACCATGATTATGATTCAATTGCTTGAATCTACTTTTGAGCAAATTTTTGAAGATAAACTCAGGTTTCTTAATGAGATGGCACGCGTAGAGTTAATGTACGTTGACAATTATGTGAGCATGCCAATTGTTACAAGTAATCAAGGTTTTAAGGATTTATTTCTAAGGAGCTCGAAGAGCCACAACAATTTGCATTTTTGTGACCCGTTCAATCACGTTGAGTTTTCAAATCCTAACAATATTTCCACATGTATACTTGGTAGTTTAGACCATAACAATTAGGATGCATTCTTAAGAATTATTTCAATCAGTTATTACAAATTTAATTTGGAAAAAAAAAAAAGAGAGGAAAAAGTAAGAGGCCTACACATAATAACCCATCAACAAGGAGAGTGATAGAGTACACTATTGCACCTAGCGCATATAAATCGCACATAGATGAAATCAAGACGTGGTAATCGCTTTCCATGCATTAATTGGATATGCTTGATGTCGTAACTTTTCATGGTCCTCATTATTTATAAACTAGTGTTTACAACTTTTATTTTGCAACATTGATTCGTGTCATGAGGGCATCCACGAGTTCTGTGAGGGGAAGTCTAGGAATCTATTTATTTTTATTTTCTTTTAGGATTTTTGTATTTAGGATTTTCTTTCTCCTTTATAATTCTTCTTTCTTTATATCTTAGGTTTTTTTAGATTTCTTTATTTTGCACTTTGAATAGTCCTTAGGGTTTTTGTTTTTTTCCCCTAAAGAAGTATAAAAAATATGCAAAATATCAATCTAGTTACAAAAAATAGGGAATTTTAAAATTGAAATCGCATAGAGTAGTTGATTCGAAAATATACTTAAAACTTTTATGAAAAACATTAATAATAAAAAAGTAGTCACCCTTAATTTTAGTTTTAGGCAGTTATATATTTATTATTCACTATCAAAATAGTCACCCTTATATTTTATGCACTATCAAAACCATATTATCTATGATCTTCTGTCTGGTCTGAAATCTTAGTATTAGATGATCCTAAACCCTACAATGGAAATGTTAATTCTTATATGTTGGATCAATATCCTTAATAATTAAATAAATAAATAAATAAATATATATATATATATATATATATATATATATATATATATATATATATATATATATATATATATATATATATATATATATATATATATATATATATATATATATATATATATATATATATATATATATATATATATATATATATATATATATATATATATATATATATATATATATATATTCTTTTCATTTGGCTATGCACAGTTGTTACACTCTATACAAGGGCAAAAAAAAATGTGTCCTTGAGCTACATTAACAAGATCAAAATTGAGAAATTCTAAAACTCTATCAATATATTTTTAGGTGGATCTATCGCAATTAATCCAACTTTTATCTATGTATATATGACTAATGTCTAAAAAACAAAAATAAAAGGAGGATAGAAATACGTTAATGATATCTTTATGAATGACATGACAATAAAAAATTTGGATATCCTAATTAGTTTGTTATGCTAATCTCCTTAACCCACCACATATTGCTCTTCTGTTTAGATCTATATAGTCCCTAAAGATGAAATAAATAACAAGATGCCTCTAGCATTTTATTGGTATTAGTCTATAAACATCAATAAGCTTCAACAATTTGAACTCCAATAAATTCGTCAGCAAGTTTCTTAACTCACTATTTCAATTTTTTTAATATTTTTTGTTGGATAATTATTTATTTTTTGAATAATACCAAAAACATTACATAACAATTTGTATTTGTTGGAAACACCATGCTCGGACCGTAAATGCCAACGATCATGTCCCAAAGCACTACAAGGAAACCATTTCCTTCTCAGACAAAGACCTAGTAGTAGTCGATCTTTCCCATCACGATACGCTTGTTGTTACTTTGAATGTCATTGGAATCGAACGTCGAAAACTCTACAACACGGCCACTCGCTAGCTTTAATGGCATCTAAACTCCTGCTGGAGGGAGGATAACACTTCACACCTCTTTTGGGAAGCATCAAGAAGGGTGGTCTTGGATGCACTACAAGAAAATGGTTTTTTTGCGACGACAAAAGTCATCACTGAACGTGTTCAAGTTGTCACTGAAAATATTCAGTGACGAGTTTAGTGATGACTAAGAGTTGCAACTTATGTTGATATCACTGAAGGTTTTTGTGACGACTTTCATTATCTGTCACTAAAAATAGGTTTCAGTAACAACTATGACTTGTCACAAAATATTAACTGGATTGTTACTATAATATTTTTTTGTAACAACTGATATCGTCACTAATTAATATTTGTGACAACAATACTTGTCAGTGAAAAGTTATTATATAGTCACTGTTACGACTCTTCATTGATGAATTTCAACATGACTAAATCATATTTGTGACAATAAAACTTGTTACAGAAAATTTATTATATAGTCACTGTTATGACTCTTTAGTGACGATGTTCGTCATCACTAAATTGTATTTGTAACAACAATACGTATCACAGAAGACATGACTATTTGTCACTCTATGTATATAAAATACTATATAATGACATTATCTACAAAATTAGTGATGACAAATATTGTCACAAATAAGTAATTATTAGTGACAAGTTTTTAGTAGTGTCACTAAAAGTTAAATTTGCAACAATATTTATTGTCGCTAAAACACAAATTCTATGACACCATTAATTGTCACAAATAAATTTATTAGTGATGATTTATTCATATTGTTACTGCATCTTCAAATAGCTATTACAAATACAATATATGCAATCATTAATATCTTCAAACACCATATTCATAAGAGATGTTTTATAATTAGCTGATATATATATCAATGATGTCCAGCAGAAAAATAAAATTCATCACATAAACATACTAAAATATTCATAAGATATACAATCCAGTCTTGCACAAATTGTGAGTTGTTTTTGTTTGAAGCAAAGTACTAAATCCATATAAACACATAAAAAACAATATTTTGATTGTGATATAGAACAAAAAAAAGAAACCATCCGCTTTTAAAATATAGACTTGAACTCAACTTGCATCTCAGCTCTAATTTCAGCTCATACCTCTTGTAGCTTTGTTTTCAATTTCTTATCTGACTCAGTTAACTGTGTCGTTAATTTCTCATCTGAATCAGCTAGCTGTTTCTTTAATTTCTCATCCGACTCAGCCTGAACTTCATTTCTAATTTTTTGAGCCACTTCAACCATCATTGCCTCTTTGGCATCACTTATAACCTTCTCTACTTACTCTTGAACATCTTGTCGAGGTCTTTTACTTGGAGGCCTTTTCGCCGCTCCTTTTCTTCGAAAATATTTTGATTTCTCACCAAGCACATGAAGCAATATGTCATCACGAGACATCTGAGCTTTATCATCTTATTTTTGTCTCACGACAAGTTCATTTAGTTTTTCCTGCAATTAAATAATAATAATTAAAAGCCTTAGTAACAATGGTCAAAACAAACTATAAAAACAGAATACAAATTTAAGTTAGAGGACAAAATCTCAACCAATTAATGTGAATTTTTATGAGAGTATATTAACATACACTAAAAATAGAATGTAAATTTTTATATGTGATCCATAGTGATTTGATATAATTTTTGTTCTATATAGTCTATAGATCACACACTATACCGATACCGGCATAGTTGACAAAACATATTTAGTTTCATATCAAAATATCAACTAATTACTGTGAAATTTTTATGAAAGTGTAAAAATATACTTCTAAAATATAGTATAAATATTTAAAACAATTCATGGTAGTTTGATATAATTTCTGCTCAATATAGTGCACAACTCATGCACCAGGCCGATACTGGTGCAGCTGAGAAAATATTTACTTTGAGATCAAAATCACAACCAATTAATGTAAAATTTTTATGAGAGCATAAAAACATACTCATAAAACAAAATATAAAATTTCAATGTGATTCATGGTAATTGTTTACAATTTTTACTGAATAAAACGCACAACTCAAGCTTCAGATAGATATGGGCGTAACTGAGAAATGTATCTAGTTGTCAAACAAAATGTCAACTAACTACTGTGAAATTTTTATGAGAGTATAAAAACACACTCATAAATCTAAATATAAAATTTTAAAGCAATTCATGATGATTTGTATAATTTTTGCTCAATTTAGTGCACAGCTCATGCACCAGACTGATATCAGTGAGCTGAGAAAATATTTAGTTTGAGATCCAAATCACAACCAATTAATATGAAATTTTTATGAAAGTGTAAAAATATTCTCCTAAAATAGAATATAAAATTTTAATATAATTCATGGTGATTTGTTATAATTTCTACTAAATAAAGTGTACAACTCAAGCTACGGACAGATATTGGCGCACTGAGAAATATATCTAGTTGTCCATCAAAATGTCAACCAATTACTGTGAAATTATAATGAGATTATAAAAACACACTCCAAAAAACAAAACAAAATTTTTTAAAGTAATCCATTGTGATTTGATACAATTTCTATTCAATTTAGTGCCTAGCTCATGCACTAGACTGATACCGGTGAAGTTGAGAAAATATTTAGTTTGAGGTCAAAATAACAACCAATTAATGTGAAAATTTTATGAGAGTGTATAAATATACTCTTAAAATATAATAAAAAATTTCAATGTGAATTGTGGTGATTTGTTATAAATTTTACTGAATAAAGTGCACAACTCAAGCTTCAGATAGATATGGGCGCAACTGAGAAATATATCTAGTTGTCATTCAAAATGTAAACCAATTACTGTAAAATTTTTATGAGAGTATAAAAACACGCTCCTAAAACAAAATAAAAATTTTTAAAGTAATCCATAGTGATTTGGTATAATTTCTGTTCAATTTAGTGCACAACTCATATATCAGACCGATACCGGTGCAGCTAAGAAAATATTTAGTTTGAAATTAAAATCACAACCAATTAATGTAAAATTTTTATGATAGTGTAAAAATATAATCCTTAAAAAATATAAAATTTCAATGTGAACCATGGTGATTGCTTACAATTTCTACTGAATAAAGTGCACAACTCAAGCTCCGGACAGATATGGGCGCAGCTGAGAAATATATCTAGTTGTCGGTCCAAATATCAACCAATTATTGTAAAATTTTTATGAGAGTATAAAAACACACTCCTAAATTAAAATTTAAAATTTTAAAGCAATCCATAATGATTTAATATAATTTGTGCTCAATTTAGTGCACAGATCATGCACCAGACCAATACCAGTGCAGCTGAAAATATATTTAGTTTTATATCAAAACGTCAGCCACTTTATGTGAAATTTTTATGAGAGTACAAACACATACTCATAAAATATAATATAAAATTTTAAAGCAATATTTAGTGATTTGATACACTTAATTGCATGACATATATATAATATGCATTATAACCAATATATGGAAAAGAATGGAACTAATTGAAATATAAAGTGGGGATAATATAAAAACCTACATGTATTTCTTATGATTTTGCATCATACCACTGTATCTCTCCTTGCACATTCAATTTGGTGTGTTGTTTTAACCAAACATCATCTGGTGCTGCTTTCTCACCCGTTATTGGATCCCTCTATTTTTATGAGACATGTATTATTACGTTATAATTAAGATATTTGTAGACCAATGAAGATTTGATTTACATTATCATAGTATAAATTTTAATTTACTTACAGTTACTTCTTCAACCTCCGCAAATAATTTGGTTCCACATAAATGCTTAGTCTTCAATTTTTCCCTATTATCTGAATTTTGCTTGCTTATTTTCTAAAATACAGTAATAAAACATTATTAGTACTATAACGTTAATTAATAATATTAACAAATATTATAATTAAAAATTATTAGTCATAGCTAAAGTCATGATATGAAATGACTCAGAAGAAAAATATTTAATTAAAGCATTCCACACTTCTGGTGATAAATCCTTCGGAATATTTGCCAATCTTTCTTTATCCATGTCAAATATTTTATAAGCCAAATGCAAATGACTCTTCCAACACCTATGTAGCCGTTGCATTGTAAATAAGATGAATACATTAAACTAAAGATCATTACGTGGATCAACCTTAAACTTTTCCTGCATGGAGATCTTAGTTAGAGATAAAAATAAATAATTATAACTACTTTATTTATGAAATCATTAAAAAAAAACTTTACTTCTGTACCTTCACTTGTTGTAACATTTATTCACTCACAACATTGACTACGTCTTGCCAATGATTAAAGTTTAAGGGAGCATAATTTCGAACCGCTAATCTACAATAATTTACGATATTTCTAGTATTGTCTCATACTGCTCTCAGAATATCCTCGGGTATATCAATGTTTAATTTTTTGCCACCAATTTTCATCTTCTCATCAAACTTGTAACTTTTATATTTTCCTTTGACTCCTCTCTTATTTATACTACAATAGACTACTAAAAGAAATAGCAATCTAAGATTTTTTAATCAAATTAAAATTTGCATATCAATTAATTAAATAAATATGTATACCATACTGCTTGGAGATTCTCTATCTACTTGCAGAAGTCGATTCTATGATTATGGTTGTATTGATAGAAGTTGACTATCGACTTGTCTTTATATTGTTGATTGTGCCTCTTGCTGCACATTTAAAGGGGACGTACCTTCATTATAAGAACTTTTTCTCTTATCACTCCTAGAATTATTTACATATCCTCCTCTTTCTTTGTTAGACATATCTTAATTATACAAAAAAAATGTGTTAGCTCAACAATTTATAACAATAAAATTGAAAATCATATACAAGATACAAATAAATCTTTGAATTTATAACAATTACAACACAAATAAATATTTAAACAAAGAAATATACATAAATGAAACAAAATAGTGAATTTTCCATAAAAGATAATGATAAATCAATAAACAAACTTTATTGATTAGATGAATAACTGTCTGATAAAAAAATCATGAATATCATCTTCATCTACATCATGTAACACGTCTAGATCATCACTATCACTAATAAAATCTTACACATTTGAACTTTTGATGTCCTCCAAATCAGCATCAATATATTCAGGTTCGATATCATCTCTCATAAGCATTACTGAGATGTTATTGTTTTCTATGGCTTGGTTGATATTGAAGGCACGATCAAATTTCTCTTCTTGATAAGTATCTTCATCTTCAGAAGTATCTACAACTTCAGTGTCCAAACTGTTGGTATTCAGTGGCATATAAAATCACGAGGTTTTGTTTTGACCACAACAAGCCAATCCTTATTTGCAAGATCTTCAACATAAAAACTTGTTCCGCTTGATATGCTAATACAAAAGGCTCATTGCTACTCAAAAACCCATAAATATTCACAGTTGTATATCCATAATTATCAACCTTATATCATTTTTCCAGGTGGGCTACATCCCACCAATGGTACTTGAAAAGAGTGAGCTTATTACCTCCAATATATGATAACTCAATTATATCTTTTAAAACCCCATAATATTCCTTGTTAAGAGATGAATCATCCCCTCTAATAACAACGCCACTATTTTGAGTTTTCTTTCCAATTGAATGATCTCGTGTGTGAAACTGAAAACCATTAACAAGATACATCGAATATCAATGACACAAATTTTGTGGACCAATGGCTAAATTAAAAAGATCATCATTTGCAAGTCCTTTGGAATGAAGCTTCGATACCTATTGAAAAATGAAGATAATGAACCATGTTAACCAACGTTTTTAAAAATCTTATACAAAATTTATCTATGTTCAAAAGGGATTAAAAAATAAATGCCTACACGTTTATAAAACCATGATAGAAACTCTTTAATGTATCTCTCAGTTCCAGTTCTTGTATTTTTCTTTTGCAGTTCATTTTTGTGCTTGCTGTGAAAGAACATGTAGATAAATTTAATAATAGTAGTTAGAAATATCAAACTAAATATTATATTTTAAAATAATTTATCTTTACTTACGTAATAAATGGACAAACTTCTTCTCAATTTTGGAGTATGTACATTTGTGCTTGAATAAATTCCTCGTTATTAAGATAGTGTGACTCGTACGCTCCTTTCGCAGAACTAGTTCTTTCAAAAATAGCTAGCCCCGTTTATGAGTATGATCATCATCATTTCGTGGTGCTCGATTGAATCTAGAACAAACACCATGAGGATATCAGGAACAAAATGTTAAGCACTCATCTGCAATATATCCTTCTGCTATCAATTCTTCGGGGTGAGCTTTATTGCGAACATATGACTTAAGCGTGCATAGATACCTATAACAAACAATTATAATCAAACAATATTTTATAATATAAATTTAAATTAACCATTTTAAAATTTAAGTACTTAAGCAATGATAATTACTTTTTAATTGGGTACATCCATCGATATTGTACTAGACCAACAATCTTTGCCTCTCTTGCTAAGTGAACCGGTAAGTGAATTATCACATCGAAGAAAGAAGATGGAAATATTATCTCAAGTTTACATAATATTAATACAATCTGGCTTTCAAGTTGATCTAAATCATCATGTCGTAATGATTTTGAACATACTCTTCTAAAAAAGTTACTCAGCTCAATTAGTGGTTTACATATATCCTTCGGTAACAATTCACGTATGGCTAGCGATAAAATTCATTGTAGAAGAATATGATAGTCATGACACTTCAAACCAGATATTGTTTTCCCATCAATATTTACACATCGAGATATGTTCGATGGGAATCCATCTAGAACTTTTAAATTTGCCAAAAATTTACAAAATATGATTTTCTCATTTGATGATAAATCATATGAAGGATGAGGTAAACATAGTTGACCTTTATCATCAACTTAAGGATGAAGTTTCTTTCTAATTCCCATATCAACAAGATCATATTGACTCTTTAAAGTGCCTTTGGTCTTCCCTTTAATATTCATCACCGTTCCTAAAATATTATCAGATATATTTCTTTCAGTATGCATTACATCAATGCTGTGGCGCAATCTAAGATTTTTCCAATAAGGCAAATAAAAACATATACTTTTCTTCTTCCAGTTATATATAATATTTGACTCACTCCATTTTCTTTTATTTCCTTTTCCAAAAATAATATTTTTGAAAGGGCGCAGTTGATCAAGCACGCCTTCCCCTGTTTTGCAAATGAATAATATTTCTTTCCACTTTGTTTTGCTAAAGAATGATCTACTTTGTTTATGGTTGTTATATATTGATTCTATATTTTAGATGTTTCTTAAAGAATAATGAGCAACTTCCCCCTATTCCTACTAGCTCCAAACAAAACGGATGCGAGCGGCTTCGAGGGTGGGTGCCTGACTATATCTTTTCCTATCTCCTATCACTGAATTCTAATTGGAAGGATTTAGAGGTAAATCCTTCCCAAATGACCCAATCCTCTCGTAGTATGTAATATTTTTCTATTTGAGCAGTGACTTGCTTTTGTAAAGATTCACTGGTTCCTGAACTCTCTATTGTGCCACATGGAGCTATTCATGATAAGGCAGCGCCAAATATATATAACTGGCTTATTAGCATCTTAATTCATAACTTCATTATAGGCATTCTGCTGAAATATGTAATCTAATTGTTTTTCACCAAGTTAATTTCCAATGAAGGAAGGATATTAAAAGATCATTTTGGGGCTGTGCAGCTTGTTAGATCATTGTACATTCAACTCCACACAGAAATCTCTTGGTGTCAATGACTTCAAGAAAATTCCAAATGGTGTAAATGGTATGATGTTTGTATGGGATGTAACAAGTGGTGATTTGTTATCGACTAGAGTTTAAATTATTTTGATCTTTACCTACACAACATAGCTGCAGTATAGAGGAAAGGGTGCACTTAATTTGGGATGGTATGGTGGTAAGTTGAACTATGACAGCTGCTTTTAAAATATTCTATATTTTAGATGCTCTCTTTAGGTATTTTGTACACACTACAGATTGAACTCTTAGGTCTCCGCAACCTAGGACTTGAACCGTATCAAGCATTTTTCTACAATTTGAACAATGACATCTTGATTAGTGCTGACTTCAAAATGTCTAATAATAACAATGAAAAAAAATTATTCAGATGAAACTAGGGTTAGGTGGCCACCAATTGGAATTGTTGAACATTTGTAAGTGCATTTGATGCCAAATCTAAATATTTTTTAAGAGAAAGTTAAGAATGTAAAGGTAAATCTTCCTATCTTTATCTATTACTAAGCCAAGAAGAGGGAGAAAACTTTGAATTTAAATAATTACTTAATTAGAAACTGGTAGATGATATGGATGAGTTTTTTCTCTTTTTTAAAGTTATAAAAATTTTAACTTATAAATTTGTGATCAGTGATGCCGTAGCTCGTTTAAACCCTAAATCTGTCCCCCAAAGCAACAAGTTTAATTCCTACTATTTGTAGAATGATATCTGATGCTTTAAAGATCTAATTTTTGCAATCGATTTGCTCTCTCGTCCCTTCTAGGTTGTGCAATAACCCTAAACCTAGGGAATAGCAAAGAAAATTCTACTAATAGTTTCATATAATTCGTAAGATAATGATAAAGAGAAACTAAATAGTCATACAATAAAATAACAATAATTAAACACACAAAACATTAATCACAAAAAACAATCAAGCATTAATTGAATAATAGAACAAATAATGGAACTAGCAATGAGTCTAGGGCCTAGTAGCTTACTGTTGATCATGCTTGAGTGGGGGCTGTGCGGCTGCGGGACAGGGGGCGGGACTGCGGGCTGCGGGATAGGGGTATAGGGCGGTCGTGGGTGATGATGGACTGCAGGACTGTGCGAGTAGCGACATGATGAGGGGCTGCAGGAGAGCGGCCGAACCTTGCGATTCCTCGTGGATCTGTTGGAGAGCGACCGAACCTAGTTAGCTGCCCCTTGCTGATTTGAAGGAGAGAGGGCACTGCTCCTTGCGGATCTGAGGGAGAGAGGGTGCTGCTCCTTGCGGATCTAAGGGAGAGCGGGCGTAAGCAGTGTGCGAGGGAGAGCGGATCAATTGGAGAGCGGCCGAACGTGGGAAGGGTTGATCAGATATCGCAAATTGTTGCGGCTGGTTAGGTTTTATATAATGATAATAATTACATTTGTATTATAATTATAATTATATTTGTATTATAATTATTATAGATTGAGGAGTTATTTTATCATAGGATCTGGATAAATGACTGAGATAGGATTTAGGTTAAATATATAGATTAGGTTAAAAATTATATTTCTATTTGTATTCTAATTACAATAGATTAAGGAGTTATTTTATCATATAATATCTGGATGGACGGCAGAGATAATATTAGGTTAAATATATATACATTAGGTTAAAGATTATAATTCTATTTGTATTATTGTTATAATAGATAAAGGAGTTATTGTATCATAGGATATAGATAGACGACCGAGATTACGTGTAAAAAATAAATAAAAAATTGAAGTCTCACGATTGTTGTAAGTTGATAATTTTATAGAAGCAATTAAAAATAAAAATAAACTTTTTGACAATATAATTCCTCACAAAAAATTGTATGTGACCATTAAAAATAGTTGTAATTGATTTTCATGTGTTAGCGGCAACTCTATTTCATTGTAACTAAAAAATTTGTGTATTAGTTATAATATTTAGTTTTCATCTCTGAAAACTCATTTTTAGTGACAAGTTTATTAGTTGATACTAAAATATTTTATGTTTTAATGACAATAATTATAGTTTTCATCCCTGAACAATTAGTGTTAGTGACAAGTTTTTAAGTTGTCACAAAAATAATTTATGTTTTAGTGATGGTATTTGGTTTTCTTTACTGAATATTTAGTTTTAGTGACAATTATTTTACTTGTCATAGAAAAAAATTATATTTTAGTGACAAACTATAATTTTCTTTACTGAATACTCAGTTTTAGTGATGTGTTTTTTCGTTGTCACAGAAAATATTTATGTTTTAGTGACGACACATAGTTTTTGTTACTAAATACTCACTTTTAGTGACAATTAATTTAGTTATCATAGAAATTTTTTTTAGTGACGATTTATAGTCTTCATTACTAAAAATTATGTTTAGTGATAATTTTTCATTGTTGTCATTGAAACATTTAAGTTTTAGCAATAAGTTTTAGTTAGCGTCATTGAAAACTATTTTTTAGTGACAAGTTATTGTCATCGTCACTAAAAAATTTTTATTTTAGTAGCGATATTTCGTTCTCATCATTGGAAACTATGTTTTTGTGACAAGTTTTTATCGGTTGTCACAAAAAATCATGTTTTTTGTGACAATTATTTATCTCCATCACTGAAAACATAATATTTGTAACAACATTTAATTTTTGTTACAAATACTCAATTTCAGTGACAATTTTAATACTTGTTGCTAAAAAATCATCACTAAAAAACTATTTTCTTGTAGTGATGTTAATTACACCATCATGGACATGTCCTCTCCATACAATATGATCCTCGGACGACCTGTTCTGAATGCATCCAGAGTTGTACAACCCTCTGCCAGCTAGTGAAGTTACCCGATAATGGACTGGGATGAATCCTCGGCAACTAAATATTATCGAGGAGGTGCTATCTCATTGTGACAAGATGAAGAGAAAGGCAACCGAAGTCATGTGCATCAAGAACTAGAAAAGATTGTAGGAGGTACACTTGGTCAATGGAGAGGCTGACCTCTCTTACATAAAAGAGGATTCTGATGCATGCTAAAGAAACCATTGAAATTCATCTCCGAGATCCATGAAAATGGTACAGATTGGATCTTCTCTCTCTACATTTTTTCAAGAATCAACTCGTTATTTCTCCAAGAAAACCAAAATATCTTTGCATGAAAGACTTCCAAAATGGAATGTATTGACCTGCCATCATTTGCCACCAACTTAGTGTAAGTCCGTTTTACATGCTCATAAAGAGAAAAAGCACAATGTTGATCTCGAGAGGAGAGCAGCAAAAGATGAGGTGGATAAACTGCTCGTTGCCAAGTTCATTCAGGAAGTCCACTATTCTGATTGGTTGGCCAATGTTGTACCTATGAAAAGCCCAATGGGAAGTGGCACATTTGCATCGACTACACTGATCTAAACAAAGCTTGCCTGAAATACTGGTTCCCTCTCTGCAGATTTGATCAAGTAATAGTCTTAGCCTCCGACCACCAACTGTTAGTTTCATGGATTCTTTTATGGTTACAACCATATTAAATATCACCCAATAACGAGATGAAAACGTCCTTCATTAATGATCAAGGAACCCACTTATACCATGTCATATATTTCGGCCTGAAGAATGCAAGAACTATCTATTAGTATTTTGACAATGAGATTTTTAAGCGCCTGATCGAAAGGAACATTGAAGTCTATGTGAATAATATGCTGGGGTTACCTCAAGAAAGTTTCTCAGATACCTTGAGAAAGTTTGGGGTTACCTCAAGAAGTACGCATTTGGGGTTAACATGCAAGGATTTCTAAACCCCGTTAAGTACGCATTTTTGGTTACCTCGAGAAAGTTTCTCAGATACATGATCACTTCATGATAGATCTAAACAAACCATGATATGATAAGCATCATCTTGAATATGTAAGAGTTGACTACTTTCAGGGAATTCCAGTCCCTCAATGGAAAGCCTCAATAAATTTTTATCAAGGTCGATAGAATGATCCCTGCCATTCTTCAAAATATTTAGGGAAAAGGCAGCAAGCTCCTTCCTATTTTCCTTCATAGAAAGATGGCAAGATTCTCAGGAATACTGGTGCCCAAGAAGTCTTTGGAAATTTGAAAAAGTATTTTCAGAATCTGTCAGTTCTAACTCATACAAAAAAGGAGAACTTTTCTTTTACCTCACAGTTGCTTCTAGGCTATTAGCTCTTTGTTAATCCAAGAAGAGCCAAAAATTCAAAGACATGTCTACTATTTTGGAAGAGCTCTGCGAAATGATAAAGTCAACTACTCATGGGTTGAAAAGGTTGCATATGCTTTCATAATTACCGCAAGAAAGTTGAGACCTTACTTTCAGACTCATTCAATCAATATTTTCTCCACCAACCTAAATCAGTCATTGATGTCCAAAATAGAGAGATTGGATGACATGCAACATTAGATTATCGAGCTCTCCAAGTTTAATATCAAATACTTCCCTCACCCTGTTATCAAAGAATAAGTGCTTGTCGACTTCATTACCATATATATTGTCCCAAAGCAAGTTTCCTAGAGCAAGTAGCCAACAAGATTGATATAAAACAACAAGTTTCTGCTAGTGTAGTTATGATAGATGTATGGACTATCTACGTTGATGCTACATCACGCGAATTTGGGAGTGAAGCCAGGCGTGTGCTTGTAAACACTAATGGCAAGGAGTTAGAATATGCAGCTCAAATTGATGTTTACAGGCTCCAACAATCAAGTCGAGTATGAAGTTATTATCATTGATCCATGGCTAGAATATGCCTTCTAAGGGATTCTCATCTTGCAATCAATCATGTCAAAGGGGAATTCGAGACAAAAGAGGAATAGCTCATCAAATACTTGGAGAAGACCAAATAGCTCATGGCAACTATTGTTGTCTGAGTAGAGAAAGTTCCAAGGGAGAACAATAGTAGAGCCGATGCACTCTCTAAGCTCACTCCTCTTTGACTCTAGAGATTGGCAACACAATATGTTTCGGCTGCTATAAGTTTCTAGCATTAACAAAAAAGAAATTCTTTGTGTCTATACTATTACCCAATTATCTAAAAATCACAATCACTGCATACTCTCTGATGATAAGAATCAAGCTAGAACTATTCAGCAGTGATGCCACAAATTCACCATTTTTGGTGACAACCTTCTTCGCAAGAGTCTTACAAAGATAGAAGTTAGTCCACTACTGAGATGACCAGCACTAGAAGCTAGCAATATGCTTCTTTAGAAAATTCATGGGGGCGATTGAGAAATCACATCAGAGCTCAAACTTTAGCACTAAAACCACTCTGATAAGATTTATATTGGCCCAAATGATGAAAGACATCAGACTTCTAGTCCATAAATGCGAGTTTGTGAGAAGTTCGCCCATGCTTTTAGACTAGCTTTGGCCGATTTGACCCTATTGGTTAGCCCCATTACCTTCTTTGAGTGGGGACTAGACATCTTGGATGCATTCCCATAGCTTCTACACAAAGGAAGTATTTAGTTACAACCATCAACTATTTCACCCAGTGAGTGGAGACAGAACCACTTGCCACTATCACTTCAAGACAAGTGGTATTCTTTGTATGAGTATCTATTATTTCAATCTGCCAAGTGTACATTTCACTGACGATGGCACATATTGTACTCATCCAGATGTTGAGAATTTTGTGCAAACTGGAAGATAGGACTACACTTTACCTCTGTCACTCACCCTCAGTCTAATGGGCTTGCTGAAGCAGCCAACAAACAAATTTTGGATGTCCTGCAGAAATGAGTCAGGGAATCCAAGGGGGACTAGGTAGACAATTTACTCTATATGTTATGGTCATACTAGACAACCTTTAAAGCCTTGACAGGCAAGACTCCCTTCTGGCTTGCCTATGGTACTAAAATAGTCGCTTCTAGAGGAGTTAGGGATGAAATACTTTGAATCCTTTATTTTTTTTTTCCTCAAAACCAAAACGGATGGCCTAAGAGAAAGCTTAGATTTCATTAATAAAGTCCAAGAGAAGGCTTTCCAAAGATAGGTCGTCCACAAACAACAAAAAGTGTGTTACTAATTGCCAAATTACAAGCAAGATCATTATGCAATAGCAACGTAGTACTCTAAAATGTTGAAGCTTCAAAAAAGGATAGAAACCATCGAAAGTAGGAAGCTAAGTGGGAAGGACCATTTATCGTCTATAGTTCTCGTGCTAGGAGCCTATACCAACACTAAGACTAGAGGGCAAGATACTTGGCCACATTTGAAATACTCAATCCTTGCCAAAATTTTACCAGTAAACATTGAGAATAGTTACTTAAAATTAGTCAGAGAATTATTCCTTATCATGAGTGAAAATAAGTTATCTATTATTTAATGAATTTATAAATAAAATCTAGCTTCTGGCGAAGCTTTTGTTTATTTATTTTTTTAAATTTTGACATATTGGCGAGATGCCCATAAATCCGCAAGTTACCACTAGCAAATGCCCATGCTTACCAATGGTGAGATGCCTATTTGCAGCTCTATGTTGCATTTGGCTCGGTGCCCTCATTGTACTTTAACTACATGTCCAATAAGCATTTGACTCCATGTCATATTCAACTATGTCCTCATTTGGCAATGTGCTAAATAAGTAATCAACTCCATATTATATTTTGCTTGGTGCCTTCATTGTACTTTGGCTATGTGCCCAACAAGTACTCCGTGTCATATTTGGCCCATGCCCACATTGTATTTTGGCTATATACCTAGTAAGTACTTGACTCCACATCGAATCTAGCTCCATTCCCCTACTATCATCGAGATGCCCACTAGGGGTGAGTGATGAGTGCTATATATTATATATTTATATCTCTCATCTTACCTATTTTTATATATAAATAATGCTACTCAGATATTTTTAGTGTGTTTTTAGATAAAGCCTATTACTTCAAGAAAATGACATGAAATTACAAGAAGATCAGGAAAACCAAGTCCAGAAATAATATAAAAGAAAAAACTACAAAAACACAAATGTAGAAGCCACAAAAGTATAATCCAGTCATACAAAAGATAAGAAAATAACCAAATGATCAAATTCCAGAAGCTAGGAAGCCAGAATAGTAGCTATTACCACAATTTATTGGCAATTGCTGCCGATTAGCGGCACTGCGGGGCCCATTAGGGCTGGGCTTCCTCACGTTGATTTAGATGTGGAGTAGGACTCTTTTGACCAAAATTAACCACCGTTGTTTGGTAGTCAACGCCGCCACTTGGCGACAAAAGTAATGAGTCTGTAACTAAAAATTTTATGAGGGTTTTGTTGTAATTTTGTGGTTTTACTATTTTGACTGGGCTAGATTTTTTTATCTGAGGCCTATATATTGGTTGTGTCATTGTAAATTAGCATTTCCTATACTTGATTCAGATTAATAAAATTAAAAGATTAAACCCTAGAAGCGACAGCCACAATACTAGAGCTCCATAAGCTAATTATTACTGTTCATCGTGCTCTTCATAGGTAAAGTAGTTAATTATTTTTCAGATAATTTTTTATTACTTCCTAAATTAGGATTTTTACATGCTTTCTAAAAAAAATTTGATTTTTATTGTATATCATGAATAAAAATAGGGTTTTGCTATTTAGGATCATGCACAGCAAATCACATTAGTCCTAAGATGTAAATGAAGTTAGATTAATAATTTTAATATGAGATTTTCTTATCATCTACCTATAAATGAATTGAAGATATTAGCTTGTAGATCGAATATTTTGATAGGTAATGGTTAAGTTTATTTTTTGATAGTCTATATTTAGATTAGGGTTTGAAGTTTTTTTCTTTACTTTTATTTATAGAATTATCTATAGATATAGTTTGTTTTTAATAAAATAGTCATTTTTAATGGTTTATATTTGCACACCACTTAATAGATCATGTTTAGAGACACTTAATTAAAAAACAAATTAAAAGGATCAATTTTTAGACATGTTCATTATTGTGCATATTAAAATATAGAAGAAAGAAAATTTATTATTAAGTTGCTAGTCTAATGGATTCGACATCTTAGGCTCACTTTAGAATAAATAAAAAGCCATCTTTTCATACTAGATCATATCTTTAACTTGCTAGAATAATAGAGAAAGCGAGATTGTAAAACATTAAAAATCCCTGTGAGAATGACTTGTTAAGTACTACAATATTGTGCGCTTGTAGTTAGTTAATTCACATAAAGTTTTTGGCGCTAGCCTAGGATCGACGGTGTTTTCCTGCTTTTTCTTGTGTGTTACGAGTTAACAGTGTGTGCTACATATGCAGCGATCTGGAAGTATAGGTACATGAAGATAAAAAGGACCAGAGAAGCAACAACGACGCATTACAAAAACTAAGGAGCCAAGCACCCTAGTTTTGTTGCCAAATAACGGCCATGGCCACTATTCAACAATAGGTCAGTATCTGCTATTGCCCAATTTCTCTCCTGTTCTGTGTTTTTGGTTCCTTGTTTTATAAAAAAAATAAAAACAATAGGAACATTATATTTTAGCTGATCATATTTCTTCCACTTTTCAACTCACCACACCACATCCGACACTTTCTGCATTAGTTTTAGAAAACTCACGCATTCGCTCACGTATATTTGTTCATACCATATTGGACCTATGATCAATTTGGCTGACTCGTGAGATCAAATTTTATCATGGGTGACAAGATGGATCAACTAATTCTGATCATTTAGGATCAATGTTACCCATTGTGCACATCACTACCATCACGCATAAAACTTCCACAAGCCGTGGGTAATAATTGTGAATGGAAACCACAGTACATTAGCATACTTTCTAAGTTCATTGGATCTGATTCTGAGGACACTAACTATTTATCAGTGGATTTTAAGAAGTGTGTATGATGATTAAACTATAACACTTATCGGAGGACACAATAAAACTCTGCTTCATCTCGTTTGCCCTTAAAAGATAATACCAAGAAGTGGTTATATAATATTTCTACTGTTTAATCACTACCTGTGATGAATTTGTGATAGTATTTCTTAAGAAGTACTATCCCATGCATGTGACAGCTAAAATAAGAAATGCCATCAATCAGTTCCGTCAAGTGTAGGGAAAACTCTTCTAAAAGTACTTGCAACAATTCAAGGATTTACTAGCTCAGTATCCTCACCATGAAAAGTGGCGGTTGTATCAAATCGTATACAAAGGACTCGATATACTTTCAAAACTCTTTTTGAGCCTATGCGTCAGGGGGAGTTTATGAGGAAAAACGAGAATGAAGCATGGAAATTCTTAGAAGATCTATTATGAAAAACTATACAGTGGGATAGTCATGCTGAGAAGCTCAATGCATTGACTTCTACAAATAAGAGCGGGATCCATAACGTCGACAGCTCTACAGCTGTCGAAGCTAAGATTGTAATCTTTATGAGGAGAATCGACACATTGGAAACTCCTAGTACTCTGCAGGTGGGTCAAGTCAATAATTGCATGCTCCCACATGCTTCAATTGTGGAACTCTGAGTCTCGTTATGCAGGAGTGTCCACTCTTAATGAATCCCATGGGTTCGACATTTGAGAAGGCTAATGCCTTATATGCATGATCCATAAACAATCCATACGCTCCTATATATGATCCGGGTTGGAGGAACCACCCAAATCTTTCATAGTGTCAGGAGCAATATCAGGGAGCCCCTAACTCCAACATGCAGCCTCTACCCACTGATCAGTTCTCGAGATCAAATGTGAGTGTCAATCAACACTCAAATGCCATGAACGATGGGAACAACCATAATAGACCACCTGCACATAGTCAATCCTATCCACAACATGAGTTTATCAGTGATCATGAAAAGCGACTACTTGAGAAAAACATCAAGAATCTTCTCAAATGTTCATCCAACCTTGACATGCACATGCAAAATCTTATGAAAGTGTCAGCTTATTTCATTCTAAAAATATATTAGCACCTGCTTGTGAACTCTTAGTCTAATAATAACTTAGAGTAGCAGGTTGGACAGCTAGCGAGTCCAATGAGTAAACATGGCAAGGGTATTTTTCCAAGTAAACCATTAATGAAACGTAATGCCAGTTCCTCTAACTCCAACAACCAAGTCAATACCATTCACATGCTTCGATCTAATAAGCAGGTTGATAACCATGTAGCCATACCACTTGATTCCACTCTTAGTACACTGCAGGCTATATTCCCTAATTCCACGATTCGATCATCACTTCACATTCCACCATCATCATCATGATCACCCACGAATCTTCCACTAGCATGACAGAGGAGGCTGACTCCTTAGAATCTGGCCCTCCTAATGACCATATTCCAAAACCTAAGGCTCCCTATCTAAATCTTTTAAAGAATAATTCTCGTCAGGTTGAGCACATTCTAAAATTATTCAAGCAAGTAAAGGTCAATGTTCTTTTTCTTGATACAATCTAGCAAGTTGCGACTTATGCAACATTCCTAAAAGATTTTTGCATGAAGAAGATAACAACAAATATTCCAAACAAAGTCTTTCTAGCTGCTAACATCTCTAGTATACTTTCTCAGTTAATACCTGTGAAGTACAAAAACTCTATAAGTCCTGCTATCTCCTGTGCTATAGGAAGTGCAGTGATTGGAAGGGCCTTAATGGATATAGGAGCAAGTGTCAACTTACTGTCGTATTCAGTATATTAATAGTTAGACTGGATGAGTTAAGACCTACCAAGATTACGTTACAACTAGCTGATAGGTCTATGAAGAAGCCTACCAGACATATTGAGAATTTTTTGATTAAGATTGAGGAATTTATTTTCCCAATTGATTTCATAGTTCTTGAGATTCAACCTGTAGCGAGTCCACAATACTATATCCCTGTTATTCTGGGATGACAATTCCTAACTATTTCTAATGTTGTTATTAATTGCTAGAGTGGGTCGATGAGACTCTCATTTAGAAACATGACACTTGATTTGAATATATTCAATCTAGCGCGCCAACTAACTAATCCACATGACAAGCCCCTAGATGTGAATATGATCCAAGAACTATCTAGTGAGAACCTAGAGGAAGAATTTTTTGATGAGCTGAATACTTTAGTTGATGAGAGTTTATTTTCGGATACACTTAATGAGTCATCTAACTATGTGTTTTTCACACAATGGAAATTTTCACTAGAGCCATTGATGACTGCACCAGGACTTCAATTACGACCATATATTGTCCACCAAAATTTGAGATTAAGACTCTTCTGAGCCTTCTTATGCATGTTTTCTTAGGTGAATACAATACATTACCAGTCATTATCTCGGTAGATTTGACTGAGGCTCTAGAAGAAGCATGCATCTCAATGTTGAAAGCGCATAGGAAGCCATAGGATGGAGTATGGCTGATATCAAGGGGATTGTTTGCCATAAAAATTGAATTTTATTGATAACTCAATAAAAGATTACAATAGGACCCATTTACAGAAGATGGGGAATCTAATTTCCTTTTTATTTAAGCCTAGAATTTTCTTGTAGCCATGGATGATGATCTTGCTTTCTGTTGACAATCCGAATGTAAGCTCTACAGTTGGCAGCTCTTGAAGAGGAAGAACTTTGATTCTTAGCATATGTGCTTAAAGTGGAGTCCTTCTTCAACCCAAAATGCGGCTATTTATAAGAGTGTAGAAGCTTTTGAATTGATGTAACTATCAAATTAAAGCCTTTTTAGTTGAGAATTAATTTTCTATTTTTAATCCATTGGATTTATAACTGGAATCTTAAATCCTCTAGATTTATAACTGAAATGCAGATCTCAGTCTTAGATCCACATTTTAGAGCATTTGGATATCAATGAAGATAATTTTCATCTTCTAAAGTTCTGGAGTGAAAACACGACCCTCTACGGTTTGCATTTTAGTTATATCTAGCTTTAAATATGAGCTCAAAATGCGACCCTACATTTCAAAATGTCGGTTAGCTTTGCGTTTGGTTAAAGATAGTAAGAAGTTCACGTTTAGGGTCAAATAAAAACAACCTTAATTTTTTAAAGTTTTAAAATCAAAATGCAACCTTGTGGAGCCTACATTTGATTTTCTCATGGTCTAAAAATTTAAACTCTTTTCTTTAGCCTTCTTGGCTTAGAAACGTGGGTCTCTCTAGATGATGATCTGCGTCTTAACTCCTTAACTATTTTTAATGCTCCTAAGGATTGCGTCTTTCTATATTTAGAGAGATTTCTTGTTTTTTGATATTATAAGATCAAAATACGACCCTCAGAGGTCCGCGTTTACTTAAATTTGGGGAGAGATTTTATCACTTGATGTTATTAAAGTAAAGCATGATTATCAAGGATCCGCATTTTCTTGCATCTGAAGAGTATTTTATCTCTTTTTGTTATTAAAGCCAAATGCGATCCTCGGAGGTCTACGTTTCGACTTTATAAGGATATTCTCATTTGATTTTTAAAAATTTTGCCAACAAAATCCCCTCCACAGCTTTCAAAATTCCGTAACTTCAAAGGTGTTTTGAAACACTTAGACATAAAACATAATTGATTTTGGATTTAAAACATAACTTTGTGTTAGAACGTGACCTTCGTCTAAAATTGCAGGTCTATGTTTGAAAAGGAAAATGTGACCCTACGTCTAAAAATATGAGTCTGCAAAAAACATGACCTGCAGTTTAACATGTGGATTTTGATTCATGTTCTCAATGGTGGATTTGAAGCTTTGCCGCTTTTGCTACCTTTATGGCATAGAGATCGAAGCGCCATTGTGCTTATAATAATGACTCTCGAGATTTGAGCCGAAGATCTCGACCATCAAATCTTCTATATATGATGCAAAGTCTTTTCAAAAGTCATTCTGACTTGAAAATGTTTAGCTCGAGAGCTTCTTCTTCTTAGAATTTTCAACTTTAATCTCCAAGCTTCTGCAAGCTCCTCATCTCTTAGCCTTCGGACTTTTCTGAAATAGAACCTTTTTTAAAACTCTTTTAAAGAAGATGTCGAAGAGATCTTCGACCTTTAGCCAAGTTGTCGATGGCTCTCACAACCCTCCAGCTACTTCTGGCTCTTCTCCGACTAGGGTTCGTGAGAAACCTATGATTTGTGGTAAGCTAACGAGCTTCGCCTCGTTTAACTTTAGCAATTTGTTGCCATGGACTTTCATTCAAATTAATTATCTAATTTTTGAACATTAATCTATAAAAACTCTTGAAAACGCGGGTCTCCAAAGATTTGTGAACCGCAGTTTAAATTTGAAAGATAAAACTTGAAAAAAGTTTATGTTTTAAACTTAAAATGCAGGTCTGTGATCCGGGTTTTAGGTCTGAGAGATACAACTTGAAGAAGTTTATATTTTAAACTTAAAATGCAGCTTTGTGATCCGCATTTTAGATTTGAAAGATAAAACTTGATAAGTTTATCATTGAAAATTTGAAATGTGGATCTCCATATATTTGTGACCTGCATTTTGGATTTGAAAGATAGAACTAGAAAAGTTTATCTTTAAACTAAAAATGAGGCTTTGTGTTCCGCATTTTGGATTTGAAAGATGGAACTTGAAAAGTTTATCTTTTAAACTTAAAATGTGGGTCTGTGATCTGCATTTTAGTTCTGAAAGATAAAACTTGAAAAGTTTATCTTGAAAATTTGAAATGTGGGTCTCCAAATATTTGTGAGCCGTGTTTTAGATTTAAAAGATAGAATTTGAAAAAGTTTATCTTTTAAACTTAAAATGTGGGTCTTCCAATTATTTGTGATCTGCGTTTTGGATTTGAAAGATAGAACTTGAAAAAGTTTATCTTTTAAACTCAAAATGCAAGTCTGTGATGTTTTAGCTCTGAACGATAAAACTTGAAAAGTTTATTTCTTTAACTTAAAATGTGGGTCTTCCAATTACTTGTAATCCGCATTTTAAATTTTTTTTCCTTATTTCTTGATCCAACTTTTGGATTTGTTTCATTTTTTTTTCATGATTTGCACAGTAAATTATGCTTTGAACCTGACCTCTAAAAAGAATTACTTTGGTCATGTTGGTGGTGCAGATAATGAAGTCTAGTTTCAACTCCGCAGAGAATCCCAGTATGCATCTCATTTAGCAGTCAAGAGAGAAGAGATAAGATTTTGATCCCAATTCCTCAACAGATGCAACATTAGAAGGGAAGAATAGGAAACCGATGGATAACCATGTTTCTTGTTTCGAGATTCAATTCAAACTTCTGATGACAGTATATATGTTGGAGAGTATAATTGGCTTCGTCAGATCAGGGGACGTCATGTGTTTCTCCCAAATATGGAGAGATCTTATCTCTTCATCTACCTCCAGTCCATTTCAATCCCCAGGCCCATGAATTGGCATTTAACAAAAGCACAAGATGGAGTATTATTAGGCGGATTTATCTCACATGGCGCATATCTCATCGCTACCGGAAAATACATTTCAGGACTATTACCGGGGTCATTGAAAAGGAATTTCCTCTAGGTGAAACTTCTTGGACTAACAATACATTTCTCCATCAATTTGTAATGTTAAATGGAGATTTCCCTTACCAGAACTTCCGACCACTAGGAATCATTCACTCTTCTCAGAAGAGTTGGTGGGCGTTGATCACTGGTTATTTTTTGATGACTTTCAAAGATTATTTGATGGAGATAACGCTTTATTGTGCTATTAGAGTTGTGCAGTATGGAATCCCAACAAGTCGTTCTGTTTTTTTTGTCTTCTTGAACTATATAATCCCGACATTGGTACATTCGTCACACCCAATGGTGAACTAAGATTTGCACTTCATGAAATGTATGAAGTGTCGGGATTACTAATAGGAGAAATCCCATACGAGGAGTATGTGCCTACGGGGAAGAGCTGCATTTACTGAAGGCTCAGAACACATTAATTTATGATAGTTACTGGGAAGTGCTTTGTCACTATCACATTTGTGCCCAGATGACTGGATTAAGGAACAATAGTGTAAACCAGAAAGCTTGGGAAGATTATATTTTTCCCAATCTAGATCAAGACAATCATCATTTCTCTTATCTTCCTGTTGTTTCTAAATTGGAGATAGAGGAAAGAATAGCCCATTTCGGGACTAATGCACATGTCACAAAATCTGATGAGGACATTTTAAAAGCCAGCACTTCATTTGAAAGTTTTCATTATCAAGCCAAGTATGGACTATCAGATTCAGCCTTATTGGCAGGCTTTTTAATGTTATGACTCAGATGTTGTGTGGTTCTTACAGCTCTGAAGGAAGCTTTGTCAATTGAAGTTGTCTAACCAATAGTGTTACTTGTACATGGGCGTCCTCTCAGCTCACATCCATCCATGGTTTGTGACATACAAACTGGGTTAAGGATATTGACTGAAAAGTTATGTAAAGTCAAGGAAGTTCATGCAAAAGATGGATCTCTTAGATATAAGACTCCTAATCTCGAATAGAACTTATATACACATGTCTTATGGCTTGGTTTGTTCTACATTGCCAACACTGATGACTCCAATTCATCCCCAAACTGATCTTTATTCACTCATAGTTCAGTACTACGAGAGATCGCAATGGCAAGGTCATTACATGGTTTTTATTCGTAAGCATCTCCAGCATTATAGTAACTACTATCTCTATAAATACTTTTCTTATTTTCCGAATGCTGATTATGGTGAAGAATTTACAGACTTGCTTGGTGCTGACAACTTTATGACTTTATCTCCTAGATGTTTTTTGTGGCTGATGAGTATTCGTCCTGGTTATTTGGTACTTTGTTTGGAGAAGATTTGCTACATAGAACTGTATTATCCTAACTATTTTTCCCACCAGTTCAGATATGATCAGTTGTATGTTGGGAATCCAACCACATCCATCATGTTCAAAGGAAATTTATTTGAGGGGGCCAGGCTTGGTATCACATTATAGAAGATGACACTAAAGCTCGATTCAGTTTGCCTTAGAAGATACCAAATTTGTACACTTCTTTCAGGTTTTACAGTTGGAACTCCATTGCCCGTTCTGTCCCTCCTCACTTAAATGAGAACAGTACATGTCTCAAGAATATAAAGGCTTGGTATTCTCAGAAGAAAGTCACAGGTAGCACACAAGACTTCCTTGGATGGATGAGTTTGATCATGGGGGAAGATAGTAAAGATGATGAGCCAAGGGAAGATACAAATATAGCAGCAACAACACCAAAACAACCAAAGGCACCAGTTGCTACAGATTCTACTCCTTCTACTTGTGGGTTCGTAGCAGAGGGATCATCTTCAATATTCAAATCTCCTTCTTACGGCTTTTCTGACTTAAATTCATTTTTAAACTCTTTTAGAGAAGATGTCGAAGAGATCTTTGACCTCTAATCAAGCCACCGATGGCTCTTACATCCCTCCAGCTACTTCTAGCTCTTCTCCGACCAGGGTTCATGAGAAATCTATGATTTGTGGTAAGCTAACAAGCTTCGCCTCGTTTAACTTTGGCGATTTGTCACTATGGACTTTCATTCAAATTAATTATCTAATTTTAGAACTTTAATCTGTAAAAACTCTTGAAAATGTGGGTCACCAAAGATCTGTGATCCGCGTTTTCAATTTGAAAGATAGAACTTGAAAAAAGTTTATCTTTTAAACTTAAAACACGGGGTTGTGATCAGGGTTTTAGGTTTGAGAGATACAACTTGAAGAAGTTTATATTTTAAAATGAATTTTAGATTGAAAGATAAAACTTGAAAATTTTATTTTTGAAAATTTAAAATGTGGGTCTCCAAATATTTGTGACCTACATTTTGGATTTCAAAGATAGAACTTGAAAAGTTTTTCTTTAAACTTAAAACGCTGGTCTGTAATCTGCATTTTGGATTTGAAACATGGAACTTGAAAAGTTTATCTTTTAAACTTAAAACGTGGTTCTGTGATCCGCGTTTTAGTTCTGAAAGATAAAACTTGAAAAATTTATCTTGAAAATTTGAAATGCGGGTCTCCAAATAATTGTGAGCCTTGTTTTAGATTTGAAAAATAGAGCTTGAAAAAGTTTATCTTTTAAACTTAAAATGCGGGTCTTTCGATTATTTGTAATCTGCGTTTTGGATTTGAAAGATAGAACTTGAAAAAGTTTATCTTTTAAACTCAAAATGCGGGTCTATGATTCGTGTTTTAGTTTTGAGAGATAAAACTTGAAAAGTTTATCCTTTAAACTTAAAATGCAGGTAACGTGGGTCTTACAATTACTTGTAATCCGTGTTTTTAAATTATTCCTTATTTTTTTATCCAACTTTTGGATTTGTTTTATTTTACTATTTTTTCATGATTTGCACAGTAAAATATGCTTTGAACCAGACCTCTAAAAGGCATTTCTTTGGTCATGTTGGTGGTGCTGATAATGAAGTCTAGTTTCGACTTCGCAGAGAATCCCAATATGCGTCTCATCTAGTAGTCGAGAGAGAAGGGATAAGATTTCAGTCCCAAATTCCTCAACATTGAGGGAAATTACGACAGATGAACCATTTGAAGAATAGGAAACCGATGGATAAACCATGTTTCTTGTTTGGAAATTCAATTTAGACTTCAGATGACAGTTTATATGATGGAGAGTATAAGTGGCTTCGTCAGATCAGGGGACGTCATGTGTTTCTCCTAAATATGGAGAGATCTTACCCCTTCATCTACCTCCAATCTATTTCAATCTCCACACCCATGAATTGGCATTTAGCAAAAGCACAAGATGGAGTATTATTAGGCAGATTTAGCTCTCATGTACGTTTCAGGACTATTATCGGGGTCATGGAAAAAGGAATTTCCTCTAGGTGAAACTACTCAGGCTGCCAACGCATTTCTCCATCAATTTGTAACATTAAATGGAGATTTCCCTTGCTAGGATGGGTTCATACTTCTCCGAAGAATTGGTGGGCATTGATAACTGGTTATTTTTTGACAACTCTCAAAGATTATTTGATGGAGATAATGCTTTATTGTGCCATCAAAGCTGCGCAGTATGGAATCCGACCACTAGCATGACCACTAGGATGGATTCACTCTTCTCCGAAGAGTTGGTGGGCGCTGATAACTGGTTAATTTTTTGTCAACTTTCAAAGATTATTTGATGGAGATAAAGCTTTATTGTGCCATCAGAGCTGTGCAGTATGGAATCCTAACAAGCTGTTTCCATTTCTTTTGTCTTCTTGAACTATTAATCCCAACACTAGTACATTCTTCACTCCCAGTGGTGAACTAGGATTGGCACTTCATGGAATGCATGAAGTGTCGGGATTACTAATAGGAGAAATCCCGTATAAGGAGTATGTGCTTACAGGAGAAGAACTGCATTTGTTGAAGGCTCAGAACACACTAATTTATGATACTTATTGGGAGGTGCTTTGTCACTACCATATTTGTGCCCAAATGACCGGATTAAGGAACAATAGTGTAAAGCAGAAAGCTTGGGTAGATTTATTTTCGCTGACTTATCCAGACAGCGTGATAATCACAGTACAGCGTGATAATCACAGTAAGGCTTTTTTGGCTAGGCGAGCAGAACTGAAGGCTCTTATGTCTGATCCGTCGAGCAACAGGACTATTAGTGAAGAAAAATTGTGGAGACAGACTACTGTCCAAGCCTATGAA
Organism: Dracaena cambodiana; assembly: GCA_036321105.1. Taxonomy (NCBI): domain Eukaryota; kingdom Viridiplantae; phylum Streptophyta; class Magnoliopsida; order Asparagales; family Asparagaceae; genus Dracaena; species Dracaena cambodiana. The sequence continues at coordinate 22,402,134 of JAYEPQ010000012.1, read as the reverse complement.
GTTATCCAATTAGAAATAAGAGACATTAAAGAAAGGATCAAATTTCTTATGTCCTAATAATTTGTATCTCTTTGAATTATATGAACTTGAATATTTTGTTGAAACTCTTTTGTAATGCTAAATTGATTATCCAATCTTATGATTTTTTTTGGCAAACCGAGATTTTTATTGTGATTCATTCTAAGGTGACTATTAAATTGATGAATGCACTTATTATTGATAATTAGAGGTATCTGTTAACTTGATGCATCATCGACTCTTTTGCATATTGTTCAGAGGTAATTATTAATTTGACAATATAGACTCTGTATTCAAACACCCAAATATATCTGCAACGAATGAATAGTTTTCTTGTGCAGGATCGAAGTACTTGTTAACTTTCCTGAATATGTTGGTTTTAGTTGTTTAGTGACTTGTAGTATAATAACTTTTGAATTGCCAGAGGTGATTTTTAACTTAGCAAATTTTAGAGGAATGAATTTTGATTTTGTTAGAGGTAATTTTTAACTTGATAAATTTTGGAGGAAATGAATTTTGATTTCGTCAGAGGTAATTTTTAACTTGACAAATTTAGAGAAAATGAATTTTGATTTTGTTAGAGATAATTTTTAACTTGACAAATTTGGAGAAATAAATTTTGATTTTGTCAGAAATAATTTTTAACTTGACAAAATTTGATGGGAATGAATTTTGATTTTGTTAAAGGTAATTTTTAACTTGACAAATTTTGATGGGAATGAATTTTGATTTTGTTAAAGGTAATTTTTAACTTGACAAATTTAGAGGAAATAAATTTTGGTTTTGTCAAAGGTAATTTTAACTTAACAAATTTGGAGAAAATAAATTTTGATTTTATCAGAGGTAATTTTAACTTGACAAATTTGGAGAAAATGAATTTTGATTTTGTCAGAGGTAATTTTTAACTTGACAAATTTGGTGAAAATGAATTTTGTGAGAGTAAAATTTTTTCTTTATTCGCTCTGTTGGGAAAATTGATATTTATAAGACAACAGGTGATAATTATGTTGATTGGAGTGTCAATCAATGTCAAACTGATATTATGTGCGGAGTTTGCTTTGTGGCGGAATCTCTAGAAGAAACCTAGTTTTATAAGGTTCCATTAGAGCCAACCAGAAATGTTCATCATAAATGGACTTCTTTACTGTAGATGAGCTCGATTTGATTGGTGGACAAATTAGTCATGTTTTGAAAATAATAGTGTCAGGAATTAGATACATTCATTAGTCACATTAGGAGTAACATAAGAATCGTTGTATTTCTTGTTTATGTTTTCTCCGTGTGATTTGACCAACATCTTTTCATTTACAGTGTTGATACTACAAACTTTGAAGCAAGAATATGTATCAAGGCCATTATACGCTTATGCATCTAGGCAGATCGATGATCAAGATGTAGTGTTGAATTATTTTCTTGAGGGAAAAATTCAAGTATGTATATCAAATGATTTGATAATATTATTATCATATTTTCGGGTATCAGTCGGGGATACACCAACCGATTCAGTATTTCATGATGCACTTCGGTGTCGAGGCAGATTTTTGGCACTAAGGATCAAGACATCGTATTGAATTCTTTTGTTCAAGAAAGAATTCAAGTATGTATATCAAATGATTTGATAATCTTATTATCACGTTTTTAGGGTATCACTTGGGAATATGCGGAGTGATTTGTAGATGACTCAAGAAAATGCATCATTTTTTGCTATGTTCCTCAAAAAGAGTACTAAAAGAAATTTTTCTATGAAATCTTCTTATTACCACATTTCTGAATAGTGGTTAAAAATTCACCTGGTAATCTTGTGCATCACTCAAAAAAACACATCATTCTTCGCTGCATTCTTCGAAAAGAGTAATACAAGAAATTTCTCTTTGAAATCTTCTTAGTATCACATTTCTGGACAGTAGTTACGGATTCACCAAGTAATCATGTGGATCACTTGGAAAAATGCATTATTCTTTGTTGCATTTCTCGGAACGAGTACTACAAGGAGTTTCTCTATGAAATCTTTTTACTACCACATTTTCGAACAGTGGTTAGGGATTCACTGATTTGATCGATGAAGTAATAGAGGATTATTGAAGAGGATATGTATTTCAAACCGCTCAATATTTAGCTTGATTCCTTCATACTATTACATAAGCTGTTTGTACATAATTCAATTTGTTTTGATCTCCTTTTTAGCGATTCAGGATTCTTCTGATACCCATCGGAACCTCTTTTCTCTCTTTCGGCAACTGTTGGAGATCTGATAACTGGCTTGACTATGATTACTTTGAGTTAAGTAGATATCCCCATCGAAGGGATTAGTAGTTGGATTTTTCATACTACTGCTGGTATGTTGTGTGCCAAAAAGAGACTTCGGACATACGACAACAAAATGAAGACCAACAGATAAAAGCAAGTGTGCTTCAAGGCGAACTACAAGAAGAGAAGAATGATGGCAATTGACTAAGATCAAAATCATTTTTGTACTTTTTTGATTTTTATTATTATTTCCATCATTAGGTAGTTCAATGATGGACTTCTTAAATATTACATTAAGAGTAATTTTTCTTTAAAAAATTTCTATTAAACAACATCATAATCTTGTCGTCGTTTGGTTTCACCAACCGATATGCACAATTCGAATAGACTGTATCAATGAAAAAAGACCCCTCCTATTTTGACTGGAACTTTCCTTTGGCTCTCTGAGTGGTTATGATTGATCTTCTTACTGAAAAGACCAAATCACTTTTCTTGCAAGTTCTATGCTTGACTTTTCTATTAAAAGTTTTAGAAATTCGAGCTTGATAAAGTTCAATGCTCTGTTGTGCTTCAAGATGCTTGTCAGGACTTCCAACTCTAAGAGTCTTTGTCGATATTTCTCCTCTTGTGTCATTTTAGTTGCTAGCAATTTATAATGATGGAATTTGGATCTCTAAAAAAAATACTACTTCGGATCCATACACCAAAGAGAAAAGTGTAGCATTTGTGGGTAGTCTAACAGTCGTTCGTTATGCCCAGAGGCATTCTCCATGCTTTCATCCCAATCACATTGGTTGAATGAAACAGACTTCTTAAGGAGCTTTACAATGGTTTGTTGAAGGATTTTACTAAACTATTGGCTGCAAGATAGTACGGAGATGATGCGCTTTCGATATGACATTTGTTGCAAAACCTGAAGAATTACTGATTCACAAATTGAGATCCATTGTTATGAACAATTCTCCTACGTACCCCAAAACAGTATATGACATGATGTTTGATAAATTTAATCACATCTAATGTCTTTACTTTGGTTAGGGGAATGACTTCAGTTCATTTTGAAAAGTAGTCTGTTATAGCCAATATACATTTGTGACCTCTTATTGACGGTGGCGAAATCAACCCGATATTTTCCATTCCCCACATGTCATAGGGCCATGAGGTAGCTGTTTGGTGGAGATATTCCGGTGGCTGATTTATGAAGTCGACATGTATTTGATAGACTCTGCATTTTCTGGCATATATAAATGCATCTATCATCATTTTAGGCCAATAATATTTCATTTTTTGAAATCTGTCCCAAACTTTCGGTCCTGATTGATGTGATGAGCTTCTTCTAGTGATTCTTGGGCTTCTTTCTTAGAAAGGTAGCAAAGCAAGATTCCATCATAAGATTTTCTATATAATGCTCAAATTTCGGCATTATAATAGAATCAGACAGCCTTTCTTCGAATCCTTGCTATTTATTTAGGATCTTTTGACAATATTCCATAAAAAACATAGTCAACGTAAGGTAATTGCCAATTTCTTCATTCGAAATCAGATTTAACAACATATTTTTCATGTGCTTCTTGTTTATCACCTGAGTTTAACTCAACTTCGAGTTCATACTTTAGACAGAATAATTCTTTACTTCCCAATATTATGTGTTTGTTGAAATATTTAGGCAAAGCCAAGGTAGCAGCCAAGAAAGCTAATGAATCTGCGTAGCTGTTTTTTATGGCGTGGTACATAACTGATATAGAAACCACTAAAATTGTTATCCATTTTCATGACTACTTGGTAATAAGGTAAGAGATCTTCATTTTTTACTTCATATTTTCCTTTAACTTGGTTAATGATCAGTTCAGAATCTCCATATACCACTAAATATTTCCTCCCCAGTTGCTTGGCTATTTTTAGATCAGTCATTAAGGCATTGTACTCGATGATATTGTTAGAGTATAATTCTGTTAATGAATAAGCTTGAGGCATGATATGGTTTCGAGGGGAGATAAAAATAACCCCCACTCCTACTACCATCTTTCCTTTGGATCCTATTCTAGAAGAACCATCAAAGAAAAGTGGCCAAATTACTTCTGTAATGGCATTTGCTTCTGTCGTTTCAAGTGGAGTGCCATCTTCTGGAACTGCACTTCGTTCAATTATTTCATCGGGAATATCTTTGTACAGTTTCGAAGATGCTAGAATTAGGTGTTCGGCTAAAAAGTCAACTATAACATTATAGCTTGATGTTAATATATATATATATATATATATATATATATATATATATATATATATATATATATATATATATATATATATATATATATATATATGTGTGTGTGTGTGTATCTATGTTTATATGTTTGTACATAAATACATAATTTTTAAATAATTCGCTTGGTTCAGTTTCGAGTTTCAAAGTTCGATACCAGAAAACAACCGAATTATTTCGGTTCAGTTAGGTTTTACTTATTTGGATCGGTTTTGGTTGGCTATTTTAGTTTTGACCAAACTCTGCTCACCTCTAGTATCACCTACTCACTTCTGGCAAATATTCTAAATTATTTTCATTGAGATGTCCACTACTGCTATCGATGGGAACTTTTGACTATTTCACTATATGTCAACACTCAATAACTTTTTAGATTCCAATAGTTCAAAATTATGCAACATAGAGTTACAGCTTGATGACAACAAGGCAAAAGTGAAAGAAGATTTTCATTCATAAAAGAGAAGATTCAATGTTGGAGACTGGGATATAAAAGAGGAATACATGCTTCAGGCTGGGAATTTCTAGATGGGCACGGTTTTTTTCCTAGTGAGCCCACTTTTCCTAGTAAGCACACCCTCTCTTTTAAAAAGAGAGGGTTTTCCTAGTGAGCACACCAAAATTCCTATCCTAGCCCTCTCTCCAATTTCTGCTGCTGCTGCTTCTTTTTCTTCTTCTTCATCGTCTTCTTCTTCATCTTCTTCTTCTTCTTCATCGTCATCTTCTTCATCTTCTTCGTCGTCTTCTTCTTTTCTTCTTCTTCTTCTTCTTCGTCGTCTTCTTCTTCTTTTCTTCTTCTTCTCAATTTTTCTCTCTCTCTATCTTTAAGAGAAAAACTTCTTCTTCTTCGTCATCTTATTATTCTTCTCAATTTTTCTCTCTCTCTATCTTTGAGAAAAAAAGGAAATTTCTAGAAGCTCCTCGACGGCATCCACACAGATTCAACATACAAGGCAGTAAAAAAGGGAAGAAATGAAAATTGTGCATCCAGGGAATCGAACTCTGGTCAATTCCATAGGAGAGAAATACGATACCACTATACCAAATGCGCATATTATGACATGAAAATTTAATTTTATTTATCTCTCATCCCTCAATGCTCCCTGTCCGGGGCTGTTAGCCCGGATGGGTGAGCTTCATCCGGGCTGGTTAGCCCGGATCAGGCTTCCAGATTTCTGACCAACACGAAGGAAGGATATTTTTGACCCAAAAAAATAATGGCAAAGTGATAAATAAAACGATCTTTTAAGTGGGCTCACTAGGAAATATGCTGTGCCCATCTAGAAACTCCCTTCAGGCTCCTTATCGCTGCTAAGGGCCTCTCAGTTGTTGTCTCCCAGGTCTTCCTCTTGAGCATTTATTGGGGTCTCCTCAGGCCCAATCATGTCCACATCCTCCTTCATCCTCCGAGTAGGCTCGAGGTTCCCTACCTCCAGACTAGTGAAAACTTCAAGGCATTTACTGGCTTGCTCGAGAACAGAGCCTTCATCTGGAAGCAGCATAAACTCGGACTCGTTAGTAGAGGAATGCAGATTGCCCTTGGCAAACTGGCGAATTTCCTTGTATGCAGATTACCTCTTTGCAATAGGCAATCGACTCAGATGCACTAACTTCTTGACAGCCATCTTGAGATTGGCTGTCAGTTTCGATTTCTCAGCTTGAAGAAGATTAATTAGCTTCGATCAAGTCTTTTTGCTCCCTAATTTTGGCATCATCAATAGTGCACAACGCCACTTCAGTCTTCTTCTATACCTATTTGAGCAAGACCTCCAGGCGACCCACCTTCTCATTCTTGGCCTAGGCCTTCTTCTCAAACTCCTCATAAGCAAGTCTATACTCATAGAAGTCGCTATGGAGGGACTATACAATACATTGTTATGTATTGTACTTAGCTCCAGCACTTTAAAGTGACTCGGATATCCTGCTCCCTCAGAATGTTAAGGTCCAATAGGATATCCAAAGTCGCTTAGAGTGCTAGAGGTGAGTACAATCCATAATAATGCATTGTATAGTCCTCCACGTGACTTCTACGAGTCTAGCCTTGTATGTAAGGAGTTAAATATGAAGGCCTAGGTCAAGACGAAGAAGGTGCCTTACGTTGAAATCTTGCTCGAAGAAGAAGGCTGAAGAAGGAATAGTAGTTGGAGGACTTCACTTTTCTTTATCTTCGGTGTGGCAGAGGGCAATTTTCACTTTGATGTTATCCCCTCTGGTTTTGCAATTCTGGCCAAAGAGAGAGCGAGAATCTTCACATCAACTTGAGGAGGCGGAGGAGCTGGTGCCCCATCCTTGAGGGCGAGTTTCCCTTCAAATGGCGGAAAGGAGAGCTTCCTCCTCTTCCTCTTCATCTTCGTCCTTACTCTTAAAGCATACCAAGTTAGCCACACTTGACTCAACCTTTCTTCTTCTTCGATAGGGAGGGACATGGGAAGCCGCCTGTTTCTTCTCGACAATGCTGGTCCCAAATGTCGCTCCATAAGCCTTGGCCTTTGGCTTGGCCATTGACTTCCTCTTTGGTTTAGCTTTCTTTTTCTCGATATAGAGCTCGACGAAGATTGGGGCACGATTCTCCTCCAACATGGCTCTGTATTAATCAAATTTCGCAAGAAACATAAGGTCAAATGTTTGCCGGTTAATTATTCAACCAAATAATGATTGAGCAAATACTTATTCTCACCTTGTGCCTTGCTGACACATGTGGCTACTTGAGCAGACTCTTCTATGAAATATTTGACATTTCGTCAAAATACCAACAGTTCATATAGCCTCTTGGCCTTTGCCAACTGTACTGAATCCAGGGCAAGCGAATTGCACACAATCGAGCAACGTGCCCGCCAATACTTGGGATTATTATCTAAGCTAGTTTTCGAAACTTAGACGAAGACAAACTTTTTCAACCAAAATTTATAGTTGGAGGGATATTCGGTGAAGAGTTTCTTGTTGTGCCATGAAGAATATCCAAAAGCTATGTTTTTTTTGAAAATTTGATGTTGTATAAGAAGTCAAAAAGTCGGGTTGAAAGTGCATAAGACATAGAAAGATATACTATACCTATCGAGTTGACGTTAAACTTGAGAACTTTATTTGATAAAAATCAAAGAATATCTTGTATTAAGGAGCTGAAAACCTGATTTGATAAAAAACAAAGAATATCTTGTATTAAGGAGGAGATCGAGAATTTAAGCCGCAGAAAGAGTGCATAAAAGTATATCATGATGTACTCCTGGAGTGTTGAAGCAATATTGGACTCAAGATGGGAAAACATGTCTTGGCTCCTAATAAGAACCAATACCTTATTCTCCATGATAGCCACTCCTCCCATTGAGATGAAGGGCTTGGTCTCAAGCATCAAGTTATTATTTTCTGCCATAATTGATGTTTGATGGGTGGCTTTACTACTTGGAGTTAGATGATGGCCCTTTCAATTGAATTATGCAATTCAGGTGCATTTGGTAGGAACATCTCTAGGAACGATGTCAGTAAGGACGAAAAATAATAGTTTGACCACAAGCCATTGGCTCGGATGGTGAACACTCGAATGCCCTAGAATTCGAGACGGGACCCAAAAGGCCAACTTTGTAGAAGAAAATTGGCTTGAGTAAGAGGACAGCGCAGGGGCCTGACGACTAAGCTAGTTCTATAACTATACCTAAAGTCAAATGACAAAGAAAATTAAGATGAAATAGACATATATTAAAATAAAAATAAAAAAATATTTGCTCACCCTGGATGAAATGGAAGAAGTAAATTATTTAAGGTGAGAACGCAAGAAGTCAGAGTGCAAAAATTTAATACAGTAAAAAATAATTATTACAACTGGGAGTATATATAGTCTCATCCTGCCCTTTTAAATCGAACGGGTGGGAAAATGGATATGACTTATGGCAGGAGAATAGATATTACCCCTTGCTTTCTCATGCCTTGAACGATACTCAAATACAATCGCTGATTTACCAGTCAATAGGAAATTGCCATACTCCTCACCATTAAATGCCCTATCAATTTGAAAAGACAAAGTAAGAATGAGGAGTTGTGATTAAGTCATGCAAGGAGCATCATCAACATGACAGATGGCAAGCCATGTCATTGGGGGAATCTAAGTCGATAAGGCTGTTTTGCGCAAGCCCCATCTACATGTACTAGTTGTACACCCAACAAGAACTCGGCTTCGCATGATACTTAGTTTTGCGCCCTCAAGACATCTCCCATCTTCACCCAAGGCAGAGGTAGTCTGACTCCAGATGCGCCAGCTTCTCAATAACCACCTTGAGGTTGGCTGTCAGTGTTTCCTTCTCGGCCTGACAAAGATTAGCTTCGATTGAGGCTTTGCCCTTAATTGGGCATCATCTGTAACATATAGCACCAATTCAACCTTCTTCTATGCCTATTCAAGGAAGACCTCAAAGCGACCAACCTTCTCAGTCTTAGCATGGATGGACCTTCTTCTCTAACTTCTTATAAGCAAGGATGAACTCGTAGATGTCATGGTGGAGGGACTATACAATAGCAATGTTATGGATTGTATTTGTAACGCCCCAACTTTGCATAGTGTGGATAGCGAAGGCATTCATTATCGAATGACAACTCGACAAGCCTCAAAAAAATATTACAGTTACAACACAACAGAATATGAATAACAAAGAGTAACAAACGATAAATTTTTTTTTCCAACCAAGATAATAATAAGTTTCCTATAAATAAAACCAACAAAATATCACTATGATAAAAATTATCTATAAATAAAAGAAATATCTTACATAGAACTAAATGAAGTGCCATATGCACTTATTATATTTTCCTAATATAAAAGTAATTAACTAAAAAAATTTTATCACTCCTGTAGATATGCCTGTTCCTTAAAGTATGCCACATTCTGTTCTGTTTCTGGTAAATCTACCTCTTGATAAATATCTACATCTAGTTATGCATAAGCAAGATCGTCAGTAAAACGATCCAGTGATAAATAATAAAACACAAAAATATCAATAATATCTCAATATCATGAACAGTCATTTGCAAATAAAAGGTGGAAGATTTTACGTGGTTATTATTAGTTTTTTTTTCTCTTTTTCAGTTGTCGTATTTTAATTATGATATTTGTAAATTCAAGAAAATATGAATATAGCTGGTCTGAATGCATCCTTGTTACCCCCAAGAAAATGAAACAGTAATATTCATCAGAACATATCCCGATCCTCCCAAAACGGAAAACAGTTGTGCAGTTTTGATCGGAACCTATCTCGATTCTCCCAAAACGGGAAACAGTGACAATTTTGATCTGAGCCTATCCCGATCCTTCCAAAACGGAAAACAGTGACACAGTTACGTCCAGCCATCTGATTTATATGAACCTTAATTTTCTCCCAAACCCAGTGTATGTCAATTCTAGTGTCAGTTATTCGGTTTAGTTTAATGGATTGGTGGTCATCATTAAATTTCAGTATTCTGTGACAGTAATAGTAATAATAAAGAACAATATATAATACAGTAGTTAATGATCTACTACCAATCGCTTATTAGAACATTTTACGATGTTTAAATTTTTGCATGTATACAATAATTATTACCATTCAAAAATAATCAGTGATGACCTTAAGGTGTGAATTATACTATTAAATGGTGAACTATTCTGTATATCATGTATATGAATAAGATATATGAGTATACTCATGAAGGGTGGTTGATTTTGTTCTTTAGTATATATTGTTGTTATAAACCTTGATGCTAAGGTGCTGAAAGTAGCATTATATTTAAAACATAAAAAATGTTTAAATATCTACAATCCTGCATCTTCTGTAAATACAACTGATTGTTAAGAAACAAATATGTCATTAAATAGGAAAATTTTAGAGCTTAATGAAGTTCAAATCCAACCTTGAACCTATATTCAACCTCCAATCAACAGGGAAGAGAAAAGTGTATGCCTCAGGTGTTTGAGCTTTTTAGATGCCATGAATGCCAGATATTGAAGGAAAATGCAACTATAGAGTCCGTACAAGAGAACACTAATAAATCAAAGCAGTCCATGAAGAAAAATCAAATTTTATATTAAAGTAAAATCTGACACTAAAACAATAATTAAACCAAAATAGGAGATGGCCCTCAATAGGGCTGGTTGGGAGATGATTCATGTGGCCAACTTAAAGGCTCGTTTTCAGGCTTCCGAGTTAGGAAGGAACATTAAACAAGCCCAACAGAGAGCTAACACCAAAGAACAACCTAATCCTAAGCAATGAGTAACCTGTGAACACACTTAAATTTTCTTTTTCCCATTTTCTTTCTCTTTTTTTTTTTGTGCCCTTTCAATTTTTTTTCTTTTCACAAAATTTAGCTTTTGTTCAGGTGATTCACAACTCAAGAATCCCGAACATGCATGCGTGGTCTTTGCATGCAAGCACCAGAGTTGAGACTTTATTAATTATTATTATTATTATTATTATTATTATTATTATTTGCTCACAAATTTAAATTTGTTATGCTTGTGCCTTCGCTCGGTGTTTCGTGCCATCAACATGGAGTAGTAAAGTCTGCTTGTTAGTGGCTTGCACATTGCAGAGACTTTTGATTTGAATCCATCGGGAAAAGGCCAAGTCTTGGTTCTTTAATCAAAAATCAAATTTTCCTTGGTCTAAGCAAAATATTTTTCACATTAAATTACAACATCATCTAGTTTATTGCTTCTTATGCATACAGTATTTTGCAAAAATCATGATGGCTACCGTAATTGTTTTATGGTTAGTTCTGACCTAAGTGAACAATATAATATATATACATTTAATTAAATAAAACAGGAAGTACAAAAATAAGCATAAATAATAGCATGTTAAAGTGAGTCAAAAGAACTCACCTTTGCCTGACTCTCTTCCTTCCTTTCTCTCTTCCTCCCGTACCTACCTTTCTTTCTTCCTCCCATATGTTCTGAAATTCTCTGCATTCAGAAGGGAGGAGAGGATTTTATTTTTATTTAATTATAGGAGGTTAGATAGTTAAAATAGAATCTTATTAGTTGGGGATTCAAATAATTAATTCCTAGATAGGGGTAAATCTAAGAATTTGGTTTAGACTTAATCACCTTTCTAGATTCTCATCACATTAGATATGATTTATTAAAAAAAGACCTTTTTTTTATTCCCAAATTTCATTTTTTTTAGAAGAAGTAAAAAAAATAAATGCATAAAAAAAGTGGTTGTTACATTCTACCCCCCTAAAGAAAAATTCGTTCTCGAAATTTTTTTAAACTTAAATGATGTAGAGGAGTTATACCTTTACTTAAATAAGTGAGGAAATCACTCTCGAATGTCTTCCTCTCGCTCCCAGGTCACCTCCCAGCTCGAATGTCAATTCTAAGAAATCAACACAAGCGGAATTACTTTGTTCTTTAAAGTCTTCTCTATACGGTCAAGTATGGCGACCGATTCTTCTGGATAGGAGAGGTCTGGTCCGATCTCCAGTTCTGAATAGTCCACGATGTGCCTCTCATTATGTACATATCGTTTTAATTGTGAGATGTGGAAAATGTTATGTACTTGTTCCAATGTAGGCGGCAATGCTAGGTGATAGGAGACTTTACGTATTCGTTCCAAGATTTCGAAGGGTTCAATGAATCTCGGGCTTAACTTCTAACGGCTGGCAAAACGAATGACTCCACGCGCGGGTAAAACCTTCAAGAAAATAGAGTCTCCTACTTAAAATTCCATAAACCACCGTCGGTGGTCTGCTCATTTCTTCTGTTGATCTTGGGTCACTCTCAAGTGTTGCCGTACTAAGTTAATTTTGTTCACTGTCTGGATAATCATCTCTTGTCCAAGTAGTTTTCTTTTTCCAATGTCATCCCAATATAATGGTGATCTACATTTTCTTCCATATAGAGTTTCGAATGGTGTCATCTTGATGCTTGCTTGGTAGCTATTATTGTAGGCGAATTCCACCAGATATAGGTAATCCTCCCATGATCCTCTGAAGTCAAGCATACAAGTCTTCAACATATCCTCCAATGTCGTGATAGTCCTTTCTGATTGACCATCTATTTTCTGGGTGATATGCTGTGCTGAACTCTAATTTTGATCCCAGACTATCTTGCAGTTTCTTCCAAAACTGAGAGGTGAAATGGGCATTTCGATCTGATACAATACTAACTGGCACACCATGTAATTTTACCACTTCACGCACATACTTCTCTGTCAAATTTTTGGTAGACTGTCATATATGAAATGATATGAAATACACTACTTTAGTGAGGCGGTCCACAATTACCCAAATTATATTATTACCCTTGGGACTGCATGGCAATGCGGTAACAAAATCTATAGTAACTATTTTATATTTCCACTCGGGTATAGGTGAAGGTTGAAGAAGTTCTGGCATTCTTTGATGTTCTGCTTTAACTTGTTGACAAACCAAGCACTTGAATACAAATTTGGCAATTTCTGCTTTATTCCATGCCACCAAAAATGTTGCTTCAAGTCTTGATACATCTTTGTTTCTCCGGGATGAATAGAATAGACTGAACTATGAGCTTCTGATAGTACTTCCTGTTGAATTTCTCCTTTGGGCACACACAACCTATTGCTAAATCGAAGAGATCCATCTGCGTGGATACATAAATCTGTCATCTATCCTTCTTCTACTTGTCTTCGAAATCTTTGCAACTTAGGGTCATTTTTCTGAGCTTCTTTAGTTTTTTCTACCAATGGAGGTTGGAGTTGTAAGGCCAGCATTTGTACCTCAGCACCGGGTAAGATAATTTCTAATTCTAACTGTATGATTTTCTCAAGTAGCTCCTTTTGCTGAGTTAGAACCATTGACATAGGCTTTCTGCTCAAGACATCTGGTACCACATTGATCTTATCAGGATAGTATTGCAAATTGATGTCATAATCTACCATTAATTCGAGCCACCTTCTCTGTCTCATATTAAGTTGTTTCTGTGTGAAGATATACTTAAGACTCTTATGGTCCATATAAATCTCTACTCTGCTACCCAACAAATAATGCCTCCAAATATTTAATGCAAAAATCACAGCTGCAAGCTCCAAATCATGGGTGAGATAGTTTTTCTCATGCAGTCTCAATTGTTTAGAAGCATAAGCTATTACTCATCCTCGTTGCATCAACACAAAACCTAGCCCTCTGCCGGACGCATCACTGTATACAACCATATCTTCGATTCCTTCCGGTACGGCTAACACTAGTGCTATTGTGAGCCTCCTTTTCAACTCATTGAAAACTACATCACATTCAACTGTCCATTCGTACCTCTCTCCTTTTCTCATGAGCTTGGTCAGAAATCCTGCAATCTTAGAAAAGTCTTAGACAAACTTCTGATAATAACCCGCTAATCCTAGAAAGTTCCTTACCTCTGAAATATTTTTCGGGGTCGGCCAACTCTTCACTGTTGAGACATTGCCAGGATCGACTGAGACTCCATCTTGAGAAACAATGTGCACCAAGAATGAAACACTCTTCAGCCAAAATTCGCATTTGCTGAGCTTTCCATATAAGTTCTCCTTCTTTTGTGTCTCCAAAACTATCCTTAAATGCTTAGTGTGATCCTCTTCGGTCCTGGAATACACCAATATGTCATCTATGAATACCATAACGAATTTATCCAAATATGGAAGAAAAATTCGATTCATTAAGTTCATAAAAATTGCAGGTGCATTCGTCACTCCGAATGGGATCACTAAGAATTCAAAATGCCCATATCGAGTTCAGAATGCTGTTTTAGGAATGTCTGACTCCTTCACTTTCACTTGGTGATACCCAGACTTAAGGTCCAATTTGGAAAATACCCTAGCACTACTAAGCTGATCGAACAATTCATCAATCATCGGTAGTGGATATCGATTTTTCATAGTGACCCTATTTAATCCCCTTTAATCAATGCATAATTTTTTGCCTCCATCTTTCTTCTCAGTCAAAAGTATGCTGCATCCCAAGAGGAAGTACTTGGTCTAATGAAACCTTTAGCTTCCAACTCGTCTAATTGTAACTTCACTTCTTTTAGCTCTGCTGAACCCATTCGATATGGTACTTGAGAGATTGATATAGTGCCTGGAAGAAGCTCAATAGCGAACTCCACTGTCCTGTCTGGTGGTAATCCTTAGAAATCCTCGAAGATGTCCAAAAACTCCAACATCACTGGGATATCAGCTGGTATGACATCCATTTGGACTATTACTCCCTCCGTAGGTCGAGCTCTAAATTCTGCAAGTTCCTTGGTACAGCTGCCCCCAAAAAACTCGAACTCCGGGTGATTCGGTATCTTGAAGACAACGCTTTTCCTTCAGCAATCAATAATTGCATGAAAAGTACTTAATCAATCCATACCCATTATCACGTCAAATATGTGAGTATCGATAATTAAGAAATTAGCATAAAATTTCCTTTTACAAATTACTACAGGACACAAACTACAAATTTGAGTAGAAACAATACCCTCGTTACCTGTACTTATCTTTCATCTAATGTTCAGGTTCTCATAAGGTATGGTATGTAGTGTCACAAATATAGAAGAAATAAAGCAATGTGATACACCTGAGTCAAATAAAACTGATGCGGGTATATGATTGACTAGTATCATACCTGCTACCATGTCATCTGACTTTTCTGCTTGCTCTGAGGTTAGGTTATATGCTTGTCTATGTCCTATGTCCACTGCCTTATTCTTCTTAGCCTGCTCATAAGCTCTATTCTGAGGTAGAAGTGGTTGCCTATTCTGATTGTCATTCTGATCCTTTTGTGACTGCTGTTTTTGTTGAGATACTGGAAGGCGAGGCGTTGGCCCCCTGTTTCTCCTTCGTGGACAATCTCTGATCCTGTGTTCACTTGATCCACATGCTAGGCATAAGTTGTTGGCATATTGACACTCCTTGATAGTGTATCCTGGTTTCTGGCAATGTGTGCAAGTAACCTTCTATTGCGAAGAAATGACTAGATGCTTCTCAACATTCCTAGATGAAGTTCCTCCCAATATTTGACTAGCCAATCTCTTGGGTACAGAAGACTGAACCCTCTTTTCCTTATTTACCACTTGCTCTATATCCCGCGCTGCATCAATAACTTCAGTATAGGTCTCCATTCTGGAGATTACTAAATACTTCTGGATATCTAATCTCAATCCCTGTTAGAAGCGATGCGCACGATCTGCCTCATCTGATACCATGTATGGTGCAAATCGACTCAGATGAACAAACTCTGATGCATACTCTTCTACTGTCAATCCGGCCTGCCTTAAGTTAATGAATTGATGCTCCATTTCTCTCCTGGCTGCACTAGGAAAGAACCTAGCAAGGAAACTCATAGTGAAAACATCCCACGAGATTGGTTGGAATAGTCTGTTCTCCTATGATTGTCACCAAGTCCTTGCTATATTTGTCAATTGAATTTTGATGACATTTACCTTGTCAGCATCCAAAATCTGAGCTGCTTTTAATAAGTCTTCCATCTGCATGAACCACTGCTCAGCTTCCAATGCTCCTACAGTCCCTGAGAAAGTAGATGGATGAACGCGCCTGAAATCAGATAACCCTCCAGAACGCTGGTCTCTCGGTTTTGCCACACGATCTAAGGCCGCCATCACACCTGTCCGAAAAGGTTCGGCCTATTGTTGTTGCGCGTCGGCCATCCTACCAAGAAATCCCAACATTTCATTGGCATCAATGGAGTTTGGAGTCGTGTTGGAATTTTCTCCATTCCTTTTAGTCTGACGTGCCATTCTTCTGAGAAACGAGATAAAGTAAGTATCACTTAAATAAACATAATAAAAGTAAATACATATATCTAGAAAAATCATATATATATATATATATATATATATATATATATATATATATATATATATATATATATATATATATATATATATATATATATAGCCGTATTGAACCTTAAATGGTTTAACAAAATAAAACTAATTTCATTTTTTTTTCTAACTGTAATGATATCAAGTCTGTTCAAATCACTTGAACAGACTTAAAGAAGTCTGGGCTCTGATACTACCTGTAACACCCCAACTTTCCATAGTGTGGATAGTTAAGACGTTCGGCATCGAATGACAACTCGACAAGCCTAAAAAAACATATTACAGTTACAACACGAAAGAATATGAATAACAAATAGTAATAAACGATGATTTTTTTTTCCAACCAAGGTAATAATAAGTTTCATATAAATAAAACCAACAAAATATCACTACGATAAAAATTATCTCTATATAAAAGAAATGTCTCACATAGAACTAAATGAAGTGCCATATGCACTTATTACATTTTCCTAATATAAAAATAATTAACTAAAAAAAATTTCATCACTCCTGTAGATCTGCCTGTTCCTTAAAGTATACCATATCTTGTTCCGTTTCTGGTGGATCTACCTCTTAATAAATATCTGTATCTGGTCATGCATAACCAGGATCGTCAGTAAAATGATCCAGTGATAAATAATAAAACACAAAAATATCAATAATGTCTCAATATCATGAACAGACATGCAAATAAAAGGTGGAAGGTTTTACGTGGTTATCATTAGTTTTTTTTTTCTCTTTTTCAGTTGTCGTATTTTAATTATGGTATTTGAAAATTCAAGAAAATATGAATATAACTGGTCTGACACATCCCCGTCTACCTCCTGGAAAACGAAAAAGTAATATTGATCAGAGCCTATCCCGATCCTCCCAAAACGGAAAATAGTGGCGCAGTTTTGATCGGAGCCTATCCCAATCTTTCCAAAACGGAAAACAGTGACACAGTTACGTCTAGCCATCTAATTCCTATGAGCCTTAATTTTCCCCCAAACCCAGTGTATGTCAATTCTAGTGTCAGTTATTCGGTTTAGTTTAATGGATTAGTAGTCATCATTAAATTTTAGTATTCTGTGACAGTAATACTAATAATAAAGAATAATATACAATACAGTAGTTAATTATCTACCACCAATCACCTATTAGAACAGTTTTCGATGTTTAAATTTTTGCATATATACAATAATTATTACCATTCAGAAATAATCAGTGAGGACCTTAAGGTGTGAATTATATTATTAAATGGTGAATTATTCTGTATATCATATATATGAATAAGATATATGAGTATACTCATGAAGGGTGGTTGATTTGGTTGTTTAGTATATATTGTTGTTATAAACCTTGATGCTAAGGTGCTGAAAGCAGCATTATATTTAAAACAAAAAAATGTTTAAATATCTACAATCCTGCATCTTCTGTAAATACAACTGATTGTTAAGAAACAAATATGTCATTAAATAGGAAAAATTTAGAGCTTAATGAAGTTCAAATCCAACCCTGAACCTATATTCAACATCCAATCAACAGGGAAGAGAAAAGTGTATGCCTCAGTTTAGATGCCATGAATGCCAGATATTGAAGTAAGGAAAATGCAACTATAGAGTCCGTACAAGAGAGCACTAATAAATCAAAGCAGTCCATGAAGAAAGATCAAATTTTATATTAAAGTAAAATATGACACTAAAACAATAATTAAACCAAAATAGGAGATAGCTCTCAATAGGGCTGGTTGGGAGATGATTCATGTGGCTAACTTAAAGGCTCGTTTTCGGGCTTCCGAGTTAGGAAGGAACATTAAACAAGCCCAACAAAGAGCAGCACCAAAGAACAACCTAATCCTAAGCAATGAGTAACCTGTGAACACACTTAAATTTTCCTTTTCCCATTTTCTTTCTTTGTTTTTTTGTGCCCTTTCAATTTTCTTTCTTTCTTTTTTCTGTTCACAAAATTTAGCTTTTGTTCAGGTGATTCACAACTCAAGAATTCCAAACATGCATGCGTGGTCTTTGCATGCAAGCACTAGAGTTGGGACTTCATTAATTATTATTATTATTATTATTATTATTATTATTATTCGCTCACAAATTTAAATTTGGTATGCTTGCGCCTTCGCTCGGTGTTTCGTGCCATCAACATGGAGTAGTAAAGTCTGTTTGTTAGTAGCTTGCATATTGCAGAGATTTTTGATTTGAATCCATCAGGAAAAGGCCAAGTCTTGGTTCTCTAATCAAAAATCAAATTTTTCTTGGTCTAAGAAAAATATTTTTCACATTAAATTACAACGTCATCTAGTTTATTACTTCTTATGTATACAGTATTTTGCAAAATCATGATGGCTACCGTAGTTGTTTTATGGCTAGTTCTGACCTAAGTGAACAATATAATATATATACATTTAATTAAATAAAATAGGAAGTATAAAAATAAGCATAAATAATAGCATGTTAAAGTGAGTCAAAAGAACTCACCTTTGCCTAACTCTCTTCCTTCCTTTCTCTCTTCCTTCCTTTCTCTCTTTCTCCCGTACCTTCCTTTCTCTCTTCCTTCCGTACGTTCTAAAATTCTCTGCATTCCAGAACGGAGGAAGGGATTTTATTTTTATTTAGTTATAGGAGGTTAGATAGCTAAAATAGAATCTTATTAGTTGGGATTCAAATAACTAATTCCTAGATAGGGGTAAATCTAAGAATTTGATTTAGACTCAATCACCTTTCTAGATCCTCATCACATTAGATATGATTCATTAAAAATAACCTTTTTTTTGTTTCCAAATTTTTATTTTTTTTTAGGAGAAGTAAAATAAAATAAATGTATAAAAAAAGTGGTTGTTACAGTATTCACCTCTATCACTTTGAGGCGACTCTAACATCCTATTTCCTTAGAAAGTTAAGGTCGTATGGGGCAAGTTGCACACTCACACGACGCTCTCACTAACCTATCAATCAAGAAGATGGATTTATCCCTTGAATCCCAAGGAAGGAACGATGTAATCACCATCAAACTTTACCTTTGACTTAGAATAATAGTCGGAGAACTTCGGTTTTCTTCATCTTCAAGGTGATAGAGGGTGACTTCAACCTTAAAGCCATTCCCTCTGGTTTGGCAATTTTGGCTGAAAAGAGAATGAGAATATCCATATCAAATTGAGGGCACAGAGAAATTGCTGCCCCATCCTTGTGGAAGACTTTCCCTCGTCACATTGAACGAAGGGAGCTTCCTTTTCATCCTTGTCCTCAAAGCTTACCAAGTCAATGACACTTGACTTGGCCTTCTTCTTCTTCTTCAGTTGGAAGGGGCT
The DNA here is from genome assembly GCA_036321105.1 of Dracaena cambodiana. Lineage (NCBI taxonomy): Eukaryota > Viridiplantae > Streptophyta > Magnoliopsida > Asparagales > Asparagaceae > Dracaena > Dracaena cambodiana. Next base: position 22,382,511 of record JAYEPQ010000012.1, on the reverse strand, counting down.
AGAGGAAGTTTCCTACCTCTTCTTGATGGCACTGGTTGTCGATGTCGCCTTAAAGTCAGTCTTCAATAGAAGATCAAGTTGACTATCTAGTGCGCCATTTCCATTATTTTGACAAGGCATCCTGATTTGTTCAGTAGATCCAGTAAGGTGGTTTTCATTTATCAGCGCGTATGTAGTCTAAATTCCTACGACTGAGTCTTTCTAGCCCCTATGAACATCTTTTTTATGTATTAAAGAGGGCCTCTCTAACCTGTGATAAGTGGTAGGTTTCCGTGGAAGGCTATTCTTGGCTCAACTACGATAACGCAATTCCAAGAGGAGTTGGTAGTTGGGAACTTGATCCCTTCAGGCCTGGAGAATGTGTGACGCTGATCAGGGTTTGGTGAACCAACCGGTCATTCCTTCAGTTGAAGTATTGGGCCTTCCTACTCTACTTTATGCTTTCCCCTGGGACTCATGCCTCTATATAAGGCTTGTTCTTGCTTATGACATCGCCAGTGAGGGAGAGTATTGAACAGACATAAGACATGTTTGTGACCCTTCGGAGTGGGTGGTGAACTGGATTGAATGACCCAAGTAGACCACAACACTAGAAAAAAGGAAATGATTGAATACACTTTTCTTACGCTTTCCTATGAGACCCTCCCATCAGCCATCAGGAGTATGGCTCTCTGAATAAGAGGCTTTCAATAAAATTGGTGTGGTATGTTTGACATGACAATTCAATCGCAACTCACCTCGATGAAATGATGTATAATAGAGAGAGAATATAGACTTCTAGGCTCTTTTAGTAGGTGCGCCATCAGCTTTGTTTTTCTTATTTTATATAAGAAATCGTCCAATTCGACATCTCAACCATGGTGCATGTGACACTTCAAAAAGGTGGACAAATTCCGTAGTTAGGCAATGGCCCTGCTATTCATTATCATGCAAAGAATTAGCAGATCATCTCCTGTAGGAGGTGAGGGGCGTGCGAAAGGGGGTAGACCCTCGGTCTCGACTTGTAGAACCGACACCCTATTTTTGGAGAAAGGGTATTCCTGTTCAAATTGGAGCTTTATGTCCTGATCCGTCTCTCTCCTCTGATCTTAATAGAGATCGCGTGCTTTGGCCTCGGTGAACAGCTGCTCGTATTCGATTATCTCATGCATGGCATGCCCAACATCTCGAAATGAGGATCTGCTTTTACTACTCCGAATGCATGTTAACCAACGTCATCATCAGTTGACTAGGCATGCATATTCTTTATGCGCCCGTGGGTCCAATGTGGTGATGGACTCCAGCTCTAGAGCCGGAGATGGTTGAGATCGAGAAGTGGTTAGTTGGAAGGGCCGACACTGCTTTGATGGAAAGAGATGCTTTATCCATCATGGTGGAAATCACAAAATCGAGCAATTCCATCAATAGAACAGAACAAAGAAAAGGGCTCCCCGACATCAATGAACCCACCCAACACTTCACTTTCACTTAGGCCCGAGATGACGTCAGTGACGGGACCCCATTAGGCTCCTTCTCCCCTAAAAAACTAAACTGTACGTGGGAGTTTCCCTTCATACAGTTTGAATCGTTCTCAGATGCTCTGAGAAGCATCCTTTCCGTCAAGTCTTTTTGGATGTGGTTCATACATGCACAAATGAGCATCGACCGCAACAGTAAGGAACTATGATGGCTGAGGTGGAATCTTCAGTGCGAAAAGGAGTTCTATGAGATTGAATTCCATATGTGCATCGATAGCCGTCTCTTTGATCATCGAATATGCTTTGCATATGACCCAGTCTTCTCTTTCACCATACTATCTTCATTAGCATACCGGTGGTTTTGAATGAGCACTGCCAGAGCGCAATACTGGTCAAACAACTTGGGATACTTGCGACCCGTCCACATTGTGGGTTTGCTTCCTTTATCTGACAAGCGCAAGGAGACCTAATCGAAGAGGAATCTCTTAGGTCAATGGTCTCTGTTTCAGCTAGCTACCATGCCTTATACCTTTCCGTTGATTCCATCAGATTGAGTCTGAACTGTTACTCGGGGCACGTCAATGTTGTGATATACTGATGCATTTTGGTTATGTCATGGTATCCCTTACCACGGAATAAACTATTCTTAGCCTACCTTCTTTCCCCTTGACGCCCTTAAACCTATGTACGGCTTACGTTGACCAACAAATGGAGGTTGTTGAAGTGCATGCTATGGCTTTTTATTACCTTTCGCTGGAAGCTGACTTGCTTTACCTTATTGATCTACGATGACTAGCATGCGGTATGTTTTCATAAAATGGTATACTTTCATACTCAAAACCAACAAAATAGACAGGTGATCCTACACGCCTAATCGTTCTTCCCTTGTCAGTTGTTCGCTGCCTCTTTACTACATACAGTTGTTTTAGACCAAGCACAACGGGCATAGCGCCTGGATCCTCTTATTGTTCGGGTATGAGGCTATGCTATTAAAAGCATCGAGCAAGAGTGGGGTTGTCCAGTTTGACGACCAATGCAAGCAACCTTGAAGAATATAGAAGGGAAAATTTTGGACTAGAAACTTTTGGCATTCCTTATGTATCCACTGTTTCTCATTACAATACTCAAGGAAAAGGGGGGTAGACAAAGTTGTTGGATTAATTCCAACGATTGTGATGCCTGATCCATTCCCAATGTCGATTACAACCAATGAGGAAGGTTGTACATCAATATTTTTTTATAGGAGTGTGCATAACAGGAAAATGCAAGATATGACAACAATCACTGTCGAATTTCTTTCCTCACACCGACAAATAACATTTGAGTTTCATTTCTTTTTCTAGTAATCTTGATAAGAAATTTTCTCTTTATCAATCTAGCAGCCTCCATGTATCCTAGTCTTCATTCATCGTTGGAGTCATCAATGAGCTTCCTCACTATGACTACCTCCAGTAAGATGTTGATGAAATGAATTAGTACATATTATTGTCCTCCTCATTGCTGATTTTTCAAATCAGGTGCAGTACCACAATCAAGTGACAACCGTGGAGTGTTAGCTTGACAGATTTCTCCAGTACTCGATGACGGAGTTTTAGAAGCCTTAGCCTTTGGGTTGGCTTTGGACTTCCTCTTTACATCAACTTGCATTTTCCTGATATAGAGCTCAACAAAAATGGTGACACGGTTCTCCTCCAAACTTGGCTCTGTTTTGATCAAATTTCACCAAAAGAAACACAAGGTCAAACACTAGCCGACTATGTTTCAAGCAAATAAACATTGAGCGAATACTTAGAGTCACCCTGTGCCTTGCTATGCTTGTGGTGACTAGAACAGATTCCTTCGTGAGATATTCAACATTTTGTGATGGAAGAGCGACATTGGTGATGATTAAGGAGGAAAAAGACGTCTTTGATTATGATTCGGAGTTGGAATGGATAAGAATAAGGTTAGGGGCTGAGGGGAGAGAGAGGATTTGGGGGTTGAGAGGAAGAATACAATAGACAAAGAGCAAGTGATGAGGACAGAATAGTTATGGGGGTTGAGAGGAAGAGTATGACAAAGATGAACAAGAAGGCAAGGAGGAGAGATTGAGTGCGTGAGAAGAGGAAGGGGGGGGGGGGGGGGGGGGGGGGGGGGGGGGGAGAAAACAATTAAAAGATAAATATATAAGTAGGAAATGGACATGTTGATTGCTACATGTTTATTTAATTCGTCCACAAAAACTCTAGTTAAGGAACTCCCTTTTATGTCAATGAATTGCCCGTTGTCATATATATATATATATATATATATATATATATATATATAAAGAGAGAGAGAGAGTTATGGTTTGATTACTATTAATAGTATTTAAGTATGGATATCATTATCCAAGATCTAATAATGAAGAACCTAAAATGAAAAAAATCTATTCTAGCAGATATGATCTACCTTTCATTAACTATTTATAAAAAAAATTCATGAAAATTGAATTTTATTTAACTATGGATCAAGAGCAAACAAAATGGACACATCAAAATAAAATCAAAATTTACTAATTTTCGAGTGCTTAAATCATTAGTATATAAAATTTAATTCTTATGAAATTTTATTTTTAAATAGTTTATGAAGGGTAGATCACATCTACTGATTAGATTTTTATTTTGTGTTCTCCATTCTTATATCTTAGTTAATAGTATCCACACCCAATACTGTTAATAGCAACATAGCCTAACTAACTATATATATATATATATATATATATATATATATATATATATATATATATATATATATATATATATATATATATATATATATATATATATATATAAATGGACTATACAGTATATAAGTCGACACCTCAGGTAACCTACGTGATTTAGCAAAAAAAAAACAATGACTCTATTATTTTTATTCAAATTCATTTTTAGATCATTTTCTCTACCTCCTTTGCTGCTTTAGGATTAAATTTCAGGGTTTTGAAATTTTTTTGTTCATTCATTAAGTATATACAAAATATTATACTTACTGAAAATCATTAGTTTTGTGTCTACTTGATGGAATAGTAAATCAAAATCAAAACCCAAAAAAATTGGGTATGAGCGAACCCTAAGGGTTAGAGATTATAATCCTAAATAATTTAAAAACAAATTATTAGAGATAGAGAAAGTGGACCACAACTCAGATATCTAACATGTGTATGTAGCTCATTTTCATTTTCCTTATATATATATATATATATAGTTAGGTAAGTTACATAAATTTGCAGCCAAAAATAGTAATCCTACAAGTTTTTTCCAAATTTTTTTTTGGAATCATAATCTCCATCTCCTTAGCTACTTAAGAAATTTTTTTTTTATATTCTGGTTTTTTTTGTATCAATCCATCAATTTGATAAAAGATTTGTATTAATTGAAAACTGTTAAGTTTGTGGTTATTTGATGTAATGACAAATCAAAACTAAAATCAAAATAAATATTTAATAATATTAGAGATATTGAAAATAAATAACTCAGATAACTAACCTGATGTCAACTCATTTCCATTATTCTCTCTCTCTCTCTCTCTCTCTCTCTCTCTCTCTCTCTATATATATATATATATATATATATATGGGGATTACTGTATATAAGTCGGTAGTTCGGTTAAGTTACGGGAATTAGCAACGAAAAAAGTAATGATACTATTATTTTTTTAATTTTTTTAGGATCATGATCTTTACATTCTTAGCTTCCTTAGGAACAAATTCTATGAATTTGGAAGTTTATTTATCCATTCATTAAGTGGATATAAAATATTGTATTCACTAAAAACTATTAATTTTTTTTATCTATTTTATGGAAGGACAAATTAAAACTAAAACCTAAGAAATTCGGTGTATGTGTCGAGATCATAATTCCAAGAGAACTTTTTTAAAAAATATATTAGAAATAGTGAAAATAGAGTGCAACTTAGGTAACTAAATGAGTCGACGGCTTACTTCCATTATTCTCAAATACACACACACACAAACACACACACATATTATTTTAATGAGATGCCAGATCTGATAAGTTATGTAAACTTGTAGCCAAAAATAATAATCCTACTAGTTTTTTCAAAATTTCTTGGAAATCATGATCTCCATCTCCTTACATCATTTTTATTAATCTTTATGCATTTTGGATTTTTTTTTCATTCCATCAATTTGATAAAAAGATATTGTATTCATTAAAAATTGTTAGTTTTTTAGTCATTTGATGCATCGACAATCAAAAAAAGTAAAATCTAAGAAATTGGATATGAGTAAAACTTAGGAAATTAAGATTGTAATCTAAATAAGTATTTTAAGAAAATTAATTGGAGGTACTGGAAATAGAATGTAACTCTTGTGAGCTAAAGTGTGCGTGCGTGCGTGTGTGTATATATAGAGAGAGAGATGGAAATAAGCCGCCGACTCACATAATTTACCTGAGTTGTAGTTCATTACCACTATCTCTAATATTTTTTTAAGTTTCTTTTTGGATTATGATCTCAGCCCCTTATGATTCACTCATACCCAATTTTTTGGATTTTAATTTTGATTTGGCCTTCCATCAAGTAGATACAAAATTACTAGTTTCCTATGAATACAACTTCTTGTATCCACTTGATGATATGACAAGTAAGCTTCAAAATTCATGAAATTTGATTCTAAAAAAGCGAAGGAGTAAAAGATCATGATCCTAAAAGCAATTTGAAAAAATATTATTGGATCATTAACTTTTTTCGGCTGACTCACGTAACTTATCTAAGCTGACGGCTCATATATAGTTATCCTATATATGTGTGTATGAGTGTGTGTGTGTGTGTGTGTGTGTGTGTGTATTTATGTATGCATATCTATGTGTGTGTGTGTGATTACTGTAGCCGAGTCGCCAGCTCAAAAAAATTTACGTAAGATAGTGACAAAAGTATAGTGATCCAGTAATTTTTCTTCAAATTTTTTAAAGAATTAGTATATCTACATTACTGTAGATGAGTCGCCAGCTCAGAAAAAATTACATAAGTTAGCGACAAAAGTATAGTGATCCAGTAATTTTTCTTCAAATATTTTAAAGAATTAGTATCTCTACTTCTTTAACTTCTTTTAGATAAAATTTCATAAATTTTGATGTTTATTTACCTTTTAATCAGGTGCTTATAATCAAGTGGATGCAAAAATTTTATTTATTGAAAGCCGTTAATTGTGTGTCAACTTAATGGAGGACCAAATCAAAACTGAATCTCAAGAAATTGAGCATGAGTGAAACTTAGGGGGTTGAGATCATAATCCACAAGAAAGTTTAAAAAAGAATATTGGAGATGTGAAAATGAATTACAACTCAGATAACTTGCGTAAGCTGTCAGCTCATTTCAATATATAATATATATAATGTGTGTGTGTATAAAGAGAGAGTAAACGGAAAATTCACCGGCGGTGAAGGGAGTTCCTTCACCGCCGCTTAGGTGACTCAATAAAATTATTACACATGGCGCCACTCAAAGCGCGATTAAGAAAGTTTTTTTATTTGTTATCTTAAGTAGTGCCATGTGTAATAGTTGTATTAGGCCACCTAAGCGGCGGTAAAGAAACTTTCTTCACCGCTGATGAATTTCCTGTTTTCTCATATATATATATATATATAAATATATATATATATATATATATATATATATATATATATATATATATATATATATATATATATATATATACACACACACACACACACACATATATATATATATCTATACATGTATACATATATATATATATATATATATATATATATATATATATATATATATATATATATATATATATATATATATATATATATGTATATATATATACATATATATAAATACATATATATACATATATATATATGTATGTATATCTATGTATATATATATATATAAATACACACACACACACACACACATATACACATATATGTGTGTGTGTGTGTGTGTGTATATATATATATATATGTGTGTGTATATATATATATATATATATATATATATATATATATATATATATATATATATATATATATATATATATATATATATATATATATATATATACGTATGTATACATATATACGTATGTATACATATATACGTATGTATACATATATACGTATGTATACATATATATATATATATATATATATATATATATATATATATATATATATATATATATATATATATATATATATATACATACATATATATATATACATACATATATATATATACATACATATATATATATACATACATATATATATATATATATATATATATACATATACATATATACGTACATATACATATATACGTACATATATACGTATATACGTACATATATACGTATATATATATATATATATATATATATATATATATATATATATATATATATATATATATATATATATATATATATATACGTATATATATACGTATATATGTATATACGTATATATATACGTATATATACATATATATATATACATATATATACATATGTATATAGATGTATATATGTATATACATATATATACATATGTATACACATATATATACATATGTATACACATATATATACATATGTATATATACATATGTATATACAAATATAAACATATGTATATACACATATATACATATGTATATATACAGATATATACACATATCTATACACATATATACACATATCAATACACATATCTATACAGATATATACACATATGTATACACACATATATACACATATGTATTATAGATATGTATACATGTACATATACATATGTACATATGTACATATACATATGTACATATGTACATATACATATGTACATATGTACATACATATGTACATACATATGTACATATATATATATATATATATATATATATATATATATATATATATATATATATATATATATATATGGTTACTTAAATGATCCGACAGTCTATGCAAGTTATGTGAGTCAGCGGTAAAAATCCATAATAATCCCACTATCTTTTATCGATTTCTTTCTGGAATCTTGATCTCCACATCTCAACTTTCATATATTTTGGAGATCATTTTGCTAATCCATCAAGTAAATACAAAAATTTATATTCAATGAAAGTCGTTAATTTTGTATTTATTTGATGAAAGACCATATCAAAATCAAAACACAAGAAATTGGGAATGAGTAAAAACTAAAACGTTGAGATCATAATACAAAACTTAAATATTATGAAAAAAGTAGAAATTGACTGCATCATAATTTAAGAGAGCTTTCAATACATTTTCATTATTCTATACGTGGATTATTCTACACGTGGGTATGCGTGAGATTTTGGATATTTTTGTGGGGAGAATAAATAGAAGTGTTGCAGCCCTTTTTAATTCACCGAAGAGGTAGCATGTGATTGTATTATTTTATCAATATTCTGATTTTTCCAAGACCTTAAAATGCGATCTGGGGTGGGTGATTGATTGGTTGGATGAGAAATAAAGTAACAAGGAAAAATTGATCAGGTTGTGTCATACTTATCTTTTGATAATAAATAAATCTAAAATTGTAATATTGCGAGTCACTGACTGACTGACGACTGTTGTCTTTTAATATCTGGTGGTAGAAGCAATCGCTTTTGCCGGACCTCTTCTCTCGGAGCACAACAATAAACAAATAAATAAATCAATAATCTGAATCCCGATTGCCGACTACTTGTCGTTTATATAAAGCAGCAGAAGGAATCCTTCTGCTGTTTATTATTGATTGGTTGGATGAGAAATAAAATAAAAAGGAAAAATTGATCACATTATGTCGATCATAACGTTTTGTTTTCTTTTGATAATTAAATCTATAATTGGAATATCACGGCAACTGACACTGTTGTCGTTGATTATCCGCACCTCTTCTTTCGAAGCACAACAATAAACAAATAAATAAATCAATAATCTGAATCGAAATTGCCGGCTACTTTTGTTGTTTATACGAAGCAGCAGAAGGAATCCTTCCAGCAGGATCTCTTCTCTAGAGAAACACAAGAAAGAAAAAGAGAGAAGAATGGGTTCAGTTGCATCAGATACCAAGCCACACTTGGTTCTAGTCCCATACCCAGCCCAAGGCCATGTAACTCCAGTACTGAAGCTAGCCAAGCTCCTCCACACCCATGGCTTCCACATAACCTTCGTCAACACCGAATTCAACCACAACCGCCTCCTCAAGTCTCGCGGCTCGAACGCCCTCGACGGCCTCCCAGACTTCCGGTTCGAGGCAATCCCCGACGGGCTACCCCCGTCGGACGACAACGCCACTCAGGACATACCTGCACTCTGCGACTCCACCATCAAGAACTGCCTTGCTCCATTTCGCCATCTCTTGCTTCGGCTTAACGACCCTTCATCTGGTGTCCCGCCTGTGACCGGCGTCATCACCGATGGAGTCATGAGCTTTGCTCTGGATGCTGCTCAGGAGTTGGGCATCGTTGACGTGTTGTTTTGGACTCCAAGTGCCTGCGGGATGATGTCCTACCTCCACTACCATGAACTCATAGCAAGAGGCCTCGTTCCGCTCAAAGGTAATAATAACGACATTATTCATAATTAATTTTTATAAAGTAAATAGAGTCGTCTCTCTCACACACACATATGGAAATGAGTATAGTTTATTTTCACTGTGTACAATAATTTTTTATAAAAATTTTCTTTCGGATTATGATTTTGACTCTTAGAATTCACTTATATCCAATATTTTAGATTTTAATTTTGAATTGTTCATCCATCGAGTTTACACAAAATTAATGGTTTCGATGAATATGACATTTTGAAAAGTTAAATAAACTTCAAAATTCATAAAATTTGATTTTAAAAAAGTTAAGGAGTTATATATCCTAATTCAAAAAACATTTGAAGAAAAATTGTTAAATTAATATACTTTTGCCGCTGGTTCATGAATATTTTTCTAAACTGACAGCTCACGTGTGTGTATCTCTCTCTCTCTATATATATTACTGGAGGTGAGTCCCCAACTCAGGAAAAGTTACGTGAGGTAGCGGTAAAATTATAATGATCCAATGATTTCTTTAATTTTTTTAACAATTGCTATCACTAACTCCTTAACTTTTTTCGGATTAAGTTTTATAAATTTTAGAGTTCATTTATTATTTAATCAAGTGCATACAAAATATTTTATTTATTGAAAACTATTAATTTTGTATTAACTTAATGGAGGACTAAATCAAAACTAAAACCCAAGAAATATGAGTGAACCCTAGGGGTTGAGATCATAATCCAATTTTTTTTTGAAAAACATTTTATTAGAGATTGTGAAAATGAACTGCAGTTCAGATAATTTGCGTGAGCTGTCAGCTCATTTTCATTTTTCTCATATATATATATATATATATATATATATATATATATATATATATATAACTAACAAACTCCGAGATTTCTTACAACTGATGTTTAATTAATAATAGACTAATCGATTTTGCTTCTTTCTTTCATGGTTCACAAACTGTTTTGGCATAACACTAGTATATTAGCTATTGGGAAAATACATTATCAACATCTACTTAAACTCAAGCTATAGATGAAAAAACAATATTTGCCTGAAGACTACAGTAAAAAATGGTTAATTAAGAATAAAGAAAAAAACATAGTCAGAATTATGGCACAACTTATTTTAGAGATAAAAGGTAGATAATATTATTGCCTGTTAAGTTTAGTTTGATCATGATCCTATTGATAGGATTTGAAACTGGCCATGATCATCAAGTGAGAAACTATCTATTATGAACTTAAAAATTGAAGTCTGATAAATAGCCTACAAACAAAAGATTCATATGATTTGAACATTTCTAAATCGGAACCTTACGAATTCATAGTTCTGAAACTTAGATCCTACAAGTGCTAGCTATAAACTAGAGTATCAAACTTTGAAATCTAACTATATATGTGGCCTATAATGTGCAAATACTGCAATTACCAAAATTAGTATGATTTAAATAAATTTTACACATTGATCAGAAGTTTACGAAATGCTTACCTCTTAGCTAAAACTTACATTAAATTAATTGAATTTTTTAACTTAGACTATTTTGACAAGCTGACATCATGTATAGATATCACATCCATGCACATAGTTGGGTTTAGAAATTTGATGCTCCAATATAGAGTTTTCATTTTATGGAATCTGACTTCAAATCTTTAGGATCCTATTCAAACGCTTAAGTAATTTATCTACTTTGTTAGGTTTTGAATTTTGATGTACTAATATATAGTTTCTGCCTGATGGGATTCGAGTTTAAATCGAAATGATATAGTATATTAGTGAAACTACAATTTACTTTGTGTATTTTGCAGTTGGAAGTAAATATCAGTACATGGTTTTACTAATTCTCACAAACTCTAATCTACATCATCATCTTTATGTAGAAATGAGTGACGTTACAAGCAGATATATGGACACTCCCATCGACTGGATCCCAGGACTTAAGAACATGCGTCTCAAGGACATCCCTTCTTTCATCCGAACCACCAATCGTGATGACATCATGTTGAACTTCTTCCTTCGAGAGTCTAGTCGAGCTTTCTTACCCTCTGCAATCATTCTCAATACCTTTGACAATTTGGAAGGTCCAGTTCTTGAAGCACTAGCTAAGATGCTTCCTTCAATCTACACAGTTGGTCCTCTATGTTTACTCTCTCGACATATACCATCCGATAGCCCACTAGCCAACATGGGCTCGAGTCTATGGAAAGAAGACTCTAGCTGCTTGGATTGGCTTGACAGAAAGAAATCTGGTTCGGTTATTTTGGTCAATTTTGGTAGCATAACTACTATGACCAGTGACAATCTTGTAGAGTTTGCATGGGGGCTGGCTAAGAGCAATGCCAAGTTCTTGTGGGTGATTAGGCCTGATCTTGTTAAGGGGGAGGCTTCAATTCTTCCCGAAGAGTTTCAGTGTATGACGAAAGGAAGGGGTATGCTTGCGAGTTGGTGCAATCAAGAGGCCGTACTGATGCACCCATCAATCGGAGGGTTCTTGACGCACTGTGGGTGGAATTCGACTTTAGAAAGTATATGTGGTGGGGTGCCAACACTGTGTTGGCCATTTTTTGCCGAGCAGCAGACGAACTGTCGATACTTGTGTACAGAGTGGGGGATGGGGATGGAGATCGACAATGATGTCAAGAGGGAAGAGGTGGAGAGGATCATAAGGGAGTTGATGGAAGGGGAGAAGGGGAGGGAGATGAGGAGGAGGGCTTTGGAGTGGAAAGAGCATGCACACAAGGCTACTGAGAGAGGTGGTGACTCTTTCAGGAACTTGGAGAGGATTGTGAAGGAGGTGCTCCTCCCAAAGAAGAGCACATAATTTCTTGTTGGAAATTTGTTATATGCTAACGAGCATTCACATGAGTATCTACTGTTCTCTTAAGGTTAGCTGATATGGTGTAGGGGTTTGCGATTGATTATGGTTATTTTTGAACTCAATGCCTGCAGGTTACCACCTTTGTTCCTAAAAGCAATAAAAAATAATTAATGGTGTGTGTTTCTAGCTCCACTTAATATAAAAAAGATGTGCACAAAGATCCACTTGCATTGACAACAATTACTTTCTTGATTTCCCATTAAAGGGAATTAAAAAAATGTAGTAGAGATAGGAAAAATAGTGGAATATATTTACACCTCGTTTATGAATGATAAATAATTCAATATAGTTGAAACTAGCCTTTGAACTAGAATTCAATCCTCCTCAATTTGTGGGAAAGATTCAAGTTAAAATTTTAGTAGAGACTCAATTTGAATAATATTGAAATATATATGCATGTGAGTTTGACTAAAAAAAAAAATTATTCAATATAGTTATGGAAGTAGAAACCAGATATTACATTTCATATTTTTTTAAAATACATGTACTATATGATTTTCTCATGGGAAAGTAATCTATTATGGAACAAATTGTTATTAATAAAATTTATTTTCTTCGTCTAGGACAAGACCAAAAGGCTTTGAACTTTTGTGGACCAACAAAGGAACATAGGTAACATTGGCAATGATAATGTGATGCTTATACATTTGAGCTTACAATAAAGTCCAACAAGGATGGGTTTAGGATCCAAAACGAAAATTAGCTGTATGGCCCTATTGACTCATTCAAATTAAAAGGATGATATTTGGTTGCCTTTTTCCTAGATTTGAAGACTTGTGATCTCAATATGTTTATAGAAAAAAAATTTCCAGTGATATATGATGTTTTTTACTTTTCAGGTTGATAAATATTAGTCAGTTTAGTTCATGAATTTTATGGCAAGGATTTTGATGTGGGTTTGGACCCTTACCACTATCTATTGTCATACATCTCCAAATCTATTAAATCTCCACATAGATACAATAATTTGGAATATGGATTGGGGGTGATGAGCCCATTGATTTGGACAATGGTATGGGATCTGTAGAAATTGTGGAAAATCACCACTGGTTTGGACATGAATTTGTTATCTTATTAATTTTTTAGAAAGAGATAGAAAATATTTTCCTCTTTCAATATTATTTGCCCAAATTCATGCTTCTTTCCATAATCCAGAAAATCTCTCCCATCATTAAATCTTTGCCTCTTTTCCATGGAGCAAAGATGAAAAAGCAAGAAATAGAAAAGCAAGTATTTAGTGAGCACTAATCCATTTTCCAAATATGTGAACCAATCAGCTTGAGTTATGGTCAAAAAGTTTTGGATTGTGTGTCAATCACTACAGTTAAGACTAGTAGATTGAAAAAGAAAGCCCATTAATCTTTTTTTTTTAACAGAAATTAACTAAGACTAGTAGTGAAATCCAATTGGACATCCAGGTTAAAATAAGCAATGAAAATTCTACTGGTAATTGCTTAACTGTGTGACAATTTACTATATTTAGTTAGAGTAGACATAATTCATATCTGCATGGTTGAAAAAGTTAGAGAAATGCATATTAGAGGATTGTGGGTTTGCATTAGAATGTCACACTGTAAAGATTTCGGCCAACCTTTTTCTAGTCTAGAAATTCATGCTCACACTGTTCGTTTAATTTTACGCTTTACAGAGAATCCAAATCCGATCACACTAGCTCAATAACCCCTAAAAATAATTAGGTTAATTTACTGTTAGCTTTAGAGGTCATATATAGTAGCATAAAGGCCTTAAAGATTCTGCCTAAGATGTCATAGACTCAAAGACCCCTAAGAAGACTTGGCCTAATCGTCTTCGACTTGAGAGAGCATATCAACTCATAGGCCTAGAAGATGTCTAATTCACCGTCGACCTTAAAGGTCGTTCTAACTTGACTCACTGTCCCAAATAAATATTTAGACTAATCTCCTTTGGACTTAAGAGATCGTGTTGTCTCAATAAGTTTGGAAATAGGATAATTTACCTTCAATCTAAAGGTCATACTGGCTTAAAAACTCTACAAAAACGGAGACCATGCCAACTCGAAGGACCCTATAAAGCCTTGGGAAAACTCACATTTAATCTAAGGGGTCAAGTTGGCTCGAAGGTCCATAAGAAGATGGGGTTTCAGATTTCTAACAGAATAAGGGTTTAGAAAATTCAAGCCCTGATATGTTTCTCTTGTCAAGCAGAAAAAGAAAATAAGGAAGAACAACATTTTAATGAGTAAAAGTTATAATACATTTGTCTAAGTAAGAAGGGAAAAAAAGAAGAAGATGGACCTAGAGCTATTGGTAAAGTAGAATGAAGAAGGTATGAAAGTGCAGAATATTCGATGTATAACAAATCAATTACCAAACAATCAGTCAATCATGCAAGTATAAAATAAATTTCAAACAATCAACTAGATTGATATGGAAATTTTGGAAAAATCACGAAAGAAACTACACTATGAAATCAAATCAATTATAATGATTTTAAATACTGCCGCTAGACAACCACAATTGCATAATAATCTAAAATTTAATCACTTTGCTAGACACACACAGACAAAGTTCTATAAAGAAACTATCTTTAACCACCCTAATAACGACTCACCATTTACAACTGTATATCTACAAACTGAAAAAAATTCTGAAAATAAAAACTAGTAAAATTTACTATAAAAGTAGCATATGATCCCGTAGATTTTAATTGGCTTGATCTCACAAATCACAAAAAGTAAACTTCTTCTCCTTCTTCAATAAAACTCTCATTTTTAATTTTCTTTCATTAACTCTATATTTATCTAAAGGAGGCATATTTAAAGGCCTTGTGAACTCCCCAAATAAACTATAATCTCTCCATTTAATCATATCCACTTATCTTTAATCTAATGGACCAGTAAAATTAGATCTCAAAATAAACTCCCATTTAAAAAATACCACCAAAGGTCTAGAGTCGTGTGCATTGCAGTGCGTGGTTTAAAGAGCCAGCGACAACTTAAGCCTACAGTCCATAGTGTTGGGTTTGTATCTCGCATTCATTGAGTATCTGATGTGATCGGAGATCATAAACAGTTTTAGTTCAGTTAGACTTGGGTCAACTAATGGTATTCTAATTAGATTAGAACATTAATTAAATGATTATAATTCTATTCTAATAGGATTAAAATAGGAATACTATATATATCTTTTATATGTGATATGAGAGAGGTGAACAATTGATGGAAGAGAGAGCCTTATGTTATTATGAGAGATATAAGAGGTAGAGAGATATTTGGATCTTTTCTTATAGCTTTTTCTCATGATCGATATTTCTGTCGATGTTCCCGTGGAAGTAGGTCAAACTTGGTCGATCGAAACACGTTAATTTCTTGTACTCTTCTTTTGATGTATTGTTTTCTTCATTTCTATGATTTCTATGGTGGTTTCGATCCCCAACAAGTGGTATCAGAGCCATGTGATAAACTAGGATCAAGATCACGAGATGGCAGATCTAATGTCAAGTCGGCAAGGAGATTGGTGGAGACATCAAGGGCAAATACAATAAGTAGAAGAAGAACAAGTAAGAACCAACCGGGTATAAGCGGCGACGTGCACCACCATAGGCTCCAACGATGTGCACCAAAAGGAGTAGCTGAGAGCTGAGATGGATTCTGAGGTGCAGATCAATGGCTGTGATTGATTGGAGAGTGATCGAGAAATCAATGCCCGATTAAGGTGATCCAAGAGTCAAATCTAATATTTTTCAACATTTCGCACAGAGTGATGGTTGCTGATTGGGCAAAATCTACTACTTGGAGCAGATTTTATGTAGATCAGTGATGATAGACGGTGATTGAGGGGTTGATTTTGACCGAGATAATCGATGGTTGATGGTTGGTTAATTGTACACTGATGAGGTACGGTATGGTATTTCATGGAGATGGTGTTTGCCATGAAAGTTGTAAATGATTCTTTATTTAAAATTCTTAATAAAAGATTACAATTATGAATGGTTTTCCGTTTACAGAAGATGAGAAAAATCTAATTCCCTCGTTCTTTAAAACTGGACTCTAAAGTGGCTGTGGAGAATGATCTTACTCTTCGTTGACACTCCATACAAAATTTTAGTTGGCAAGGGTTTAAAACTTTTGATAACACTAGCACTTGGATGGAAAAATGACTCTCTCTATAATATTGATCTATAGATCTCTTTTTCTGCCTAAACTTTTGCTATTTATAGAGATTTGGAGACTTTTAAGTTGATGTAACTGTCCAACTGTTGGCCTCTACGACCTGAGAATTAATTTCCCGCTTTTTGGTCCGGTAGATTTGTATTAAAACTCTAGAATTTATAATCGACATCTTTAATCCTCTGAATCGTAACTGAAACATGGATCTCAAACTTTAAATTTACGTTCTCTCTGAATCACAACCAGAACACGAATCTCAAACTTTAGATTCATGTTCTCTCTGAATCACAACTGGAATGCGGATCTCAAATATTAGATTTGCGTTCACTTTGAATCATAACCGGAATGCGGATCTCAAATTTTAGATTCACATTTCGGTGTGATGGCATGCTCGCTGCTTGATAGTATGCTCAGACACAATGATAAGACCCTACGGGACCCATTCTTATTATTAAGTCTGCGAATCTAGAGAGGGAGACTCACACGTCCGCTTTGGTTCCTTTGAAAAATAAAACACAACTCTATTAAGCCTATGTTTTAATTCTTCTTTTGTTTATATTCGCGGACCTGAAAAATGATGCTTGTAAAAGAAAATTCTGTCAATAAACCCCCTTCAAAGTTTTCAAAACACTATGGTTTTGGAGGTGTTTTGAAACACTTTGGATAATTTGACAGAAATGCGATCTTTGAGAAGAAATACAACTTCATATTTAGAACTGTAGATTTCGTGCTTTTTAAAAAGAGCACGACTTTGTATTAGAACTGCGAAATTCGTACTTTTGAAAAGAGCATGACTCTGTATTAGAGCCGCGGATCTCGCGCTTTTGAAAAGAGCACGACTCTGAATTAGAGCCGCGGATCTTCACGCTTTTGAAAAGAGTACGACTCTATATTAGAGCCGCGATCTCGCGCTTTATGCGATATATCCGGAATGTTATCATTTTTCTGGAGCAGAGCTTCAAACGTTCTCCGTGCTTCATTAATGAGGGGATTCTTACAAGATTTTGGGCCAGAGATCTCGTCCGTCAAATCAACTGCTGTAAAATTTTAAACTCATCATTAGAGTATTTTTAACACTTTCTGAAAAATTTGAACTCCAAATTTTCTTCAAGCTTTGAAGACCCTTCATCTTCAAGCTCTTTTTCATATCCTCACATTTTTTCCGAGCTTCCTTTACATCAAATTTTAAAAAGATGACAAAAAAGGTTTCAACTTCTGGTCAATCCAGTAGTGGTTCCCAAGATCCTCAAGCTATCTCCGGTTCCATAGTAGTCCGGCAGGAACCTCTGGTTGGGGGTGAGTTTCTTGTTTCACAACTTGGCCTCTGTGGACAAGATCAGCCTAAGGATTCCACTCCTAGCCTCTTAGAAGTGGTTTGCTTCATTGGTCCCATTCTGCAAAATTAATTACAAAAAATATAACTTAGCATCATATTATTAGTTGATGTGATAAATTACTGCAAGCGCACAGTGTCGGTGTAGCGCTGTACAGGTCGTTCCACAGGGATCTAAGGTGTTTTTATGATTCTTACTATTTCTTAAATTCTAGTGGATTAACTAAGAGTTCTGGGTTGGAAGGATGAGTTTTTAAGTTCTAAAGATTAGCCTAGGATTTTGAATCTATTAGAATAGTAACCTAACAATGAATTATTTCTTTCTTCCTATCTTTTTAATTATGCACGGTTAAGTAACATATTAAAAATGTGATCTTTTTAATTTGAATTTAATCAAGTGCCCCTAAGTATGACCTATCAAGTGATGTGCAAGTATAGACCATCAAAGATAACACCTTTCTTAAAATAAATCATATCAAGTGGAAAATCTCAAAAGAAAAAAAATAGACTTCAAACCCTAATCTAAGCATAGGCTATCAAAAGACCGAACTCAAGTATAACCTATCAAAGAAATCAGATTTACAAGTTTATCCAATTCACTTTATTTATAGGAAAATCTTTATTTATAATTCTAAAAATAAACAAAGAATAAGAATTCCAAACTTCATCTAAGCATAGATTATCAAAATATTAATTAAGTATAATCTATCAAAGAATTATGATTTGAGAAATCTATCTTTTATTTATTTATAGAAAAATCATAACTTTATTTCTTTTTAGGAAGAAGATGAGATGAATCCATGTTAAATCTACTAAACTAACTTCATCTACATCCTAGGGCTAAAGAAAATTAGCTACTCATATTTCTAGAAAGCAATTAAAGCTATTTTTATTTATGAAAACAAATAAATCTAATCTAGAAAGCAATAAAATCTATTCTATAAAGCAATTAACTCTATCTAGAAAGCAAATAAATATTAGAAAGCAATGACTTACCTCTGGAGTACAGTATTGTGGCTGTCTCCCCTTCAGCTAAACCCTAATTTTATTAAATTAAAAACGAGTACAAAACTTCAGGATTCTCTTTAGAATATAAGGATACGGCCAATATATAGGTTTCGGAAATCAAACCCTAATTCTAGCAGAACCACAAGACCACTAAATTACAACGAAGCCGTGCGAGAAAACTCAGCTATTGGGGCCCATATTTGACTGCCAATTGGCAGGGAAAACCGCGAAATGGCGGCTCATTAAATCCAAACAATCTTTAAACTTTTTTCCTGTGATAAACTTGTCTTGTACGTTTTAATTTCCTGACTGTACTTGACTTTGAGTCTTTGCAACATCGTAGTCTCATAGTTTTGCTCACTTTAGAAACTTTTTGGACTCTGATTTCCGACTCCAACTCTGATTTCATGCCATATCTTTGTACGAATAAAATTTCTGAAAAACACACTAAAAATACCCGAGTAGTATTTATTTATATACAAAAATAGATAAAGTATGGGAGGAAAAATACAATATATGATACTTATCATTAGTTCTCCAAAAATTATGCATGAATTTAACACATACATTTTATATGACTATTCTATGTTATTTAGTTTCTTCTCTTTTCCCCTTTTTTTTTTTTAATTACATAATTCCATATTTTCCTAATTTCTCTTGCAAAAATTATCAAACTCTACTTTAATTTTATATTAGTGCATGAAATTGAAATATGACAATTATTCAAGCAACCCATGAAGTATTATTCTAAAAGTTAAAATTTTTATTTCTTTTACCCTTAATTTTAACATATAATTTCAATTATTCCATGAAATTCATCAAAAATCCTTATAAATTCGAAAAACCAACCCAAATCTACTAAGAAGTAAAGATCCATATAAATCGCAGATCTAGGTTTTTGAGACAAAATCCACTTTTTGTGAAGAACAATTAAAAGAAAAATCAAACCGAAGAAAACTTAGTTGCTTGAAATTCATTGACAATTTGAAAGAAAATACGCAGGGATGGTTTTGGCTATCGAAAGGAGAGATTTTTGATCTTTGGTGCTATAGAAAGGAGGTTAGGATTTGTTTGTGAAAAAAGAGAAACTCAAAGACCAATTTATAATTGGGGATTTCTGTCGACGGCTATCAACAGCCGCTTTGACAGCAGTTTTGACAGCCTTTCATGGGTAGAGCATATTTTGCTCTGCAGGGACCCGCTGCCGACTGCCGCTTCGATAGCGGCTTCGACAACGGTCCTCTATTGAGAACTGTGTCTAGCCAAATTTTTTTACATTTTTATAATTGTTAGTTCCTAGATTAATGTTATTTCTAAATTCTAATTATTATTTTTTAATTCAAAAATAAATTTTAAGATAGAAGTTAGTTCCTAATTCTAAAATTAGCAATAAAAACTAAGATTTAATTCTAAGAAAAAAATTGCGAAATTGTTGAAAATATCATGGGTATCCAAACTTAGTTATATTTAGAAGGAATCCCCCAGCTTAAAGTGCACATTGTTCTCAACAAATTGATATTTCTATTTACTAAATCAAGAACAAATAAACTATATGAGAGAGTGCTTAGAAATAACCTTGTCATGATGTAACAACTGCAAAATAAAATTGTTAATACATAATATACAATAATATACATTGTGTCTCTGTTTAGCTCGAATCAATGAGATATCGGAGGATCCACTAGATCGTGAGATTCCTCCGAGTGCTTTGAAAATTCCAAATAATATTTCAATTATTTTCCACTTACTTTGAATGTATAACTATTCTTTGGATTTTTGATATTGATTGTACCATGCAAATACACAGTTTTAACTATAAACGGTCATGTCCACCGTAAATATAATTTTCCCGGAAATAGATGAAGACGTGAATCATATAAGAGCACTTTGTCAGAAAGATGAAAAATGCAGTGTGTAATATGGTGATCATGCCAAATTCACATTTTCTCCTTCGAAATGCGTGAATTATTATATGCATCACATCTTATCTCTTTCAATTCATTTATTTGTAGCTTTCATAATGGACCGTCTAAATTGAGATTTAGATTAACTAATTTGATTGCAGGCAAGCTTTTTCATAGATTATTATATATGGAGACATGTCTAAGAGTATTTTATATGTGATATGGTAAGCTCATAAAATATCAGCTAGTCTAAATGACCAATCTTTATGAGACGGATTAACCATTTTCTCTAGTATTTGCTTGATTTCCTTATTGGCTAGTTTGGCTTGACCATTTGTACTTGGGTAATAAGATGTAGAAATCTTGTGCGTAATATGATACTTCTTTATTAAATTTTCCAAGGCTGGGAAAATCATAGGCAAATTCCTGCCAGTCAAAATGTGGAGAACCAAAACAAAATTGTTCCGCCTGCTCAAAACTAGGAGGGGGTGCCACCTACTACTTAAATCTTGATGCAAGACTTGCATTCTTCTATGCAAGAAGAAGACTTAGAAAGAACAAAAAAGTTTCGATCCGCAAAGGTATGCTTAGGCAATTCCTTCATTGAACACAACAAAATGAATGTTTGTGAGAATCCCCATCGCTTATTACGGCTTTAGAAACTCCAAATCTGGACAATATATGTTCCACTGAAAATTTAATAACAGTTTGTTGATCATTATTTCTGCATGTTGCAGCTTCTACACATTTAGAGACACAATCGACTTCTACGAGAAAATAAACATATCCATTATAAATAGAAAATGGTCTCATGAAGTTAATGCCCCAACAATCGAATATCTGAATTATAAGTATGGGTGTTAGAGGCATATCACTCTTCTTGGTTAGCACTCCTGGTTTCTGACATGAGCGCATCGTTTGCAAAATTAATATGAGTCTCTAAACATAGTAGGCCAATAGAAATCACATTAGAGTATTTTGGCTACTATCTTTTTAGACGAAAGGTGGCCCCCACATGCATCTATATATGATAGAAGAAAATTATGCTTTGAATCTCATCATCAGGCATACAATGTCTAATGATTTGATCGGAGCAATATTTAAATAGGTATCGAAAATAAAACGGCGTACCCCGTATAAGAATGGTTGTTTGTCTTGAGCACTTCAGTGATTCTGCATTTCGCCTGCAACAGGAAAATTAATAATATCAGTATACTAGCGAGTTGTTCTGATTGAAAATAGTTGCTCATCAGGGAACGAATCTCTAATTGGTAACTTATCGCTATCAAAATTTAGTCGAGAGAGGTGGTCTGCAACCACATTCTCTACACTCTTTTTTGTCTTTAATTTTAAGATCAAACTCTTATAGCAGCAGTATCCTTCGAATTAGTCGTGGCTTTGTATCCTTTTTTGACAAAAGATATTTGAGTGCTGAGTAAAAACAACTATATGTGAGCCCAAAATATATAAACAAAATTTATCAAGAGCAATAACTACAGCTAGAAGTGCTTTCTCTCTTGTAATATAATTCACCTGAGCATTATTGAGAGTCTTACTAGCGTAGTAGACCACATTAAGACTTTTTATCTCTTCGTTGCCCTAGTATAGCTCTAATTGCATAGTCACTTGTATCGCACATGATCTCGAATGGAAGTGACTAATCTGGAAGTTATATTATTGGCGCGGTGATAAGTATCTCCTTGAGAGTTTCGAAAGCTATTTGGCATGCCTGTATCCATTCAAACTGCACAAATTATACAAGAAGGTGAGAAAGGGGTCTTGCAATAGTACTAAAATCCATTATGAACCTTCTATAAAAACCTTCATGTCCTAAGAATAAACGTATATTTTTCACAGTTTTAGGTATCGGTATTTGGAAAATAGACTTAACCTTAGCCTTATCAACTTTCATCCTTATAGATGAAACTATGTGGCCTAACACAATACCTTTTGTAACCATGAATTGACATTTTTTCCAATTTAGTAGTAGATTTTTTTGTTGACACATTTCAAGCACAAATCCTAATTTAGTTAAACAAGATTCGAAATTATTTCCAAATATAGATAAATCATTCATGAATACCTCTAGATAATCTTCAACTATATAGCTAAAAATACTTATCATACCCCTTTGAAATATTGTGGGTGCATTAAATAATCCAAGTAATATTCTTCTAAAAGTAAAAGTATCAAAAGAACATGTAAAACTTGTCTTTTCTTGGTCCTCTAAAGTAATTTCAATTTGATAATAGCCAGAATAAATATCAAGAAATAAATAAAACTCATGCCCATCAACTCTTGCAAGTACTTGATTAAGAAATGGTAATGGAAAGTGATCTTAGCATGTTACATGATTTAGCTTTCGATAATCGATACACATATGCTAACTCGTATTAGTACGAGTGAATATCATTTCTTCGTCCTTATTTTTATTTACGGTTACCCCACTCTTTTTCGAAACAACTTGGGTTGGGCTTACCCATTTACTATTGGCAATTGGATAGATGATGCTAGCATCAAGTAATTTCAATACTTCGGTTTTAACCAGTTCCTTCATAGCAGAGTTAAGCCTTCATTCCATTTGCCTAATATGCTTGGCTTTTTCCAAAGTAATGCGATGTGTACAAATAAGGGGTCCTTACCTTTGATGTCCGCCATATTCCATCCAAGAGATCCTTTATAGTTTTGCAATGTCGATAGTAGTCACTCTTTCGGACTCTCATCAAGATGCGCTGAGATGACCACTGGAAAAGTTTCCTTAGATCCCAAACACACATACTTGAGATCTTTAGGTAGCAGTTTTAGCTCAAATATCGGTGTTAGGATGTCAGATGGTATTAATTTCTTTGTAATTGAGATAACTCTTCATACACTTCATTTGTTGGGATCCATTCCGTAATATTCGAATATTGAGCATCAATTAAATGCTTTATGATTTTAGTGATATGCTCAGATTTGAGATAATCAAGGAAGTCATCGTTCATTGTTGCCATCTCCAAAGGATCAACATGTATAGCGATATGATATCTCCTTCATCACAGATTTATTCAATGTAATTAATATCTTGTAATTCATCATTATGTATATTCGGTTGTTTGCAAACACTAAAAATATTAAGTTCAAGAGTCATATTTCCAAATGAAAGTTTCACCACACCATTCCTGTAATTTATAATTGCATTAGCCATAACTAAGAATGGACGTCTGATGATAACTGGAATATGAAAGCGTGAATTCTTTACATGTGCAGTGTCAATAACTATAAAATCCGCAGGAAAATAGAAGTTCTCGATTTGCACTAAAATATCTTTCACAACGCCCTTAGAAAGCCTTTCTGATCTATCGGCTAACCGTAGTGTGACTAGTGTAGCTTTAAGTTCTCCTAGACCTAGGTGCTTATAAGCCGAGTATGGTAAAAGATTTACACTAGCCCCTAAAACTATCAAAGCTTTTTTTTTTATTATGTTGATCTATCACACAATAAGTAGCAGGAAATCAGAATCCTTGTATTTAAGAGGATTTCAAAATGGAATAATACACTTACCTATTATGTGAGAAATAATTTTTCTGTATGTTGTGCATCTTTTGATGGTGCATAAGTCCTTCAAGAATTTTGCATATGAGGGGACTTATTTAAATGCTTCCAGTAGAGGTATATTAATCTGTACCTATTTGAAAATTTTTAAAATACCAGCATAAGACACATTAATATTTTTAGACTTTAATATTTGAGTAAACGGTACAGGTGGTTTATAATTTGTGAAAGTGAGTTCTTTAGAATTATCTTTTTTAGATTGTAACAAAAAATCGCTTCCCTATTTCTTCTCAGTATTTTCTTTTGAAATGGGATCATTAAACTCTTTACCAATTTTTAAATTTATTTTAGCAGTTATCTCCGGTAAATCATTTGGAAGAAGTAATAGCATTTATACATGCGAATTTACCTAAAGTACTAGCCTTCAGTTGAAATGGTAACTTACTTTTTTCCTTCTTTTGCAATATAGAATTGAGATGGTTTATCTATGATCGGATATTGCTGAAGGTTGTTGCATTCTGACTATTGATGTTTGCTGCAACTGAATAAACTGGTATTGTGCTTGGATCATCTAATCCATTCACTGTTATATCTGCAAGAAATTGTCCTCAAAATTTTTCTTTGGTAGTGATTGGTAAACCGAAGGTTGATTAGTAGGCTGGACGTATTGTTGAGGTGGATTAGTGGGTAGCTTCTTTTGATTATTAAATTGCTGTTGAGGATTTGCTTCCATTGAAGATTTGGATGATTCCTCCAACTAGAATTATATATTTATGAATATGGACTATTTGTTGGTTGAGAATTAGTATTAAAAGTATTAGCTTGTTCATTCAATACTTCTTTAAAAGCAGAAAGTGTTGGAATCATAAGTCACGTGTCCTTGCAAGTCGCAAGTATCACAAACCTTCGGAACTTCCTCTATTGCCTTAACTATTTTAGTTTTTTTTTCAAACAAATCTTCAAATTTCTTAGTAATGGAAATTAATCGTTCAGTTATATCTTCTGTTTCCCCCAATTTTAGAAGTCCGCCTCTATTCTGATATTTCTTTTTCAATTAGTGTTTATCAAAAGTATCCTCAATTTTCTAGGCTTATGAATTTTTGGCAAGTGAATCAAAATAGTTCCATTCTTTCTCAGCATCTTTGATTAAGAATTCATCATTGCACATAGTTTCTACAAATTGACTGGTTGTAGTGTTTAACCCTTAATAGAAGGTACTTTATACAATCCTGTATATCTCGATACCATGATGTGGCCATGAGATTAGCAAATCTTTAATTCTATCCCAACACTCGAACAATGGTTCTTCTTCTTTCTGTCGAAAGTTTAAAATTTGCTTTCTCATATAATTTGTTCAATGTGAAGGGAATAATTTCTTTAAAAATTCTCCTCGCATCTCATTCCATCTTTCTATTGAATTGAGACGTAAAGAATGTAGCCATGTCTTTACTTTATCTTTAAGATAGAATGGAAAGAGTTTAAGCTTAAATTGTTGTGCAGTAATATTTTGAAGATTAATGATAAAGCTAACTTCTTCGAATTCTCGGAGATGCAAATGTGGGCTATCTGAATTCATCCCATAGAATTTAGGGAAAAGTTAAACTACTCTAGGTTTAATCTCGAATTGTTCTATATTCAAAAGAAATGCAATGCAGGAAGGTTGGCTTATCCTATCAGGTTGTAAATAATCCTTCCATTGCCTCCATGATGATTATGATTATCACTTGTATTATCATCTCCAAATTCATCATTATTATTATTATTATTATTCATGTTGTTATTATTATTATTAATGTTCATGTCATGAGGAATTTGGGTGATTAAAAGTGTGTGTGGGTACGATCAAATTAGTCTAACATTTGAAGTTCTCCTCTAACTGGTTATGTAAATTCAGAATCGCAAAAATTAATAATGTAGGAAGAATAATATATAGTAAAGTGTCACACAATAGTATGATCCTCGGTAATAGCACCAAAAACTTGACTGCAATCTGAATCATACACTCTCAAGTACAAAAAATCGACAAGTAGTGTAAGGATAGTAATCCAAGATTGTTCTCTCCAGGATCGTTTTGTTATTATGTGACACTAAGAATAAATTACGGAACTAAAATAAAATAAAGATTGGATTTCTATTAGCTAAAAATTTAGGCTAAATTAGCAAGAGTATAAATTTACTATAGTTAAAATTGTTGGTCAAATAGATGTAACTCCCCGAAATATAATTTACTAGATATTTTTATGCTTTTATATCTTAGTTGCATATATCGCGGGGTCTTCCTACAACCATAAAATAAATCAATGTGGCACAAAATATATGAAGTTGCAAATTTGATTCTTTAAATAACTTCTCCTAGTTAATCCCATATGAATTTTGAGTTTATCTAAGCATGCAATATGAATAATAAAATTAAACATCTCGCGTCACTGAAAAAGAACAGAAAGAGCGAGAAAGAGGCATCGGCGGGAAAGTTTGGGAAGCACCGTGAGGAAAGTCAGAATAATCGGCTTGTCGAATAGGTATACAAATCGATTGACGCAAATCCAGTACAGTGGTGAGGGTTGACAAGCGTAAGCCCTCACTTCGCTCGCCTCTAGAGCAAGGGGAGATCGGAGAGCGGGTAAGGCCAATCTAAATGGATGGTTGAAAGGTCCCCTAACTCTATGAATCGGTATGAGCGTATAATACTTCAGACGGTGGGATCTCTTACTGAGGCATCAGAGGTTGTAAACTCGATCGTCTGCTACCTGAACGTCACTTTGGGAAGATGCCCAACTTCTCAGTACTGGGTTACATACCGTCTCTCCAGCCACTGTTTCAACCGGAAGTCACCAGAAATTCGCCCATGAAGACTGGCTTATCTGATGTTTCGATCTCCTACCAGTCAGCTGCAAATACGAAGAGAATCGACTTGCCATTGCCTGACGAGTTGCTTTAGCTCCGACAAAAAGTATCATGTGGTGAAGCATGAGGTCGTTGAAGCCATCAATGATTTTGCCGAGTTTGGCCGGTTGCTAGCGTCGTCGGAAGTCCACCTTCATGGTTTTGATTCAAAAAGTGTCGAAGTCTCATAGGCCGATTTTTCAGTGCAAGATCATCTCAGGTACTTCAATGCTAGAGGATACTTCTTCGAGATGCATTTGATTCCTCAGAGTCGGAAGAAGATCGACCTAGCAGGAGCAGGACAAGCGACGCTGTTTTTTTCCGGGCTGTCGAAGCGGTGTTGTGATGCGAGACCGGGGAAGAGTTGAATGATCTTGAATGCGCATCCGTTCGAGTTCCGAGTCGTTCCATAATATCTCCTTTCTCTGGCAACTCGAAGTTCGGTGCCTCCTTATTCACTCCGGGGGCTTCTAGTAGTCAGCCGCCTCCTCGACCTGCTCTTGCCTTGTCTTACCTTAGGCATGCTTCCTCGTTGAACTCGATCTGGTTCGTGCCCTTTCCTGCCAGAAGCGTCGAGCTCTTTCTTGTCAGGTTCAATTGGATGAATCTACAGACGTCGATGGTCAACGTATGTAGCGTAGCAGACCGATCATCTGCCTCTTTCTCGTTCTCGCTCGGAAGCTGGTTTAAGCTAGAGGACAGAGTCATGAAAGGATACTTTTGAACATAGAAACAAACATGCGTCGACAAAAATATGCGCGACAAACGTCGAAAGAGAAGCGTGGCAAGCGTCGTCAATTTCCAATAGTACATAAAACCCCTAAGTCTGTGGAAGCCAGTGAGGCTAGTGAAGAGGGGTTGCAGTAAAAGACCGCAGTTTCTATGGGATCAGTTCGAATGAACGTCGGATCGAGCCAAATGAATTCTCAATCTTCTTCTTCATCTTTTCGTCGGAAATGACGCGTCGGAGACAGAATCCCTGTCAGGATGAAAAGGAAGGGTTGAGAGCAACAAGATATGGCTTAGCCAAAAAACCGGGAGCGCTCGACGCAAACGATGCAACCTACAGAGCGAAGAAAAATACAGAGCGTAGCATAGGGGCCCGTCAAAATAGGCTAGACATCTCCGCCACATCCGACGGGATCTAAAAAAAAAGGGAGACTAGGTGAATTGCTCCCCCTATACGGCATTCCTCCCACCCTTCCCTCAACACAACCCTATTTTCATCCCTACTCTCCATCCCCTTCCATTTCCCCCTCCCCGGTTGATCGCACGACGGTACAAAACAAACTCAAGACAAATAGGGGTGGGGTAGAGGGAACCAAAAGTCTGAAGGAATTCCTTCATGAAATGTTGATGATTGATTTTTCAGTGGAATCGAATGAAATGTCTTTCATTCAGTATGATGAGGTTGGAACATGCATTGTTCTATCCCTGGAAGTGGTTTCGACAGTTCATCTACACACGTAATGGGACGTCGCGGCATCCCTCGATCCTATGCTTTCTGAGCGACGTCATCAGGGATGAGACGCCAGCGCAAGGACCTCAATTCGTCGCTATGAAGAGGAAGAACTTGCCACGTATAGTACAGAAAGCATGGCTAGGCTACGGAGCATTTGTCGAAGAGAATCTTTGGATAAAGGAGTTTACAAATACCCAGGGCATACCCCCGTCGATCTTCTTTCCTCTTTTCGAGTTGATAGGTTGGTTTGAAAATGACGGACTCCGTCTACACTGCTCTTTATTTGAAGCAGTGTGCATCATCCGTCACAGATGGTGTATGGAGGAGATAAATATGTTCCTTCCATCACTGCCTGTACCAGTCTCCCTCACCCGATCAGGGTATCCATGTCTCAGCCCTTCTTTTCATATTCTTCATTCATCTTTCGGTAGCTTACGTGCCAGAAAAAAGGCCTCCTCTTTTTAGAGTTCTTTCTCTGCTCTTCCCATCATGGGACCTAAAACTGGAATTTGTATAGCTTTAAGCATCATTGAGTTCGACAACCTCGGTCAGATCCAACGTCAATGGAACCGGGACCTATTCTCTAGAGAGGCGGCAAGCAAAGCTGCTCCGGAAAGGGGGCGACCGATAAAAACAAAATTTCCCAAATGACGTTGCTATAAATCATCAATCCAATCACCGTTCACATTTTTCTGATGAACAGTCACTCACTTTTGACAGTTATACGATTCCAGAAGATGATCCAGAATTGGGTCAATCACGTTTATTAGAGAGGTAAGAGGAAAGCCTTTCGTTCTCCAATTCAATGAAGAAAGAAAAGAGGTAGGGTAGTGAAGGCAGTCTCGTGAAGCAATTCATGATGGGAAGGTGTTGAAGTCCTAGAGAGATCTGGTAGCCGTCACAATCTGACATGAGACTCTCTATTTGTGAAAGTAAATAGACGAATCGATAGCCCGAGCATGCCCTGTTCCTTTCCTTCTTCCTCCGAGGAAGGCTGTTGTGGTAGAAGCATGGAGGTAGCGCCCCTGGCCGGAACCAGGAGGGCTCCGACGGTGTCGTAGGCAATAGAACCAGGACCAGCTCGTGAGCCATAACGAATGTTTTCACTAATCTTCCTGTCGTCGGAGGAAAGCCGACTGATGGGACCCACCAAATTGACAGGACAGACTCGATACAGCGAATGTAGAGAATTTGACGGAAGCTCAGAGAAAGGGAGCAACTTGAATCAGAAAGAAAGAAAAGATGCAAGGGAAAGAAAACGAAAAAGGGGACAGAAGTGACCCTTGAAAGTTATTCGCCGACGGGGGGCCTTTGGCTCAGGGACGGGTTCAGGGACAACTGTCTCCGATGAGGAGCAGGGGCTCGCTGCCTATGCCAAATGATCCTTCTTTGGTACTACCTTCTAGTCCCGTCTTGCCTATGGAATTGAATAGTCAAACAAAATTTCTCGACGAGCGGTGGGACAACCATACCAACCAGTAGGTTTTCGTCAGAGAAGTTTTCTCCCGGGACCCATCAAATCATTGAATTCATAGGGGCGTCCCAGCCAGTGGTCCAATGAGAAAGAAACACAGGAGGGCAGGATTCGTCGTGGTTGGGCGAATTCATTCTGGGAAAAAAAGGGATTCCATCGCTTGAGCTACGCGAAGGGAAGGAAGTCATGGGGGCTGAGCCGGAGGTCACTTTTTCCGATCCATCCCGAAGGTTTTTTTTCCCTCTCGCCCATCATCGTACCTAGCCCAACATACAACTCAACATTGTTCATTTAGATGGAATCCTGTTTTTACTGGTCCTAAATCAAAATGAATACCCGTCGTTTACCTGGCATCAATGACAGTTGGAGCTGTTGATTGCCCAATTGACTTTTCACTGCCACCGATAAAACCACCCATTATGGAGTAAGCAACTACCTAAAATCCATCCGATTGCGAAAAAGCTCTCCGCCGGAGAAGGGAGAAGCTTCGTAAAGTAAAGCGGAGCTCCTAGCTAGCCCTATCTTGCACGTTCCACTAACCGCTATCACAAACTTTAGGAGAATTCTTACTCAGAATTGACAAAGAGTCAGATCGTCTATATAGATCTCAAGCTTGAAAAGACAAGAAAGCAATACGCGCCTAGACTCTGTGGGCTTATCGACATTGTACAATCTCTGTTCCCTTCATTTTAGGGCCATTGACTCTGTCTCATCAAAACTCCAACTTCTGACTGAGAAAGAGATAAAAAATTCATTATTCGTCTACCCCTTTTCGTCATTTTCCAGATAAAGATCTTTTCTCGGCGGGTTTCTTCTGATGAAAGCCGACCCCGGTTCGATTAGACCACAGCTTACACTGACATCTTACTCAGAAGAACATTTAAGCATGACGTCAATATCCTCATTGAGCTACCGGACATTCGAAGGCTTTCCACAAATTGAGATTTGGTCGTCGAAGGATCGAATTGTATCCGAGGAACAGGGGGATACAAAAAAGTAATAAGAGAAGCGCATAGACCAATCGATCGTATCGGTCGTATTCTTGAATTTGGAATGAGAGGAGTAATGCTTCCTAGCACGAGACACAGAATGTGACCACTTAGATCGGAATAGCATTCACAGAAATGTTCTAACAGACTAGGCCACCGACGTCTTCCTCCTGCCTCCGGAAGAAAGGAAATCCGTTCTTTAGCCCCCCAACTATAAGACGGAAAAAAGTCAGAAGGCCACCTAAAGATAAGCTGCTAAGTTTTGCTGTTTCCACTTCGGCATATGACTGTGAAGAATTTCCGAGTTCCTGCTTCATTGGGCCTTCATTACTCCCCATTTTCTGCTAGTTGATTCGAACCAACCTCAGAAAAGTGTCCCCAACACTGCGGAGGGCCATCAGGAACAGGTAAGGCAACCACTTTTCAAAAATGACAAACCCAATGAGACACAGGAGAAAGGAGAAACCTTTATCAACCCGTCAAAGGCTTCCCGCTCGGGCTTCGTTGGAACGTGGGCTACACGGAGGCTACTCGTCATAAGTGATCTCGTAATAAAACTATTCCAAGACAAATTGTGTGAATAAAATGTCGAATTTTTTCAAATAATGAGCATAGGGCTTCTGCCCTGTGCGGAATGAGGCAGGGATCCCGTCGACGGCATTTATCTGCCAAGTCTAAGCATATATAATGTCTAAAGAGTCTAGGTATATCAAAAACTAAACAAAAAATATATCGTCAAACAATAAAAAATCAAAGACTCAAAATCAAATCTTAATCCTTTCAAAAATATTAGAGAATCAAAGATATCAATTTCATATAAATCAATTAAAATCAATAAGTATTGAAAATCACATACCAGTAAATCACCTAGGATTTGTTATTCCATTTGAACCAACTAAAAAATTTAGCCACTCATACTCATCATAACCATGAATAAAGAGAGAAAGAATTTTTTTATTGATTTATATGAACGAGTACAAAAACTAAATCTTAAATCTAAAAACGATTCAATATTCTAAAATCTTTCTCCAAAATGTTTCAAAATTTGAGCTACATTAGCTATTTATAGCCTTACAAAATCCTAATAGGAATTCTTTTTAAAAGAAAACTCTAAATTCTCTCTAAAATCCTCAAGAAAAGCATACTGCAACTTTTCCCTTCGACAGCCCTATCGACAATAGCTCTCAAGTTCATCACACAATTGACGGCTGTCGACAGCTACCTGTTGGCTCTCGATAGCCAGACTTGTAAATTCATCGTTCTAAACTGATATTTAAGATGCGCTTTGATACTTTGATTTCCTTACATATAAAACCCTGCAAAAATACTAGAAAAATATAGAAAAATATCATAGTGAGGAATTTTTTAATAAAGATATTTTTTTATTAATTTCTTGTATTAATTAACAAAATTAGATTGTACTTGCATCAAAATAAACCAAAATAATTACACTTTTCAAGCGTACTCAACCGGCTCCTGTCCATCGAGTTTGGTGAAGAAATACTCCGCCCACTTTTTATGCCAGACAAAGGCCCCTTTCAACTTGGTTATGTCAATTCCAATGTGGAAATAGCAGACCAAATCCCATAGCATTATGTATACTGAAGTATTCTGGTATTTGAGCATGCTCAATTCTTGCAGCATCGGAAAGTACTCCTCATAAGGATAGTCCCCATCAGTAATACTAATACAATCTACATTTCATGGAGTCCGATATCAAGCTCGCTGTTAGGTATGAAGAAAGTACCAGAAACTGTGTTTGCAGCGGAATTTCTTCGCTTTCCTTCCATTAAATAAACTCGAATTACAACAGAAGAGAACAAGAAAAGATAGAACAAACGAGAGGATTTATATGATATCGCTCTCTTTTACAATGATTGTGTGAGATCTGTGGCGATGGGATCTGTCAAGCAGCTCTTTTGGACGATCTGACGTCGAGATCTTTTCTCTTGAAGATGACGGCTGACTGTAGAACTGATCTCCTCTGGTCTTGATTCGTTCAAGGCTCTACGCGTAACTCGAACTTCACCAAAACCTTTGGATGCCAAAAAAAAGACCCCTAGGGCTTCCCCAAGAGGGTATTTGTAGCCTTAGGATAATTTGAGAGTTTCTATCTAAATAGAATTTGTTTTCATCAAGGATTCCAATCAAATATCTTATTTTGATTTAAATATCTTGATTTAGAGTTCTGATCGGACTCAATTTGGGTATTTGGATAAGTCCAAATCATAATCTCAATCAATTTGAGATTCTGGTTATCTGCTCAGGTGGAGATAATCTCATCAAAACACGGAGCTATCAAACCAGAACGCGGAACTAACGCGGAGCTATTAAATATCTCCGCGTTTTGTTCAACGCGAGACTAATATAACCAAACGCGGAGCTACAGAGTTAACTCCGCATTCTATTGTGGAAAACTCTATTTACTTAGAAATTTTCACCGCCAACAGAACCCCTTCCAAAGTTTTCAAAATGGCCTAGAACTTTAGCAAATTTTGAAATACTTGGATCTTTAAACGCAGAGTTAAAATACCAAGTTTATCTCGCGTTTTGTTCACTTGCGCTGAGCTAAATAGCTTCGCTTTTCAGTGAGTAATTGCTCATAATTGCTCAGTAATTACTCAGTTAATAGCTGAGTAATTACTTCTGTTTTGTCTTTCGCGCTGAATACCAAGAGGCAGATCATTTTAAATAGAGCCTCAACCTCTTCTTCTTCTTCATTTTATCCAAAGAACCCAAGAAATCTGGAGCTCTGGCAACTCAGGCGAGTCAGGTTGAAGGAATGACCTTCAACTGAACTTCCTTCGACTCTCCATAGATTTTCGTCATTAGGATGTCATCTAAGAAGAATACGGCGTCGCGCGTCTCCTCACCATCGGCGGTCGACGTTAGCAATGGAGGTGGCGGCCGAGGCAATGGCGAGCCAATCCATGCTGCACCAATTGGAAGTAGAAATTCCCAACTTTTAGACTCCTTAGATCAATTTTGGAGTGCTTTGGCTCGGTTTTAACCGACCAGCCATTTTTGAACCGGCGAGATCGCCGTTCCCGATCGTAAGGCTTGGGAAGAAAGGAGAAGACGGAAGAAAACTCTGGTCTTCTTTCTACGCGAAGTTATCGCGTCATCCTCGTACTTAAAACACGGGGCTATTTTAACTAGCAGTCGTTTTTCAATGCAAAGCTAATTTGACTAGCAGTCGCTCTTCAACACGAGGCTATTTTGACTAGCAGTCGCGTTTCAACGCGAGGCTATTTTGACTAGCAGTCGCGTTTCATTCGCGAGGCTATTTTGACTAGCAGTTGCGTTTCATTCGCGAGGCTATTTTGACTCGCAGTCGCGTTTCATTCGCGAGGCTATTTCCTCAGCTGCGCGCGGAGTTTATCCTTAACTCCGCGTTTTCATATTTAGAAGATTTTTTGAGCTTTGTAAAACTTTTTCTAACTCTTGATTCTTCTTTTGCAGTGAAGTACTTAGACCAGATCCTTTTTGAAGAGAAGTACATGTGGCTCTACCAGTCTTCATCAGCAAAAGTAACTCTAAGGAAGCCAGAAGCATATGCTTTACAACATAGTTGTAGGTTTCAGGCTCTGGTTCCAAAAGATAAACTTTTGAAGGAGTTATAAGAACTCTTCGGCAGCTCATTAAGTTTTCTTGAGGACCATTTCTGTTAGATGACAATCTCTGTTGCTTTCCAAAGCAGTAGAGATGATCATCTAAGGGCTTGTAGCATGTCGAATCCAACTTGTGCATCTTCATTAGGATTCTTATAGCAGTATCTTCAGATGATCCACTAAGAACTTTAAACAGATCATAACTGATATTTGCAGAGGAGATCTTTTGCATGTGAACCAGAGAATTTCAACACTCCATGGAAGAAACTCGTTGTCGGGTTATTGATGAGTCGATAAAATAGGTTGAAGCTTTTGGGAGAGCTATAACTCCCTATTCTTCTGTAATCTTTTGCTTCATGAATAAATATAATTCTTTTTTTTCTCTTTATCTGTTAGCTTCAAGAATTTTGCTTGCTCAACAAATAGATGGTTCATAGTTTTGGTAAAACAATCAAAGGCTTATTTGCGTAACTTAGACTGTTGTACCTGAAAAGATCGGATAAGGATCATTTAACTTAGACAGAGGCGCTGAATTGCACATGCCTTAGTTTGATGGAGGAAGTTCAAGTGCTCATCTATGTAATTTGAACAAGTGAAGGCGGTTCAAGACTCTCATGCGTAACTTGAACTGCACATACTAAGATGACCGGGTCAGAATCATCAGATTTCGGCAGAGGTGCCAATTGCGCATGCCTAGTAAGAAGTTCAAGTGCTCATCTGTGTAACTTGAACAAGTGGAGGCGGTTCAAGGCTCTCATGCGTAACTTGAACTGCACATACCAAGATGACCGGGTTAGGATCATCAGATTTTGGCAGAGGCACCTAATTGCGCATGCCTAGTAAGAAGTTCAAGTGCTCATCTGCGTAACTTGAACAAGTGGAGGCGGTTCAAGACTCTCATGCGTAACTTGAACTACACATACCAAGATGACCGGGTTAGGATCATCAGATTTCGACAGAGGCGCCTGATTGCGCATGCCTAGTAAGAAGTTCAAGTGCTCATCTGCGTAACTTGAACAAGTGGAGGCGGTTCACAGCTCTCATGCGTAACTTGAACTGCACATATCAAGATGACCGGGTTAGGATCATCAGATTTCGGTAGAGGCGCCTGATTGAGCATGCCTAGTAAGAAGTTCAAGTGCTCATCTGCGTAACTTGAACAAGTGGAGGCGGTTCAAGGCTCTCATGCGTAACTTGAACTGCACATACCAAGATGACCGGGTTAGGATCATCAGATTTCGGCAGAGGCGCCTGATTGTGCATGCCTAGTAAGAAGTTCAAGTGCTCATCTGCGTAACTTGAACAAGTGGAGGCGGTTCAAGGCTCTCATGCGTAACTTGAACTGCACATACCAAGATGACCGTGTTAGGATCATCAGATTTCGGCAGAGGCGCCTGATTGCGCATGCCTAGTAAGAAGTTCAAGTGCTCATCTGCGTAACTTGAACAAGTGGAGGCGGTTCAAGGCTCTCATGCATATCTTGAACTGCACATACCAAGATGACTGGGTCAGGATCACCAGATTTCGACAGAGACGCCTGATTGCGCATGCCTAGTAAGAAGTTCAAGTGCTCATCTGTGTAACTTGAACAAGTGGTGGCGGTTCAAGACTCTCATGCGTAACTTGAACTGCACATACCAAGATGACCGGGTTAGGATCATCAGATTTCGACAGAGGCGCCTGATTGCGCATGCCTAGTAAGAAGTTCAAGTACTCATCTGCGTAACTTGAACAAGTGGAGGCGGTTCACGGCTCTCATGCGTAACTTGAACTGCACATATCAAGATGACCGGGTTAGGATCATCAGATTTCGGCAGAAGCGCCTGATTGAGCATGCCTAGTAAGAAGTTCAAGTGCTCATCTGCGTAACTTGAACAAGTGGAGGCGGTTCAAGGCTCTCATGCGTAACTTGAGCTGCACATACCAAGATGACCGGGTTAGGATCATCAGATTTCGGCAGAGGCGCTTGATTCCGCATGCCTAGTAAGAAGTTCAAGTGCTCATCTGCGTAACTTGAACAAGTGGAGGCAGTTCAAGGCTCTCATACGTAACTTGAACTGCTCATACCAAGATGACCGTGTTAGGATCATCAGATTTCGGCAGAGGCGCCTGATTGCGCATGCCTAGTCAGAAGTTCAAGTGCTCATCTGCGTAACTTGAACAAGTGGAGGCGGTTCAAGGCTCTCATGCATATCTTGAACTGCACATACCAAGATGACCGGGTCAGGATCACCAGATTTCTACAGAGACGCCTGATTGCGCATGCCTAGTAAGAAGTTCAAGTGCTCATCTGTGTAACTTGAACAAGTGGTGGCGGTTCAAGACTCTCATGCGTAACTTGAACTGCACATACCAAGATGACCGGGTTAGGATCATCAGATTTCGGCAGAGCCACCTGATTGCGCATGCCTAGTAAGAAGTTCAAGTGCTCATCTGCGTAATTTGAACAAGTGGAGGCGGTTCAAGGCTCTCATGCGTAACTTGAACTGCACATACCAAGATGATCGGGTTAGGATAATCAGATTTTGGCAGAGGCGCCTGATTGCGCATGCCTAGTAAGAAGTTCAAGTGCTCATTTGCGTAACTTGAACAAGTGGAGGTGGTTCAAGACTCTCATGCGTAACTTGAACTGTACATACAAAGATGACCAAGTTAGGATCATCAGATTTCGGCAGAGGCGCCTAATTGCGCATGCTTGAAACTTTGATGGAGGCGGTTCGAGGCTCTCATACGTAACTTGAACTGCACATACCAAAATAATCTAGTGATGATTATCAGATTTCGGCAGAGGTGCCTAATTTCACATGCCTAGTCCAAGTGCTCTCACGCGTAACTTGATCGGAGATGGGCTTAATCCAAATCGTACTGTTAGAGGTAAAACTTAACATGACAGGTTTTATGGGATTTTTAGTAAACCCTCAGCTATCAACGGATTTGATTAGTTTTTACCAATCGCCGTTTGCGTTGGGCTAGCCATACTATTCCTCTCAGCATGGTGAGTTGTCGAGAAATTGATTTCCTCTCCCATTTGCCTTTAATCAGCATTGGGTAGTTAATTTCATACTTTTACCCCCAGTATGATAGGCTTGGCGAGGAACTTGATCTCCTCTTCCTGCCGCTTTAACAGCATTGGGCAAAAATTTTTATTTATAGCACTCAATAGCCATTCCAATGGCTATTGAGAATAGAAGAATCATGATGTTTATCATCGTCAATATTTTCGGCACCCCCAGCCAAATCCGGCTGTTAACCAATGAGGATGATTCGATCGCAGCTGTGGTTCGGAGCATATCCAAGGGGCCAGCTTGCAAGTGTAAGCTGCCCGTACTTGGTGTCGATACTGGCTTCCCTACTGGTACAGGGGTTGCTCTAGAAGGAAACTCATTGGTTCCTACCACCAAACTTACCATATTTGCAGAAACTTTCTTTTGTTCCTCTTTAAGTGTGAGAACTCCGGCTTCTATCAATGCCTGAATTCGGTTCTTAAGAGGATAGCAATCCTTAGTTGGGTGCCCGACGTTCCGATGGTACAGGCAATAGTTAGGGTCATTGGTTTTACCAACGTCTTCCGGTTTTCCATTTTTCGGAAGTTTTAGCAAGCCCTTTCTGAGGAGGAGATGGAACAGAGTACCAGTCTGCTCAGTCTTGAATGTATAAGTTTTATTTTGTCGGAGCCTATTTTGACCTGCACCTCTCGGATATTGAGGTCTTGGTTTTGGATCTGTAACTGATGCCATCACAGCCTTCCCTTTATTTTCAGGATTCTGTGGATATGGCTTGTTATTCATAGAGTTTCTCGTGCTACGAGATTCCTCAATCCGGCGAATTATATCTTCCGCTTGCTCTCCCTGCCTTAACAGATCTTTCCAAGTTTTGAACTCTACAGCTCCCATTCTTATCAGCACGCCAGTCCTGAAATTATGCTTACAGGTTTCCACCAGGGTTTCCTGGGTCATACCGTGTCGACAATACACGGACTTTTCCGGGAAGCGTTCAATAAAACTTTTAACCATTTCTTCTTCCCCTTATTTCGTCGCAAGGAGGGAATGAACCGATATTTCGGTATCATCCTCAAAGAAACGTGCCAAGAACTGTTTATCGACATTATACCAAGCATTTATGGTTCCTGGAGCAACTGCATAGACCATGTAAAAGCGGGCCCTCGTAGGGTGCTCGCAAATACCTTGGTCATTATGGGATCATTTCCCATTAGATGACCTGCCTGCGATAAGAAGTAATAGATGTGCTGACTGGGAGATCCTTTCTCGTCATATGGCTCCAATTTGAGTGGTTTATACTTTTCGGGATACGGCACCAAATCCCATTCAGGCGGGTATGGTCTTGAAACCCCCGATTCTTTCAACTCCTTCTTGTGCATCAAGGAATCAAGCTGGCTTTGCAATTTCTCGATCTTTTCTCCATGAGGATCATGGAAAGAATATTTGTCATCATCCTCATGTATCGAATAAGCCTTTTCTTCTTTAATTTCTTCATTCGTCTTAAGTGGCGGTTCCGAAAAAATTTTAGCCTTATCGTCAGCTATCTTCTGGGTATTTTCGACCATTTTTAGAACCATTAGTTTGAGGTCATCAATGGCCTTTCCCTGACTTAGAATCATTTGTTTCTGAGCTTCCAACCTCTGGTCGACATCATCAGATTTATCTACCATATGTGATGCGAGCCTTCTTGGTCGGGAAGAAATGTATGAATGTGAAGAGGCTATGGCTGAATTGTCAGAGTCATCATCGTAGGAACCTTTTGCAAGTCTCTTATAATCTCGAGGAGCGACAATACCTGACTTGAGTCGAGTAAGATGGCGAGGTTGTTCACCACCTGCATCTGACTCGTGTCTTTTTTCCATGGCCTTCTTACCTTTACCGACCATATTTGAGGTCACCGCCTTTACCTCTTTTTTCTTGATTTGATATCTCAGATTATTCTTCCTCCTTTTCGGAGTATGAAACTTAGTTATTCTATTAAATAAAGAAATTCTTTTCTTACCATAGCAGCAACTATTCAGTACAGTTGATATTATTTGCTCGCAATGGCATGTCGAATGTGACTGAGTTTAACTCGTTTTCTTTTTACTCGTCAAATAATCTCTGAGATTAAGTATTTTAGAAAATAGAGAATCTTCAGTTATATTTTGGACATGGGGCCCACTTGGCTGATGGAGGAGTCCAAGAGCCTGCTGTAACCCCCCATGACTAGTGGCGTTATCTGTGCTATACTTATTAGGCTTTATTCTGTATAATGGCTGATTTACGCAGGGCTGGGAAATAGCCTCGCGTTTTACGCTGACTGGGCTTTTTTGCAAAAGTTTAACTTCTGTTTGTTTAGCCTCGCGTAAAGGAGTATCCTCACACGCTGGCATTATTTTGCGATTAGCGCAAGAATCCTTGGCTTCTCGTTTAACGCTTGGCTCAAGTTTTTGTTCAAGTTCAATAGCCTCACATGGGGAGTTTTTACTACATGCTGGCTTATGCTCATGTTTTACGCGAGTTTTGGCACTTTGGCCAGTTTCAAAACTAAATTCAGTAACCTCGCATGGAGACAATCCATCACACGCTGGCTTGAAGTTAGTTTCGCGATTTGCTATGCTAGCCTCGCGTTTTACGCTGGCTTGGCGTTTCTTCAGAAGTTTATCTTTTGGAATCTTATCCCCGCGTGGAAGAAAATTCCTGCACGCTAGCTTACTCTTGTGATTAACACAAGTCACAACTTCGCGTCTAGCGCGATTTTTACGATTGACGACAATCTGCCAATCATCTTCGCGATTTATGCGGAGGTGAGGCATCTTGCGTTTCTCGCAAGTACTACTGGCTTCGCGTTTCTCGCTAAGCTCAGTATTAGCCTCGCGTGGAGAATCACATGCTGGCTGTAAAGAATTTTTATCCTCGAGTTCCTCGCGAGTGTTAAAAATCTTGCGTTTCTCGCAAGTACTACTGGCTTCGAGTTTATCGCTAAGCCCCAGTAGTAGCCTCGCATGGAGAATCACATGCTGTCTTTAAAGAGATTTTATCCTCGCGTTCCTCGCGAGTACCAAAAGTTTTACGTTTCTCGCAAGTGCTACTGGCGTTTATCGTGAGTGTCAAAAATTTTGCGACTAGCGCAAATCTTACTGGCTTCGCATTTCTGGCTAAGCTCAGTAATAGCCTCGCGCGGAGTATCACACGCTGGCTTTTCCTTGCGATCAATGCAAGTTGCAATCTCGCGTTTAACGCGATAATGACTGGTCTCGCGATTAGCGCGAGCCAGTTTGCGAGGGACCATAGCCTCGCGTTCTATGACGTCAGCCTCGCGTCCAAGGCGGGTTTTGAGGGCTTTTCGCCTTGCTCTCCGATTCTTATTTCGGAGTTGGGTTCTGGTCAATCCAGTTCCCAGGCCTTCTTCGGCAGTAGAGAGGTCATCCTCTGCTAGAATTTCCTGTCAAAACATAGGCTCTATGGCCGCGATCTCCAAGGATCCCCATTCATCGGTGGATACCTTTTTACCCGTTGCTCGGGTATTGGAGCGCACGCGACGATAGTGTCGTGTTTCGTTCAGGTTACCTAATTCAGAGGAGAGGTACTCCTCGTACCTCTGCTGGTCGATTTCAACGACGAGCATGTCTACGTCGGATCTGATCATATCGACGTCCGATTGTGCCACAATCTCTTCATCAGTGAAAGAGACGGCTCGCACTGTGGTCGCCAGTTTGTTCACAGCGGAATTTCTTCGCTTTCCTTCCATTGAATAAACTCGAATTACAACAGAAGAGAACAAGAAAAGATAGAACAAACGAGAGGATTTATATGATATCGGTCTCTTTTACAATGATTGTGTGGGATCTGTGGTGATGAGATCTGTCAAGCAGCTCCTTTGGACGATCTGACGTCGAGATCTTCTCTCTTAAAGATGACGGCCGACTGTAGAACTGATCTCCTCTGGTCTTGATTCGTTCAATGCTCTATGCGTAACTCGAACTTCACCAAAACCTTTGGATGCCAAAAAAAGACCCATAGGGCTACCCCAAGAGGGTATTTGTAGCTTTAGGATGATTTGAGAGTTTCTATCTAAATAGAATTTGCTCTCATCAAGGATTCCAATCAAATATCTTAGTTTTGATTTAAATCTCTTGATTTAGAGTTCTGATCGGACTCAATTTGGGTATTTGGATAAGCCCAAATCATAATCTCAATCAATTTGAGATTCTGGTTATCTGCTCACGCGGAGATAATCTCATCAAAACGCGGAGCTATCGAACCAGAACACGGAACTAACGCGAAGCTATTAAATATCTCCGCGTTTTGTTCAATGCGAGGCTAATATAGCCAAACGCGGAGCTACAGAGTTAACTCCGCGTTCTATTGTTGAAAACTCTATTTACTTAGAAATTTTCACCGCCAACAAAATAGAGTATACATCTCCAGCAAAGTAAAGAACTGGGCAGAGTTATTGCTGATTCTATATTGGGTAGCCCCTGTGGCTCGATACAAACCAAGTTCATGCAATCTGATTGCGTACTTATCCAGTATGAAGCCAGTAAGATGCGCCCACCAATCAGTTTTATGAGACTTGATCCAACTTGGTGTGCGGAAATACACAGCTGAGTAATTACTTCCTGATCTAGTTAGCTTATTCTTCAAACTTCTAACCATCATCGGTTTCTCAGTCACCGATATATCTCAGGTAATTACTCCTAGAACTAAACCTGTCACTTTGGTTAAGGGACCGCTCTGAAAAAAATTACGCCCCCTTTTGGTAAATCGTCCAACTGGAAAGGAATTGGTGTAAGATCCCATTTCATCAACCACTCCTTTGTGCAAGTTCTGAAGTATAACAGAGAATGATGACACTCTAAAAGAGAAAGGGTATATACCACACCTTCTTGGTCATAATACCAAGGAGTTAGTTCAATGTCCTACATATCATCTAAGTTTACTGTGTCACCGAAAACAAAATGAAGATGGTGCAGTCTCTTTCCATCAGACCTAGCAAATTTAATATTGGTAGTAATTTGGCAAAGAGTTGAGGGAGTTGATTCTATCTGAGTCATTAGGATCCCATACAAGAATATATCCTCTTCAAAATATAACTCAGCATTGCCACTCAAGCCAGCGAAGCCCCAACAGGCCGCTGTGTTGAAAAAGTTCATCAAGTTTGGCGAACTGCAAAAAAAACAATTAGCAGTGATGGCGAGAAATAGAAAGGAAGAAATATATATCCCCTATCAGTCACAGGGCTATCATTGCCAACAAAATATGAAAAGAGAATCCTAACAATGGCTTCAGAATTGAATGGCCACTGCTAGATGAAAGTATCATACTCCAAAGTATATGATACCTTTGGAACTCTGGATCATCAATTTCTGGACTTTTCCAGTGATTAGGGCAGACTGGGCCTGTATTTCATTCTCTATTTGGCCCACCTCATGAAAAATGAGAGGCCTCGTTGATGTAGTATTCCATGTCGATGTGCTACTTTTGTTGTTGTTGAGAGGTCGGTCATTAGATCCCCCCTCCTCAATGAAAAGTCATTAGGGCGAACCATCTGTTAGAAGCCTCCCGGGGAGGAGACCCATCACGTCACTATATTTGCAGGTTGGGTTTCAGTCCCACCAACTTGAGAGATATATATTTCGCAACCGAGCTGAAATGAAATGCTAGATCGACCAAGTGAAGTTATAAAACACGTCAGAAAGTGCTTGTGCCCCTCAAGTTGAGTCAAAAGAAAGCGTGGATCGAGTTGATTGGGACGTTTAGCTTTCAACTATATTCTGTTGCAGCGGTAGTAAGTGTTGCAGAGATAACAAAAATGGAGGCAGCTCCATCAAGCCCACCGAATTCTTCTTGTACTTCGTGACTGGTTTGTCTTACCTTCAGAGTATTATTCGCCTACCTTCGCCTATGATTCTGCTTGCTTTTCCTTCTCAGAAACTAAGGGATGGGTCGAATCCTCCTTTTCTGACAACTTCTCACCTCTCACCTAGAACTGACCGAGACTTCCATTCCATAATCAAATAAATCTTTACACTAGGTAGTATTAGTCCTAATACATATTTTATCAAAGTTGGTTCAAACAATTGATATCAACAAAAGGAAGAAAAACCTTACCAGCAGAAGGTGGAGGGGCCGTTACCATCGACGTACAGGCCATAACTTGCAAGCTGCTAGTTGCTTTCTTGCCCTTTGAAATTCCTTTTGGATCCATGGAAACAGAGGAGCAAAGCTTTAAAATTCTCAAAGAAACTTTGGAGGTTAAATGAGAATAATGGCAAAGAAATTCCACCTAGAGTTTTATACTCTTTAGGTAAGGTATGTAGCGTAATCATCTCACATGATAGCGAGATGATCTCATTAAGTGCAGAACACCTTTCAGAAGATGCAACAACTATCATTTCCCATCAAAAGAGGAACAGTGGATCAAAACGCTTCTCAAATCAACGATCACAATTTAAGGCTGACAGAAAAGATAGGGCCCACCAAAATAAAAATTTAAAATTCAAAATCCTGATCAATCCCGTAAGAGTTGGAAGATATGCGATTTAAAGTATTCCAAATGGCAACAAATTTCATACTTTTTAAAAACTTTGAAAGGAGTCTTGTAAGAGGTAAAAATTTGCTTATTGTCGATTAAAGCCAATCAAAGAAAAATGATATGTCATCGAGCTAAGTTGGTAAAGGTATAAGTTAGGTTAATGACTATCCTCGCCACACAAAAGGTCTCAACCTCGCCATACA
The DNA here is from genome assembly GCA_036321105.1 of Dracaena cambodiana. Classification (NCBI taxonomy): domain Eukaryota; kingdom Viridiplantae; phylum Streptophyta; class Magnoliopsida; order Asparagales; family Asparagaceae; genus Dracaena; species Dracaena cambodiana. Next base: position 22,337,548 of record JAYEPQ010000012.1, on the reverse strand, counting down.
AAATCCATCTAGTTAGCAAAGACATCCCATTTCACTAGACCGAAGGAAAACAAACGTCCAAGACAATCATGACAAATGACTAAAATCAATATCGCCGAAGAAGACAGGCCGACCTCGCCTACTAAAGGAGCCAGCTCCGCTCCCGAAAACATCTCATCCTTATTGGTGGACGGTTATCCAAACTAATCAAATCGTGATGCAATTCCACCATAATCTCTCGTTTTAGATTGTGGTCTAGTTCCACAACGATCTTTCACAAATCAAGTGACAGTTACAACCGCTCAAATTATAAAACCATTATGAGTACGTGGATAAAAGAGGGATCGAAAAAATTAATCCCAGAAGATCATATAGAGAGAGTTCTAGTTTAACAAAGATCCTTCACTGGATAGTCAATGGAAGTAAAAAGGTTCACTCTGATTATAGCTCCATCATCATACTCCCTAAAAATCTCGATTGTAATTAGCTTAGTTAATGAAAGAACATTTTTAGTGTTACAATTCCTAAATTCCAAATAAAAAAATTTGTTATGTTTTCGCAATGGCTGCATTCTCCGCTAATGTTGCAAACAATAGAAACAATGAATCAAGTAAATAACGACTGGTCGAACACTTACTCTCACCCTGTGCTTTGCTGATGCCTATGGCAACTAAAGCAAACTCTTCCGTGAGATATTTGATGTTTCATCAGAATGCATGCAGTTCGTATAGCCTCTTGGCCTATACCAACTGCATTGAATTTATGACAGGTGAATCGCCCACATTTGAGCAGCGTGCCCATCAATACCTGGGATTATTATCTAAGCCAATTTTTGGAACTTGGACGAAGATAAATTTTCTCCTCAAAGATTTGTTGTTGGAGGGATATTCAATGAAGAGATTTTGTTGTGCCTTCCCATGAGGAACACCCAAGAGCTATGTTCTTTTGACAATTTGATGTCATATAAGAAGTCAAAAGTCGGGTGGTGTAGGGGATGGAGAGAAAAGTGCATAAGACATAGAAAGAGATAGTTATACCCACCAAGTTGGCACTAAACTCGATCATCCGATTTGATAAAAGAGAAGGATATCTTAAAGTATGGGGCAGTCAAGAATTTAAGCCCCAAAAAGAGTGCATGAAAGTATACCTTGATGTCTCCTAGGATGCGGAAGTAGTATTGGACTCAGGACGGAGAATCATGTTTGGCTCCTGACCGGAAATGACACCTTATTCATCAAGATAGCCCCTTGTCCCTCTGGGACGGAAGGCTTGGCCTCAAGCATCGAGTTATTCTTCTCGGCCTTACTCATTGATTTGGATGACCCTACTACTTGGAGTTAGACAATGTCTCTCCCTATCAAATTTCTCAATTCCATTGCCACTTTTAGGGGCATCTTTAGGAACAATGTCGATAGAAGGATGAAAAATGATAGTTGGACAATGAGCCATTGGCTCAGTAGTAGCGTACTCGAATGCCCTAGAATTCAAAGATGGGACCAAGAGCCCTACTTTGAAGAAGAAGACTGACTCAAGCATGAGGACAATGCAAGGGGCTGACAACTAGGCTATAGCTATAAGTATACCTATAGTTGGATGACGAAGAATTCCAAGATGAAACTAACTTATATTAAACAAAAAATAAAGAAAATATTCACTTTCCTTGGATGAAAAGGAAGAAGTGAAAAGTCGAAGGAAAGTAAGAACTCTGGAAGTCCGAGCGTAAAAATTTGATTAAGTAAAAAATAATGACTACAATGTGGAAGTATATATAATCTCATTCCATCTTATCAAGTTGAAAGGGTGGGGAAAACAGATGAGACTTATGGCGAGAGAACGGATCCCTCACCTTCTCGCGTCGTGATTGATACTCACTGATTTCCCAATCGATAGGGAAATGCCCTGTGCCTCAGCATTAAATTTCCTAACAATTTGAAAAGACAAAGAACCAGGAGTTATGATTAAGTCATGTGAGCAGCAATATAAATATGACAAATGGAAAGCCACGTCACTAGGCAAATCCAAGTCAGCAAGGCCATCCCATGCAAGACAAACCCATCTCCATGTAATGGCTGTAACAGCTAAGTATCATGCTTAGCTCTGCATCATACTCAGCTTTATGCCCTCAAGACATCTCCCTTCTTAACCTAAGTACTCCGACACGCTCAATAAGTACGTGGTAACACACTCAGTAAAGTTTGGCATATATATGTGTGTATCTATGTATGTATGTATGTGTATGTATGTGTACACACACATGTATGTATGTATGTGTGTGTGTACACACACACACACACACACATATATATATATATATATATATATATATATATATATATATATATATATATATATATATATATATATATATATATATATATATATATATATACATAGATATATATGCATATATGCATGCATGCATATATATGGGATTATTGTAAATGAGCTGCCAGTTCAGATATATTACGTAAGTTAGTAGCGAAAAATTAATAATCTCATCATCTTTTATAAAAAAATTTTGAAATCATGATCTCATCTCAATCCTTCTTAAGAATCAAATTTCATAGAATAAATATATCAATAATTTGAATGTCACATTGCTGAGGGCTCTTGTTGTTTTTATAAAGCAGCAGCAGGAGTCCTTTCAGCGGGACCTCTTCCGTAAGGATACACCACAAAAAAAAAAAAAAAAAAAAAAAAAAAAAAAAAAAAAAAAAAAAGACCAATAATTGCTGCATCATCTCATTGGTTTCTATATCAAAGATCGCAGGACCTCATCACTGGAGAAGCACATGAAAGAATAAAAAAAAAAAAAAAAAAAAAAAAAAAAAGAATGGTTTCAAACTTCAGTTGCACTTGCATCAGATACCAAGCCTCACTTGGTTCCAGGTCCATACCCAGCCCAACGCCATGTTATTCCAGTACTGAAGTTAGCTGATGTGAAATATCTACTGCAAACAAACAGTGTCAGTTCTAGCGCTAACAGGTTGTTCTATCAGGGATCTAAGGTATTTTGCTATTATCACTAATTCTTTAATTCTAGCCGATTAACTACGGGTTCTAAGTTGGATTTAAGATATTCTAATTAGCTTAGGATATAGAATTCACTAGTTTTCAACTATGTATTATTTCTATTATTTTATTCCTATGAAAAAAATTGATCTTTTAATTTTAATATTTACTTGAAGTGTTCTAAGTATGTGTTATCAAATGGTGTGCAAGTATAACGCATCAAAAATACAACTTCTCATAAAAATAAATTAAATCATTAGATAACTCTATGATAAAAATGAAAAGTAACAACTCCAAATCCTAACTAAGTATAAACTATTAAGAAATCTAATTCAAGTATAACCTATCGAAGCATTAATCTACGAGTTGTTATATTTTAATCTTTTCATTGAACTTATCTTTCTTATTTTATTTAGAAAGTAAACACTAGAGGGCAACTATATGGTGGATTTTTAGTTTCATCTACATCCTAAAACTAAACTAAATTAACTACTCATAGTTCTAATTAGCAAGATTATATTTTCCATAAAAAGAAATTAAATTTTTACACTAGAAAGTAAGATAAGTCTATCTAGAAAATAATTAGAAGAACAATACCTTAGAAACAATGGTGAGTAGAAAAGGATACCTATAGAATCGGTATGGCGATCGTCACCCCTTCAGCAAACCCTAAGTTTATTTAATAATTTCCGAGTACAAATTGCATCATAAAAACCCTATATTACAAGGATACAGCCAATATATAGGTTTTGGAGAATCAAACCCTAATTTGAGTATAAGTGAGAAACTACAAAATTAAATCAAAATCCCGTAGAAAATTCACCCAGAGTGGGCCCCATTGAGCCTCCAATTGGCGGCTAATGCCGCCTGGTGGCAAAAGTGTGCAATCCTGGCTCTAATTTTCTTCTGCATTAGTATCTAGTCCTTTGCCTTTAATCTGAATGACTGTATTGAATTTTGACTCTCTGCAGCATTATGGTCTTGTAATTTTGCTCACTTTTAACTCTTCTCTGGGCTTGGTTTCCTAATCCGGCTCTGAGTTTATATCATCTCCTTATAGGAATATGTTTATCTGAAAATACACTAAAAATATCCGATTAGCATTATTTAAATACAAAAATAAATAATATGGAAGCTATAAATATGCAACATATGGTATTCATCATGCCTCCACACCTATCTTTTGCTAATTCTCAAGCAAAACCTAGACCTAAAAGGAAAAAGAAAAATCCTAACTCACTTTTGCAGGAATCACGATTGCACTTATCACGTTCAACAAGCCGTTAAACCCCTAGTTTACCCTAGTAGACGAGTGGTGTCTCGTGAGGGTTTGGAGTGAATATACCCATGATGAATATCATATTTTGCAATTTTTCCCATATTTTATCTATTTTTGTATATAAATAAATGTTACTTAGGTATTTTTAGTGTTTTTTTAGGTAATCTAATTCATACAAGGAGATGGTATGAAATCAGAGCCGGAATAGGAAATAAATCCTATAAAAGAGTTTAAAAAAGCAAAACTACAAGATTAGAATACTGCAGAGAGTCAAAATCAAATACAGTCAAGAGAATCAAGTATACAAGACAAAAGACTTGTACATGAGAAAAACCAGGACTATTGGCCATATTCTAGCGGCCAAATGGCGGCATTAGCTGCCAAATAGCGGCAAAGAAGTGGGCCCACGGGCTGATTTTTCTTCGGTAGTTTTGTTGTAATTTTGTGGTTTTTCAGTTCCGTTAGAATAGGGTTTGATTTTCGAAGCCTATATATTAGCCGTATTTTTGTATTCTAGAATTTTTGGGGGAGATGCAGTAGTTAATATAGAATTAGAATATAGTTTGTACTTAAATTTTTCATTAATAAAATTAGGATTTTGCTGAAGGGTGACGGCCACAATACTGTGCTCCATAGGTATGTCATTACTTTCAAGTCTTTATTTACTTTTTATATAGAGTTAATTGCTTTCTAGTATATATTTATTTGCTTTCTAGATTAGATTTATTTGCTTTCATGAATAAAAATAGGATTTTGTTAACTAGAATTATGAGTAACTAATTTAACTTAGCTCTAGGATATAGATGAAACTAGAATCTACCATGTAATTGCTCTCTAGTATTTTCTTCTTAAATAAAATAATAAAGATATGATTTTTCCATGAAAAGATTAAAATATAAGAACTTGAAAATTAATATTTTGATAGGTTATACTTGAGTTAAGTTTCTTGATAGTTTATATTTAGTTAGAGTTTGGAGTTGTTGGTTTTCATCTTTTTTAAGAAATTATCTAATTATTTAGTTTATTTTTATGAAAAATAGTATTTTTGATAAGTTATACTTACACACGACTTGATAGCTCATACTTATATTACTTTAAATAAAGATTAAAACTAAAAGATCACTTTTTAATGATAGAAGAAGATAATCGAAGTAAATACATGGTTGAAAACTACTAGATTCTAGATCCTAGGCTAATTAGAACAACCAAAATCCCATTTAGAACTCATAGTTAACCCACTAGAACAGTAGAATTAGTAGGAATAGCAAAACACCTTAAATCCCTATGGGACGACCTGTACAGTGCTACACCGACACTGTACACTTGCAATTAAATTTTCACATCAAGTTTTTTTTTTGTACCATTGCCGGGATCGATGGTGTTTTTCTTACTTTTTCTAATGTTTTACGGGTTAACAGTGTATGTTGAGTATTCAGGGAATAGAAATTGCAGAAACAATAAGATAATAGGGATCAGAGAAGCTTTATAACTGCACAGTAGAAACCAGAGAGTCAAACTCTCTGGTTCTGCCGCTATTTGGCGGCAAGGACCGCTATTTGGCAACAAAACAGGTAAGACTCCAATTTTTCTCCAGTTCTTTATTTTGGTTCCCTGGTTCTATAAAAAAATTTTAAAGAAAAAATCAATCATTTTTATTTCTTTTCCATCCCTCTCCCTCTCCACCGTTTTCATAAAAAAAATAAAAAAAAAGTTTCAAAATCATACTGGTTGGTATCATTATCGTGATCCATATTATAATTATCATCAGTGTTCATGGATAGGAAGTTCGCTAGGATTAGGTCATAATCAAATTCACAACACATATAATGAACCAATGAGCACTTTCTTTGCACAAAATTATAATTATGAATGGATGAATAATTCTAATTTTGCATATATCAAGAGCCGTATCAAGAGAGTCCTCCATCTGATCCTTTCTCTATGCGCTATTTATTTTCATGTTCTACATTCAATCATGAACAAGATATTCAATTAAACATGTTAGATGAAAGACTAAAAGATTAAAAGTAAGATATACATGTTATGAGAATTTACCTACAATCACTTCATATCTGTCATTAAATATGTACACAAATCTATCATATCCACCATTAAATTTTACTCATGATCTCAAGATGCAATCATTTGAGGAAAATAAGAAAAAATACAATCATGAGTCTGAGGAACGAAGACGTAGAATAGAGCAAGCTATAGAAACTTTGCTAAAATTATCCTTTCAAACTGTATCATCCTCTCAAATTGCATTTTGTATAGAAGATCTTCTCAAAACGATTTCTCATACTAATTTTTTGGGAGATCAACCATTTAATAGTTTGAATATATCTGACTCCAACGAGTAACCATTTCAGTCATCTTTTGAACTAGATATGATTCAAAATGAGTTAAATAATTTTGTGCATGATGAGTCTATAATTCAACATTATGATCAACCTATTTTTGACAATTGTTATGATGAAACTGATGATAAAGAAAATATTTTGCTTAGTGATTTACCTCATGATGAGCTTATTAGTGACATATTATCATTTGATTGTTTTGATGGAAATTGTGAAGAAATTTATGAAGAAGAATTTTTATCCCTTCATAATAATTTGACTAATAATAAGTCCACTAGTATGGCATTTTCTTTTAAAAATTTTGATGACAGATTTGAAGAAAAATTGCATAACGAGCCCAGAATATTAAAAGAATGAAAAGAATATAAAAAAGAAAAGGTCATGATACCTGATGATTTGAGAGAGCCATCAAAAATCGAGCTCATAATTCCACAACACCAAAGTGAGTATATTATTTTACATGTTTATAAAACCAAAATACTTACTGATATGAAACATACTCATAGATGGAATATGGACGATAATAAAGGTACGCTTTCCAACCTTAAAATTTTACTATTGAATAAAAGAAAGAAGGGTAAATATAAATTAAGAAAAACTAAAAATAGGATGGAGAGCTTAAATGCAAAACTGACAAAAAAGATAAGTTCATCCATATCGAAATGTAAATGGACACATTGTGAGAGTAGAAAGCGATCAATAGGTCGTAACCAGTTTAAATTTTCTAGTAAATATATAATATGTATATCATAGTTTTCTTATTTATTTTACCATCCTTGTTTTGTGTATGAGAGCATACACGAGTTTAGGTGTGGGGGAGTGGGTTAGAATATTTTTTTCATATTTTTTCTAGGGTTTTTAGTTTTTTTTAGAATTTTTATTTTATTTTTAGATTCTTGAGTTTCTTTTTTTTGCACTTTGGATAGTTTTCAGAGTAACTGACTAAAAACACTGAAATAAAAAAATCTTTGATTTTATATATTTTCATCAGTAGATCAGCCTAATTACAGATAAAGGGACAAATTTAGATTTGAAATTAGATATGAGAGTAGATTGGATGATGCACTTTGAATTTTATGAAAAAAAGATTAAAATATGAAAAATAAATACCGCTAATTGCAGTTTTGAGGCAAGTATACATCTATTTTTCACTTCACAATAGTTTATTAGGTTAAGAAAATAGATAATAATGATTGAGTAAGTTTTCTCCCTCTAAACAAAGGAAAAAGTGAGAATAAAATAATGGGGTGAGTTTGGTATTAAGGCAATAGTCTCGAGAGTGATAAAATAATGGGGTGCGCCTAATATTAAGGTAACAGTCTTAAGAGTGAAAAAAAAGAGTATGATCTAAGTAATCGAGTACTTTGTGCCTAAACAAGCATGAATATTCGCATGAAAGGTGAAATATTCTTAAAAAAATAAAAAAGAGAGAGAGAGTATGATCCGAGTAATCGGGTACTTTGCGCCTAAGTAAGCGTGAATATTCGTATGAAAGGGGAATATTCTTAAAAAAAGAAAAAAACGAAAAAAATTGTTATGAGAGAGAAGATGAATCATGAGTTAGAGTTGGAGTTTAAGGCCGAAATAGACTATTACACATGCACATAGTTGTATAGGAGCCAATGAATTATCTGTTAATAGGTATTGAAAGATATGATTTAAATTTTTGATTAAAATGATAAGTGTATATGATATGAAGCTCGATTTGAAAATTGATAATCTAAATGCATTCTTGAGTTCGTATATTGGTAAGATTAATTGATGAAAATATCATAAAAAAGATTTTTCTTTCTTTTGTATAAAATTTTTATCTTTCTTGATTTTTGGTTATCCTTATTTTTCTTTTCTTTATTTCTTAATCAATTTTCTTCACGATTTTTGTGGGTATATTCACTGCAAACCCTCACAAAATACAACTCGTCCACTAAGCTAATCTAGGAGTTTAAAGGCTTATTACACGTGCTAAGTGTAATCGCGATTCCTGCGAAAGTGAGTTAGGATTTTTCTTTTTCTTTTTAGGTTTAGATTTTGCTCGAGAATTAGCAAAAGATAGGTGTATGGGTGTGATGAATATCAATTTTTGTATTTTTTTCTCCCATATTTTATCTATTTTTAATATAAATAAATGTTACTCTAGTATTTTTAGTGTCTTTTTCAGATAATCCGATTCATATAAGAAGATGACATGAAATCAGAGCCGGATTAGGAAACAAATCCTATAAAAGAGTTTAAAAAAAGTAAAACTATAAGATTAGAATACTGCAGAGAGTCAAAATCAAATACAGTCGAAAATCAATTGTACAAGACAAGAGATTCGTGCAGGAGAAAAATCAGGACTATTGGTTATATTCTAGCCGCCAAATGGCGGCATTAGCTGCCAAAATAGTGGCAAAGAAGTGGGCCTATGGACTGATTTTTTTTTGTGGTTTCGTTGTAATTTTGTGGTTTTTCAGTTCTATTAGAATTCGGATTTGATTTTTGAAGTCTATATATTAGCCTTATCCTTGTATTCTAAAATTTTTGGGGGAGATGCAGTAGTTAAGATAGAATTAAGATATAGTTTGTACTCGAATTTTTCATTAATAAAATTAGGGTTTTGCTGAAGGGGTGACGACCACAATACCGTATTCCAGAGGTATGCCATTGCTTTCAAATCTTTATTTGGGTTTTAGATAGAGTTAATTGCTTTCTAGTATAGATTTATTTTCTTTTTAACTTAGATTTATTTGTTTTCATGAATAAAATAGAATTTTGTTAACTAGAACTATAAGTAGCTAATTTAACTTAGCTCTAGGTTGTAGTGAAACTAGAATCCACCATGTAATTACTCTCTAGTATTTTCTTCTTAAATAAAATAATAAAGATATGATTTTTCCATGAAAAGATTAAAATACAAGAACTTGAAGATTAATATTTTGATAGATTATACTTGAGTTAAGTTTCTTAATAGCCTATACTTAGTTCGGATTTGGAGTTATTGGTTTTCATCTTATTTAAAGAATTATCTAAAGATTTAGTTTATTTTTATGAAAAATAGTATTTTTGATGAGTTATGCTTGCACACCACTTGATAGCTCATACTTAGATTACTTTAAATAAAGATTAAAACTAAAAGATCACATTTTTATGATAAAAGAAGATAATAGAAGTAAATATATGGTTGGAAACTAGTGAATTCTAGATCCTAGGCTAATTATAATAACTCTCTAATACAACTTAGAATCCTTTGTTAATCCGCTAGACAATAGAGTTAGTGAGAACGCAAAAATACCTTAGATTTTTGTGGGACAACTTGTATAGCGCGACAACCAATACTGTACACTTGCAGTTAAATTATCACATCAACCCGTAAAATTCCTGAAGAAAATAGATTAAGGAATAAAGAAAAGAAAAATAAGGATAACCGAAAATCAAGAAAAATAAAAATTTTATACAAAAGAAAAAAAATATTTTTTTTTTATATATTTTCTTAAATTAATGTCACTAATATACAAACTTAAGAACGCATTTAGATTATCAATTTTCAAGTCCAGTATAATATCAAATACACATATCATTTTAATCAAAAATTCAAATCCTATTCTTCAATACTTACTAATAAATAATTCATTGGTTCCTATACATCTACGTGCACGTGTGATAGTTTACTTCGGCTTCAGACTCCAACTCTAACTCATGATTCATCTCCTCTCTCTAAATATTTTTTTTCTTTTTCTCTTTTTTTTTGAATATTTCACTTTTCATACGAATATTCACGCTTATTTAGGCACAAAGTACCAGATTACTCAGATCATACTCCATTATTTTATTGTTGAGGCTAATGACTTAAATACCAAGCTCACCCCTTTTTTTTATCATTTCTGAGACTATTGTCGTAAATACTAAGCTCACCCCTTTTTTTCTTTTTTCTTTTTATTTTTTTCTTTCTTTTTAGAGAGAGAAGACTACTTAATCATTATCATATTTGTCCTTAACCTAATAAATTATTGTGAAGTCAAAACTAGATGTATACTTACCTCAAAATTACTATTAGCGGTATTTATTTTTCTAATTTTAATTTTTTTGTTAAAATTTTTAGTGTATCATTCAATTTACTCTCCTATTAAATTTCAAACCTAAATTTATTCTTTTATTTTTAATTAAGTTGATTTATTGAAGAAAATATATAATAATTTTTTTAGTTTTTTTCATATTTTTTTAGTTAGTTACCCTAAAAACTACCCGAAATGTAAAATGAAGAAACTCCAAAAAAAATCTAAAACTAAAATAAAAAATAAAATAAAAATCCTAGAATAAAAACTAAAAATCCTAGAAAAACACCAAAAAATAAAATAAAATCTCTTAATCCACTCTCGCATACCTAAACTTGTGTATGCTCTCATACACAAATTATTGGTGTCGTCCTCTTTGCCTCCTACTCGACTCTCCGGGTGCACGATGTCAAATGTTTTCAAGACCACACCAGACAACATTAATTTGCTCAGTGAGATCCGCTTGCAAGTCTTGGTCAAATAAAGTGTTATCCTTTTCCTCGTGTATTAACTCAGTGGTATATATATTTTCATCAACCGTATTTCTGTTCCAATCCTCTGGAATAATAGCGTGATATGTCATTGATATGTGCTCTACAACTATGGATACACGTGAGGGTGCATATGCATCAAACTTTGCACCAAACATAAATCCACGACACTATTGTGTAATCAGACACGGCAGAGGCAAACTAGTCCTTGACCGCATCTTAGTATCAATAATGGCGTCAACTAATTGTGTGCACATACAAAAATGAGTGTTCTAACCATGATGCAATTAACAATGTGTAATGTGGGTGTGTAAAATGATAACATGTGTGTAATCCCCCCTTACATTAGTATTAATTCAGCGGGAAGTCGCGTGTATATTGCGATAAAATGTCTTGCTGCTAATCTTTCTATCACGTATCACTCTGCAATTAGGATCTATCCGTGTAAGATATTCCTCAATCACGTCTAGAGTTTGATTCCTAGGGTGAAGGAGGATACCGTTGGATGCAGAGATGGCCGTTGCGTGCACTTCGTAGATTTCTCCACGCTAGTAGAGTGTAATGGTTTTGCGATTATCAGAAATATCGGATTTTGCAAAACTTGCATAAAAATCCTCTACTAACTCAGGAATGTAGAATGAATTTGGCGTGTATACAAAGTAATTCCATCCTAAAATTTCTATGGTGGATAAAAAATATACCGAAAATGCAGCAAAAATCTCACAAAGTATTTTTCCCAAGCAAATCATGCCATTAGATTATACCAGAGATTACACAATATTTTTTGATTTAACAGTAAATAAAGAGTCCCAAAATCTCACCCCCCTGAAGTTTCAGAGGGAAAATTCACAAGAATGCTGCTAACTGGCGGCTCTGGCCGCTAATTGGCAGCAGAATGGTAGGAACTGAGGCACGGCCACTTGGAGGAGGAAGCTAAGAAGGAGATCTAGCAGCTGGTTACCTCTGGTTTGGGCTCGAAGGTGGAGATCTCGACTGATCTATACAAAATTAAAAACAAAGAATGCAATAGAGGCTTTGGGGATATGAGGGGAAGGTGAAGGCAACTAGGGTTTGGGTTTGGGGCTGATTGGGTATTTATAGAGATGAAAAATTTCAACCAGCCCCTTCCTTCCATATATATTACTCTGCAACCCTCAACTTCTATCATACCATGTATTATGTTATTAATACATAATATACAAAATATACATTCTAATATACAAATGAATAGATGACTCTACACATAAATTGGGTGGTGAACTATCATGACCTCTGCATTATCGCTCGCTTGAATCTCTAAAAACGGTTTTAATTTCTGACTATTCACTTTAATAACTCACCGTTTTTAGGATTCTCGATATCGATTGCACCGTAATGGTGCACAACCCGTACTATGTACGGTCCATTCCATCTTGAGCTCAATTTTTCAGGGAATAAATGTAATCTCGAATTATATAAGAGAACTTTTTGCCCTAATGTAAATGACTTGAGAATAATCGCATTGTCATGAAACACTTTAGTCTTCTCTTTATAAATCTTAGCATTCTCATGGGCATCCCTTCTAATCTTATCAAGCTCATTAAGTTGTAGCCTCCACTGCTCGCCAACGTTTTCAAGTTCAAAGTTGAGAAACTTAATGGCCCATAAAGCTTTATGGTGAAATCTTTACAACATTTGGGCCAAAGATCTCGGCCATCAAATCTTCTGGCTGAAGATCTCGACCATTAAATCGTCTATATAAGACACCAAGTCTCTTTGAAAAGTTATTATGACTAAAATTTTTTGGAGCCCTTGAGGTTTCTTTGCCTCCAACCTTCTTCATGCTCTTCATCCCTAAGTTTCTTCAAGCTTTTCTTCATTTAGCCTTCAGGCTTTTCTGACTTAAGTTCTTTAGAACTTTTATAAAGAAAATGACAAAGAAATCTTCATCCTCTAGCCAAGCTACTAGTGGCTTTCAAGATCCTCAAGTCGCTTATGGCTCTTCTCCTGATGTGGTTTGGGAAGAATCCATGATTTGCGGTAAGCTAACGAGTTCGTCTCGTTTAAATTTGGTGATTCATGGCCATGGACTAAAAGAACTAATTTTTTGATAACTTAGATATGAAACCCATAGCTTCAAAAGAGCTTCTTTTGATTTTAAAATTCGGGTTCATACTCCGCATTTTAGATCTGGATGATAAAACTTGAGAAAGTTGATTTTTCTGATTCGAAATGCGGGTCTCTAACGATCTGCGATCTGTTTTTTGAATTTTAAAAGACAACTTGAAAAAGTTGGTCTCTTTTATTTAAAATGTGGGTCTCCAAGGACTTGTGATCTGCATTTTAGATTTGAACATTAATTTTGTCATGAAGTTGTCCAAATCTCTTTCCTTATTCATTTCCCTAATTAGTGCAACAAACATGGATTGGCATTTAACAAGACCTCCAGACGATATGCTTCTTGAAAATGTTAGGGCAATCTCAGTATTTGCCATGGTTACTAACAAACATGTGACTGGTCTACTGTCAGGTTCATTAAAGAAGGAGTATACTGTTGGAAAGATCCCTATAACTGTGAGTACCTTCCTGAATTGTTTTGCTTAAGTTTTTTTGTCAAAATCTCATTAGTCTTCACAGTTATTGTGATATATTTCTTTCCACTTATATCTTTTGAAAAGGCTTTGAATTTGATGCATGATATTACTCTTTAGAATTTTTAGAATAATGTTTGCACCCGTTTAATTCTCAACTTTTTCCCATTTCTTTTGGGACCCAGAAAGCTTCAAGTGCTTTACGTGAGATATAAGATTTTGGTTTTGTAGCATTTTTATCTTCTCAAATTTTATTGTCATTCATAGATAATGTAAAAATGATAAATAATTGTAGGCAGTTTATAACTTCAAAGTACCCTTCACAGTTTACAATATTTGTGGATTCACATGTTAGGTGATGTGATAAATCTATTGTAAGTGCATAGTGTCAATTGTAACGCAAATAGGTCGTTCCACAAAGATCTAGAGTATTTTGCTATCTTACTGATTCTATTATTCTAACGGACTAACAAAGGAGTCTAAGTTGAATTCAAGTTATTCTAATAAACTTAGCATATAGAATCCACTAATTTACAACCAAATATTATCTATTTTATTTTATTTCTTTCATAAAAATATGATTTTTTAGTTTAATTCCTATTTAAAGCATCCTAAGTATGGACTATCAAGTGGCGTGCAAGTATAATCCATCAAAGAAATTACTTTTGGATAGAAATAAATTAAATCATTAGATTAATTCAACAAAACGAATAAAAACCAACAACTCTAAACCCTAAGTATAGACTAACAAAATACTTAAATTAAGTATAAGCTATCAAAATTCTAATCTACGAGTACTTATATTTTTATTGTTTCATAGAAAAATCCTGTTATTTTTATTTTTATTTAGAGAGAATACAAATAGAATAATATAAGATTGATTCCTAATTTCATCTACATCCTAGAGCTAAACTAATTAGCTATTCATACTCCTCATTAAAAAGATCCTATTTTTATTTTATGAAAGTGATTAAAAATCCTATTTTTCTATGAAAGCTATAAAAAATCTATACTAAAAAATAGTTAAGTTTATCTAAAAAGTAATGAAGAGCAATGTAATTACCTCTGGAGCTCAGTATGGCGGTCGTCACCTCTTCGACAAAATCCTAATATTTATTAATTAAAAGCACATCTAAAATTACATCTAAAAAACTCTCCCAATTTATCAGGAATAGTGGGGTATTTATAACCCAAACATAATCCTACTCCTGTTCAAACTCAATATAAAAGATATAATCCTAATCCAATACAAACTAATCTCAAGGTATATAATTATAATTCAATCCATAGGTATTAAAAACCAATGATTAAGATTAGATGGCATAAAATACTAATTTTCAGGTCCAAAATCCATAATTAAGTTCAGCATACCCATAATCCGCTGGATTGAATTTTCCATTTTGCAGTGCTTCAGTAAAACGGCCATCACTTTTACATACGAACTCGGATTGATCTGTTCTTGGACTCGTTTCAAAAATAATTCCGAGCTCTACAAATTTATCTAATATAAAATTTTCCAATTCAAACTTTATCTTGGCCGAAAATACTCTTGAATTTGCTACTGCTGCACTTGAGTTTCTGTCTTCGTCATGATTGACTTTCTTTGTTCAGATTCTTGACCAATTTGCTTTATCTTCTTCTCTTCCCTACAAACCCTTCATTACCTATAAAAATACACTAAATATACCTGAGTAGAAATATTTATATACAAAAATAGATAATATGGAGGCGATAATATGTAATATATGACACTCATCACACCCCCACCTATCTTTTACTAGTTCTCGAGCAAAATCTATACCTAAAAAGAAAAAAATGCTAACTCATTTTTGTAAGAATCACGATTGTACTTAGCATATGTAAGATGTTAAACCCCTAGGTTACTCTAGTGGACGAGTTGTGTCTCGTGACGGTTTGCAGTGAATATACCCACAAAATTCGTGAAGAAGATAGATTAAGGAATAAAGAAAAGAAAAATAAGGATAACAAAAAATCAAGAAAAACATAGAATTTTAAATAAAAGAAATGAAAATCTTTTTTTAATATTTTCTTTAATTAATCTTACTTATATACAAATTCAAGAATGCATTTAGATTATCAGTTTTCAAATCAAGCATAATATCAAATACACCTATCATTTTAATAAAACATTTAAATCCTATCTTTCAATACCCACTAATAGATAATTTATTGGATCTTATGCATCTACATGTATTTGTGATAGTCTACTTCGATTTTGAACTCAAACTTTAACTCATGATTCATCTCTTCTTTCTAAATAATTTTTCTTTTTTTTTCCTTTTTTGTTGTGAATATTTCACTTTTCATGCAAAGATTCACGCTTGCTTAGGCGCAAATACCCGATTACTCGAATCAAATTCTCATTTTCTTTTTTTTCATTTCTAAAGGATTATTGCCTTAAATATCAGGCTCATCCATTTTTTTCTCTTTT
Source organism: Dracaena cambodiana (assembly GCA_036321105.1). Lineage (NCBI taxonomy): Eukaryota > Viridiplantae > Streptophyta > Magnoliopsida > Asparagales > Asparagaceae > Dracaena > Dracaena cambodiana. Next base: position 22,321,377 of record JAYEPQ010000012.1, on the reverse strand, counting down.
TTTTAGAATTATTGTCTTAAATACTAGGCTCATCCTTTTTTTTTCTTTTTTAGGATTATTGCCTTAAATATCAGGCTCATCCCTTTTTTTCTTTTTTTTTAAGGATTATTGCCTTAAATACCAGGCTCATCTTTTTTTATTATTTTTTTATTGTTTAGAGAGAGAAAACTATTTAATCGTTATCATCTTTGTCCTTAAGCTAATAAACTATTGTAAAGTAAAAAATAGATGTATACTTATCTCAAAATTACTATTATAAGTATTTATTTTTCGAATTTTTATTTTTCATAAAATTCTAAGTACATTATCCAATCTACTATCTTATCAAATTTTAAATCTAAATTTATTCTTTTGTTTATAATTAGGTTGATTTATTGAAGAAAATATTTTTATATTTTTATACCTTTTTCAGACTTTTTTACTTTTTTTATTTTTTTCAGATTTTATTTAGGTTTTTTTTAAAAAAAATACCCTACTACCCAAAGTGTAAAATAAAGAAATCTAAAAAAATCTAAAAATAAAATAAAAATCCTAGAAAAACAAAAAAAATACAAAAATACAAAAAAATCTCCTAACCCACTCCCCTACAGATAAACTCGTATATGCCATCATACACGACCCAAGGGTGGTAAATAAATATAAAAACTATTGTACAAATATTATGCAAATAATGAGAGTCGTAAAAAGTCATGATCTCAATATCGTCACCCTATTAATGCATAGGAAGCTGTTACGACCTCTTGATAGTTTCTCACTTTCATAACGTGTTCTTTTATATTTTGATATGGAAAAACTTAGCCTTTTTATCAATTATGCATTTAATCTCTCCATCTTATTTTTGGTTTTTCTTAATTTATTCCTATCCTTCTTTTTTTTATTCAATAGTAAAATTTTGAAGTTGAAAATCGTACCTTTATCGTCAATGTTTGGCCCACGAGCATTTTTAATGGCAGTAAGTTTTTTGGTCTTATCAACATGTAAAATAATATACTTATTTTGATATGACAGAATCATGAGCTCGATTTTGGATTACTCTTTCAAATCATTAGGTACCGTGATCTCTTTCTTTTGCAATTCATTTCATTTTTCTAGTGTTCAAAGCTTGTCATGCAAATTTTCTTTAGCCCTATCATCAAAATTCTCAAAAGAAAATACCATACTAGTGGACTTATCATTAGTCAAGTCATTATGAAAGAATAAAAATTCATTTTCATAAATTTATTTATAATTTCATCAAAATAATCAAAAGATAATATGTTACTAGCAAGTTCATTATGAGGCAAATCACCAAACAAAATTTTCTCTTTATCACCAATTTCTTCATAATTATTTTTACAATGGTGTAAAGTATGTTGATCGGAATGTTGAAGTATGCACTCATCATACACAAAATTATTTAACTTATTTTGAATCAAAGCAATTTCAAAAGATGAATGAAGTATTGCTCGTTGGAGTTAGATATGTTCAAACAATTATATGGTTAATTTTTAAAAAGTTTAGTACGGGAAATAATTTTAAGGAAATCTTCCATATAAGATGCAATTTAAGAAGATGATTTAGCAAAACTTCTATACTTTTCTCTATCTACGCACTCTCTTCTCAGTCTTATGATTATAATTTTTCTTGTTTTCCTCCAATAATTGCATCTCACAATCAAAAGTAAAATTTGATATAGGATATGATGGATTTAATTGCATATTTAATGACATTTGTGATGTGGTTATAGGTAAATTCTCATAACATGCATAACTCGCTTCTAATTTTTTTAATTTTTCATCTAACATATTCAATTGAATATCTTATTCATAATTAAATTTAGAACATGAAGATGAATAGTCTAAGAAGAAAGAATCAGATGGAGGACTCTCTTGATATGACTGTTGATTGTATGTAAAATTAGAATGATTCATCCATTTACAATTGTAATTTTGTATATAAGAAACGCTCGTACGTTCATGAATTGTGGTGAGAATTTGATTATGACCTAGTCCTAGCGAACTTTTTATCCATGGACACTGATGATAATTATGATATGGATCACGACAATGATGGCAACCAGTTTGATTTTGAAACATATATATATTTTTAATTTTTTTGAGAAAGTGGAGAGGGAAAGAGATGGAAAAGAAAAAGAAAAAGTCAAGACTTTTATATTTTTTTAATACCAAAGACTAAAAACACAAAATAAGACAAAAAATAGGGCATATTTTTGAAACTTTTGCTCCTAAATCATGGTAAGTGCCACTATTTAACGGCAAAATCAAGGAATCTGACTCCCTTTTTTCAGTGATTAATAGATATTACTCTAGTCCCTTTTAACTTCCTGCATTTGTAGTTTCCGGTCCTTACACACTCAATACACATTGTTAACTCATAAAACGTTAGAAAAAGCAAGAAAACACCGTCGATCCCTGGCAACGGTGCTAAAAACTTAATGTGATAAATCTACTGCAAGTGCACAGTATCAGTTGTAGTGCAAAGAAGTCATTCCCATATAAATGTAGAGTGTTTTGCTATTTTACTAATTCTATTATTCTAACGGACTAACAAAGAATTCTAAGTTGAATTCAAGTTATTCTAATTAGCCTACAATATAGAATCCACTAGTTCACAACCAAATATTATCTATTTTATTTTCTTTCTTCAATAAAAATCTGATTTTTTATTTTAATGCCTACTTAAAGCATCCTATATAAGGACTATCAAGTGGGTGCAAGTATAATCCATCAAAAAAATTTCTTTTGGATAGAAATAAACTAAATCATTAGATTAATTCAACAAAATGAATAAAAACCAACAACTCCAAACCCTAACTAAGTATAGGCTATCAAAATACTTAAATTAAGCATAACCTATCAAAATTCTAATCTATGAGTTATTGTATTTTTATTGTTTCATAGAAAATTTCTATCATTTTTATTTTTATTTTGAGAGAGCACAAATAGAATAATATAAGGTTAATTCCTAGTTTCATCTATATCTTAGAACTAAGCTAATTAGCTAATCATACTCTTAATTAAAAAGATCCTATTTTTATTTATGAAAGCGATTAAAAATCTTATTTTTCTATGAAAGCTATAAAAAATCTATACTAGAAAGCAGTAAAATTTATCTAAAAAGTAAAAAAGAGCAATGAAATTACCTCTGGAGCTCGGTATGGCAGCCATCACCCTTTCGGTAAAATCCTAATATTTATTAATTAAAAGTACATCCTAAAACGTTTCCTAATTTACAAGGATTCGTAGGGTATTTTTAACCGAAACACAATCCTACTCCTACTCAAACTCAATACAAAAGATATAATTCTAATCCAACACTCACTAATCTTAATATATATAATTCTAATTCAATTCATAAGTATTAAAAACCAATGATTGAGATTAGATGGCATAAAATTCTAATTTTTGGGTCCAAAACCCATAATTAAGTTTAGCACACCCATAATCCGCTGGATCGGATTTTCTATTCTGCAGCGCTTCAGTAAAACGGCCATCACTTTTGCATACGAACTCGGATTGATCTGTTCTTGGACTCGTTTCGAAGATAATTCCGAGTTCTACAAATTTATCTAATATAAATTCTTATAGTTCAAGCTTTATCTTCGCTAAATATGATCTTGAATTCGCTGCAGCTGCACTTGAGTTTCTGTCTTCGTCATGATTGACTTTCTTTGCTCATATTCTTAACAAATTTCCTTTATCTTCTTCTCTTCCTTGCAAACGCTTTATTACCTATAAAATATACTAATATATTCAAGTAGTAATTATTTATATACAATAATAGATAATATGGAGGCTATAATGTGCAATATATGAAACTCATCATTAGGCATTGGGAATATGCATTTGGTACATCCAGTTTGAACTAATCAAGTCACTGGTGTCATTGATATTGATATGGCTAAGCAAGAAGATTTGAAAGCTCTGATCATTAGCAAGGAGGAGTTGCGGAGCCAAGCTACTTCTTAGGCTTATGAAACCATCCAATAAGGGATTTATGTATGGAACTTGAGTATTATGTAAAGGTGCTCTTGTATTGTTGAATTGATAACGAATATAAAATTTTGAGAATGAAAAATATTTTGGTTGTCATTCATTCAGAGGTAAATGTTAACTTAATGAATGAATTTGATATTGATGATCAGAGGTTATATGTTAACTTAATACATCGTTGACTCTTTTGAATATTGTCCAAAGGTAATGATTAACTCGACAATATAGAGTCAGTATTCAAATGCCCAAATAGATTTACAACACATGAATAACTTTCTTGAATAGAATTGAAGTAATCATTAAATTTTCTGAACAAATTGTAATTTTAGCAGTTCAGTGACTTGTAGTATAATAGCTTTTTGAATTGTTAGAGGTAATTTTTTAACTTAGCAAAATTTGGAGAAATGAATTTGATTTTGTCAGAGGTAATTTAACTTGACAAATTTTGACGAAAATAAAATTTGGTTTTGTTAGAGGTAATTTTTTAACTTGATAAATTTTGGTGGAAATGAAATTTGATTTTGTTAGTGGTAATTTTTTAATTTGACAAATTTTGGTGGAAATAAAATTTGGCTTTGTCAGAAATAATTTTTAACTTAACAAATTTTGGTGGAATGGAATTTGATTTTGTCAGAAGTAATCATAACTTGACAAATTTGGTAAAAATAGAATTTGGATTTGTCAAAATTAATTTCTAATTTGACAAATTTTTGGTGGAAATGGAATTTAGCTTGTTAGAGGTAAGTTTTAACTTGACAAATTTGGTGGAAATGAAATTTGAATTTGTCAGAGGTAATTTTTAAGTTGACAAATTTTTTGTGGAAATGGAATTTGACTTGTTAGAAGTAATTTTTAACTTGACAAATTTTTGGTGGAAATAAAATTTGGTTTTGTCAGAGATAATTTTAACTTGATAATTTTTTGGTGGAAATGAAATTTGGTTTTGTCAGTTTTTAACTTGACAAATTTTTTGTGGTAATAGAATTTGGTTTGTCAGAGGTAATTTTAAACTTGACAAATTTTGGTGGAAATATAATTTGATTTGTCTTAGTAATTTTTAACTCGACAATTTTTTTGTGGAAATGGAATTTGGTTTTGTTAGAGGTAAATTTTATCTTGATAAATTTTTGGTGGAAATAGAATTTGGTGTGTTAGAGATAATATTTAACTTAACAAATTTTTTGTGGAAATGGAATTTGGTTTGTCAGAGGTAATTTTAAACTTGACAAATTTTGGTAGAAATGAAATTTGATTTGTCTAAGTTAATATTTAACTTGACAAATTTTTTGTGGAAATGGAATTTGGTTTTGTTAGGGCTAAATTTTAACTTAATAATTTTTTGGTGAAAATGGAATTTGGTTTGTCAGAGATAATTTTTAACTTGACAATTTTTTGGTGGAAATGAAATTTAGTTTTATTAGAGGTAATTTTTAACTTGACAAATTTTTAGTGGAATGAATTTTGGATCTGTCAGAAGTAAGAGTTTAACATGGCAGAAGATCGATCTCATCAAGGTTTCTAGTAAATCTCTACCTATCAATGGATTTGATTAGTCTGTACCAATCGCCGTTTGCATTGGGCTAACCATACTATTTCCCTCAACATGATGCAATTGGCAAGAATTTTGTGTGGACTTACCAAACTTTTTCTCTTCCCTTAGCCTTAGAACTTAGGGCAATTCATGTTTTTACGCCAAGTATAATAAGTTGGAGAGAAATTTGTTCTCATTCCATTGCTTTAGTAACATTAGACAGTTCATACTTTTACCTCCAGTACGATGGATTGGCGAGAAACTTGTTCTCTTTCCGTTACTTTAGTAGTATTGGATAGTTCATACTTTTACCTCCAGCATGATGGGTTGGCGAGGATTTCGTTTGGGCTTTAAATGCCAAATCTTTTCCCTTATCCTTAGTCAAAGAGATGTAGGATCTATTTTCATTTGGTACCCCCTAGTTGGTGCATGGAGCTGCACATTGGCGGCGAGTTAGCATATCTTCATTTGTTGTACTCCGCTGGGGAAATTGATGAAACAATGAGCCACAAAATATTGACTGCACTGTTGTAGAATTGAATCTCCCAAATGGAACTTTGTTTTATGAAGTTTCGGTAGAGCTAGTTAGAAATGGGCTTCTTCCTTGTAGGTGAACTCCATTTGATTGGCAGACAAAATTAGTCCTGTTTTGGAAATAATAGTATCAAGAATTAGACACATTCATTAATCTTTTTGGGGTCTTCATATGCTCCAACATTTAAGCTTACCAATGATCATTACCAATGATCAAGTCATAGTGTCAAAATTTTCTTTTATTGAGAGAAAAATTCAAGTATGTGTATCAAATGATTTGATACCTTTATACTCTCTTTTCTAGATATTGATCGGGGATACAGTAAATAGGTTGTACTAAGGAACTGCATCATTCTTTGCTGCGTTCATCAGAAGGAGTACTATAAGAAGTTTCTCTATGAAATTTTCTTATTACCGCTTCTATGGGCAGCAGTCGAAGATTCGCTGATTCGGTCAAAGACACAATTGAGGATTATTGAAGAGGATATGTATTTCAAACTGCTCAATATTTAGCTTGATTGCTTCTTACTATTACATAAGCTGTTTGTATATAATCCATTCTGCCTTTGAATGGTTTAGGATCCTTCATGATACCCATCAAAATCTCCTTCAATGTTCGTCGAAGACCGGATAATTGTCTTGGCCTTCTGTGATGGATTTCTTGCATATTATTATAGGAGTAATATTTTTTCAAAAATTTCCTATTGATCGGCATCATTATCTTGTCGCCATTCGGTTTCGCCAACTAGTATGTGCCTTTTGAATAGACCGCATCAATGACAAAAGGACCATCCCATTTTGGCTGAAATTTTTCTTTTGATTTTTGATTGGTTATGATTAGTCTTCTTACTGAAAAAACCAAATCATCATTCTTGAAAGTTCTCTGCTTAACCCTTTTCTTAAAAGTTTTGGAAATTCGTGCTTGATAGAGTTCAATGCTCTGTTGTGCTTCAAGACGCTTGTCATAGAGGGCTTACAACTGTAGAAGTCTTTGTCATGATGACATGATATTTAATGAACTTGATCACGTCTTCTGTCTTTACTTCAGTTAGGGGAACGGTTTTAGTCCACTTTGAGAAGTAATCAGTTATGGCCAAATTGAACCGATGACTCCTTATTTATGGTGGCAAAATTGACCCAATAATGTCCATTCCACTCATTTCAAATGGCCATGACGTAGCTGTCGGATGAAGATATTCTAGTGTCTGATGTATAAAGTCTGCATGTATTTGATAGATCCTGCATTTTTTGGCATAAGCAACTCATTTGTCATCATCTTAGGCCAATAATATCACATTCTGTAGAGTTTATTCCAGAGTTTTGGTCCTGCTTGATATACTATGCAAATACCGCTATGAGCGCTTCTTCGAGTACGTCTTGGGCTTCTTTATTAGAAAGGCAACAAAGCAGGATTCTTTATATGATTTTCTATATAATATCCGAACTTCAGCATTATAATAGAATCAAACAACTTTTTGGATTGTTACTGCTTCTTTAGGATCTTTTGGTAATATTTCATAAAGAATATAATCTATATAAAAAAATTTCTATTCTCTTGGATCGAGATCGGATCCAAAAGTATGTAGTTCATATGCTTCTTGTTTCCTACCTGAACTTAGCTCCACTTCGAGTTCATTTTTAGGGCAGAATAATTCCTTACTTTCTACTGTTATGCGTTTGCTGGAATCATTGGGCAAAGCTAAAGTGGCAGCCAATGATGCTAGAGAATCTGCATAGCTATTCTGATGGTGGGCACGTAACTGATATAGAAACCGTTGAAACTATTAGACTTTTTTGTGACTGCTCTATAATATGGCAAGAGATCGTCATTCTTGACTTCATATTCTCTTTCGACTTGGTTGATAAAGAGCTGTGAATCTCTATATAAATATTTCACCCCCAACTATTTAGCTATCTTTAGGCCAATCATCAAGACATTGTATTCAGCAACATTGTTAGAGTATGACTCTGTTAGTGAATATGCTCTAGGGATGATGTAAATGTAAGGAGAAACAAAAATAACCCCCATTTCTGCTACCACCTTTCCTTTGGATCCTATTCTGGAGGTACCATCAAATAAATATTGTCCAACTTCTTTTGTGGTGGTATTTGCTTCAGCAATCTCGTATCATCATTGGAGTTGTGCTTCCTTCTGCTATTTTGTTAGGGATATCTTCGTACAGTTTTAAGGACGTTGGAATTGGGTGTTCAAATAGAAAATCAGTTATAGCTTGATCCTTAATTGACTTTTGTGGGATGAAGTGTACGAAGACACTGGAATTGTGATGTTAAAATAGCCCAATTGGATAGTCTTGAATTTAATGACCCTGGTTTGCTCATTAATATTCTTAATAGATTAATTCTTGATATAATATGGATTGTCTGCCTTACTAGGTAGTATCACATTTTCTGTACTGCAAACACCAAAACTAGGTATTCTTTTTCCTTTGATTATATTGATATTCTGCTCTAATCATCATTCTACTTAAATAGTAAATGGCTTATTCATCATCCAAATTCTTTGTTTTGGGCTGATAATGCTCCCAAAAGATGGTCCATAGCTCTCATATATAGTAGGAAAGTCATTCCTGTCATTGGAGCTATAAGAACAGGTGGTTTCGTGAGATATTCCTTGATCTCTTCGAAAGTTTTCTACAAGCATCATCCCAAATAAACGATACTCCTTTCTTCATCAATTCGTGTAATCCTCTCAACTCTTTGAGATTTCTAGGTGACGAGATGTCTTGAATTGCTTTAATCTTGTCTGGATCAAGATGAATTCCTTAGAAAGTAACTACAAATTTAAGGAACTTTCCACTGGAAACTCCCAGAAAAGACAGTTGGATTCGTTTTAAGTTGGTGTTTTCGCAAGAGATCGAACACCATTCTCAAATCATGAAGATGATTTTCTTTGCTTTTGCTTTTGATAGCTAAATCATCCACGTAGCATTCCACCGTCATTCAGAGATGCTCTTGAAATATGGTATTCATAGCGTGTTGATATGTGGCACTAGTATTCTTTAGATTGAAGGACATAACCATATAATAGTACACACCCAGTGGTACTTGAAAAGACGTATGCTTCTCGTCATCAGGATACATCTTAAATAATTGTACCATGAAAATCCATCTATAAATGACATGTGTTCATACCCAGAAGTATTGTCGATCATGACGTCTGTGATTGACAATGAAACTTCGTCTTTTGGGCATGCCTCATTTAGGTCTCTGAAATCGATGCAAACTCTGTTTTTTTCATTCTTCTTAGTCACAGGGACTATATATTTGCAACCCAATCAGTGTGTTATTTTTTACGAATGAAGCCTAATTCGATTAGCTTCTTGATTTCGGCTTTGATAGTTTCTATTATTTCGGGACTTATTAAAAAATGACACCAATACTTATATCTAAATCCTAACATAATGATTCAGATGCATGACTATGTTGAAGCTCTTCAGAGTTTATTTTAGTGGTAACATATCTCAACTCCCTACCAGTTTTATCATAGTAATCTAGCATTTTTCCTTTTGGGACAAAAGGTTGAAGAATATTTTGTTCATCCTTTTCCAAAGTTCATCCCTCTGCTTTCGGCTAGGTTATATCTCATCTTTTTCATCATTTTATGGGTTTTTTTTTTTGTAATGGAAGAACTCCGGATTTTCCTGTTCTTCCTTGGAGTCTAAGTGTTTTTCTTTATTATTGTTGTTTGCTTTTCAAAATAATATTGGTCTTTGCCCTTTATGTTTGGGAGGGACTTAAAAAATCACTTTACTTGCATCTCTATTGTCATCACTTTGTACATAAAAGGATGAACGAATGGATGCTTGGAATGATGCTAAGGAGTATATTTTATCAAGTCGATCACTAATCGCATCAGTACTAGTACTTGAGGGTGGTTTAAAATTAACACCAGACGAATAAGCAAACTCTACGTTCTCATTGATTACTCACTTGCCATCAAAATTGGCGGTGTCATTTACCATCAAGGCCCTCAAGGCTTATTACAATGGATACCACACCCTAATTTTTATTATCGGATCTCGAATCTTCGGATCCTGATTCAATATCGGGCTCATTGCCACTATTTGATTCTTCTATGGTAGGTTGTTCGCTTCTTCTAATGTGTCTTGATATAGTACTGCATCTGTAAAATAGTTTTTAACCCCTTAAAAGGGTTGCTTTTCTACCGTCAGAGTTTTCACGTTCCCTTATTTATCCACATATTTCATACACGGTCGAGATAGATCCATGGCCTTCCAAATAAGATGTTGTAAAACTTGTCAGCATATATCATAAAGCATGTGATTTCTGTCTTAAGATCACCGATCTAACATTTTAATTTCACCTTGCCTAAAAGTTTGTAGCCATTAGAATTGAACCCGAAAATGGTTATGTTTGTTAATGTAAGTCTATCCATGGGGACTCTGAGATACCACAATATCCTCCTTGGCATTATGCTCAAAGCGGATCTAAGGTCAACTTGAATTCGGTCAATCTCCATTGACCCAATGTAGTCTTTATAGTACAAAGGCGGGTGATGCTTGTTATTCTTCACTTGCATATTTTCTGAGGAAAAAGATTATGTGAGGTATCTTCTTGGAAGTTTGATGGCATGCTGCACAAATTTCTTCTTCTGTTAATTTTGGGATCTGGGCCACAAACACTTCAGAATCTTACAGAGCTTCTCTTAAGGCTTCTCTAATATGTTTGGATAGTCGTAGGAGCTCATGCAACATAGTTCTTACAGGAATATTAGCCAATAACGCCAACACATCAAACTGGAAAGGTTTCTTGGAACTTTCCATTGCTTCTTTCTCTTTGCTTTTAAGAGGTTTGTCAAACTTAAACTCTTTCTACTTGTTCTTCTCTGGAAGCTAAGATTTAACCACCTGATCATAATTTTTTAGGTAATCTCTTCCTGAACATGTTCCAGAAGGTTGTTGTTGGTCTTTATTAACCGCCAATAATTTTTTTGGGTTCCTCTCCTGAGTTTGAAAGAGGATGAACTATTGTGTCATTTTCGGGGACTACAGTGACAGTGTTGGAGGTGCATACTTTTTCCTTAAACTTCTTTTTTGATGAACTTGAAGTCCACTATTCATCTTTAAGAAGGTTTGCATGTACCCACATTATTGCCCCTTCGGATGTTTCAAACGAAGATAATCCTTTCTTTTGTTATTGATGAGGATTATAATTTACAACCATCATTGTATCTTTGGAAATTGGTTGAACTCTATCTTAAATGGTTGATCCTATCTACTCTAGAACCTTTCCAAATTTCGGGGATACCATAATTGCTGTCACTTTCTTTTGCTCTGGCTGCAACTTGATGACATTGGCGTCACCAGGGCTTGAATTCTATCCTTCAGGATGTAATAGGTCTTAGTAGGATGGTTAATGATCCTATGATACATACAGTAATTGGGATCATCGACATTTTCTACTTCTTTAGGACGTTTCGCCTCTGGCAAATTCAACATGTTCCTCTTTATGAGTAGATTAAAAATCGTGATAGTATGCTCATCCTAGAAGGAATATTGTTTTTGAGAAGTCCTGATGAAGGAGGGATCCTTGTAGGAGGCGGTTTAGCTGGTCTTTAGGCATCTATCACCATCGTCTCTTTCTCTTTAGGTCAAGATGATTGAGATGTTTCAGGATTATTTCTTCTTGGACTTCCTTCTTATTCACTAAAGACTTTTCTGGCATCCCATGCAGATATCTCAAAGAATTATTTCTAAACCTTTTAATAAAGTCTCGAGCCGACTCCCCCTTCTTTTGCTTTGTAGCAAGGAGTGCTGGTATTGAGATCTCTATATTATCTTCATAAAACCTTGTCAAGAAGGCATTTTCCATATCGCTCCATGAGTTGACGGTTCCTGGCTTTAGTCTTTAGAACCATTCAAATGCTAAACCTGTGAGGGTAGTAATAAAGACTCGCATGATAATCAGGTCATTTCAGTCAAATTGCCTGTCTGTGACTTGAAATAGTAAATGTGCTGATTTGGCGACCCATTACCATCAAACGACTTGAGCTTCAATGGCTTGTAATTTTTCAGGACTGGTATATTCTCTCACTCTACCGAATACAGCCTTACAACCCCCATCTCTTGCAAGTTACTTTTATGAACTAGAGCATTGAGGTGATTTTGGAAGCTTTCCATGAGGGTAGCATGTGGGTTGCCTTCATGTTCTAAGTTCTCGGATTGATGGCGTGAGTGTTTAGAATGGTTATCATCTTCATCGTTCTGTTCATCGCCACCAGTGCTTCCAGGAGGAGTACAAGATTCATTTTCTTTTTCTCTCCCTTTATCCTTCCTCAAGAAGTAGGAACATTTGGAAGAAGATTCTCCCTTGTTCTTTGTTTGCTTATTAATCCGGAATTTGAGCATTCTCTTGATCTCACTTATAGTCTCCTGCTATTGTTGGATGATCTTTTCTTGCTCATCCTTCCTCTTCATAAATTCTTCAGGATTTTATTGTGTTATATGCGCAGAGGTGGACTCTTCAAGGAATGAGTCAGAGGTCTGAGATTCTACAATGGCAGAGTTTCTTGCCTCTTCTTTGTCAGAGGAGATTTCGGCTATCATCTGATAATCCAATGGTACTGTTACCTCCTTCTAAAGTCGAGTGTTCTGAAAGACACCCCAAATATCACTGAACACGCTCTTCAGACCAGAAGAGTGTTGAGAGTCGGATGAATCTGTTTGAGGAACGCTCCTCATCTTCTTTCCTCCAAAAGTTATCATGTTGGATAATACTTTGGGATACTCTGGTTCAGAGAATTCTTTTTTGATAGCGCATCATTTTCTCTTTGAAGGTTGGACTGTAGACGGCACTTGTCTGTTGAAGATAAATGGTTTTGCAGGTGTTGCAATGCAGCGACAATGAGATAACACCGCATTGATCAACTGTGATGTGATAAAGTGCAAGCGCACAATATCGTTGTAGCGCTGTACAGGTCGTCCCATAGGGATCAGGGTACTTTTGCGATTCTTACTTTTTCCTCTGTCTAACGGACTAACCAAAGATTTTAGTTTGAAGTCGGATTAATCTAAATAGCCCAGGATCTAGAATCCACTAATTTCCAACTATGTTCTTACTTCTATTATTTTATTTTATCATAAAAATTCGATCTTTTCAGTTTAATTTTTACTTAAAGTGCCCTAAGCATGAGCGATCAAGTATCGTGTAAGTATAACTCATCAAAAATACTACTTCTTATAAAAACAAACTAAATCTTTTAGATAATTCAAAGAAAAAGATAAAACCAATAACCCCAAACCCCAACTAAACATAAGCTATCAAGAAACCTAATTCAAGTATAACCTATCAAAGTCCGAATCTTCGAATTCTTGTATTTTAATCTTTTTATTGAAAAATCATGTCTTTATTAATTTTATTTAAGAAGAAAATACTAGAGAGCAATTACATTGTGGATCTTAGCTTCATTTACATCCTAGAGCTAAACTACTTAGCTACTCATATTTTTACTAAGCAAGATCAAATTTTTATTCATGAATATGATAAACCCTAATCTAGAAAGCAGTAAAATCTAAACTAGAAAGCGATTAAATCTATCTAGAAAGCAAGTAAAAAATTTCAGAATAATGGTTTATCTCTGGAGAATGGTGTTGTGGCCGCCACCCTCTCAGCAAAAATTCTAATTTTATTAAATAAAAAACGAGAACAAAAGTTCAGGATTTTCTTTAGAATACAAGGATACGACCAATATATAGACTTCAGAAATCTAACCCTAATTCTAGCAGAACCATAAGACGACTAAATTACAATGAAGCCGTGAGAGAAAACTCAGCTATTGGGGCCTATATTGTGCCGCCATTTGGTGGTAAAGGAAGCTAATTAGCGGATCAATAAAGTCGAACTTTGTTGAAACTTTTTCCGCATGAAACTCTTGTCTTGGTTGTTTGATATTCTTGATTGTATTCGACTTTGTGTCTCTATAGCATCGTAGTCTCATAGTCTTGCCCATTTTAGAAACTTTTCGGATTCTGATTTCCGACTCCAACTCTGATTTCATACCATCTCCTTGTACAATCGGATTACCTGAAAAAGCACTAAAAATACCTAAGTAGCATTATTTATATGCAAAAATAGGTAATATGAAGGCTATAAATATGCAATATATGACACTCATCACACCCACATACCTATCTTTTACTAGTTCTCAAGCAAAATCTAAACCTAAAAAGAAAAATAAAAATCCTAACTCACTTTCGCAGGAATCGCGATTGCACTTAGCACGTGCAGCAAGCCTTTAAACCCCTAAATTGCCCTAGTAGACGAGTTGTATCTCGTGAGGGTTTGAAGTGAATATACCCATAAAATTCAGGAAGAAAATAGATTAAGGAATAAAGAAAAAAATAAGGATAATCGAAAATTAAGAAAAATAGAAATTTTATACAAAAGAAAGAAAAATCTTTTTTTTATGATATTTTCATCAATTAATCTCATAATATACAAACTCAAGAACGCATTTAGATTATCAATTTTTAAATCAAGCGTCATATCAGATACACTTATCATTTTAATCAAAAATTTAAATCCTATCTTTCAATACCCACTAACAGATAATCCATTGGCTCCATACAACTACGTGCACGTGTGATAGTTTATTTCGGCTTTGGGCTCAAACTCTAACACATGATTCATCTCCTCTCTCATAACAAAATTTTTTCTTTTTTTTTCAGAATATTTTACCTTTCATGCGAATATTCACGCTTGCTTAGGCGCAACATACCCGATTACTTGGTTCATACTCTTTTCTTTTTCTTTTTCTTTTGTAAGAATATTTCACCTTTCATGCGAATATTTATGCTTACTTAGACCCAAAGTACCCGATTACTCAGATCATACTCCTTTTTTTTTTTCACTCTTGAGCCTATTGCCTTAATACCAGGAACACCCCATTATTTTATCACTCTCGAGGCTATTGGTTTAGGCTCACCCCATTATTTTACTCTCACTTTTATTTTCTTTTATTTTCTTTTTTTTTTTAGAGAGAGAAGACTTACTTAATTGTTATCATTTTTGTCCTTAACCTAATAAACTATTGTGAAGTAAAAAATAAATATATACTTGTCTCAAAACTATTGTTAGCGACATTTATTTTTTGGATTTTAATATTTTTTCATAAAATTCAAAGTGTATCATCCAATCTACTCTCCTATCCAATTTCAAATCTAAATTTGTTCCTTTATCTGCAATTAGTTTGATCTATTGATAAAAATACATAAATTTATTATTAAATTTATTTTTTATTAATTTTTTTCAGTTAGTTATCCTAAAATACACTAAAAACTACCCAAAGTGTAAAATAAAGTAACCCAAAAATAAAAAAATAAAATCCTAAAAAATAAAAATAAAATTCTAAAAAAATAAAAATCTCCTAATCCACCCCCCACACCTAAACTTGTGTATGCCCTCATGCACAAACAAAGAGTGGTAAAATAAATAAGAAAACTATTACACAAATACAAATAATGAGAGTCGTAAAAAGTTACGATCTCAATATCCTCACCCTATTAACGCATGTAAAGCGATTACGACCTCTCGATCGCTTCCCACTTTCATAGTGTGTGTGTTTTAAACGTGAAGTGGGTGCATTATTATTTCTCATCATCCTCCTACAAGTCACGAGATTACCTGTCTGTTTCTTATGCCGTCCTCGCTTTTTCTTTGTCCACATGTAAGCATTAACAATTAGGTTAGAGAATTCTTTATTATAAACCTGTCAATCATCGTTAGTAACAAGCATACATGTAGAAATATCATGAGATGAGAAGAGTGCAATATGATCAAGTGAATGTGGTTGTGGCTCTTCTAACTCACGAAGTAATGCGAGCTCTATAAATAAATCCTCAAAAGTTTGCTCATAAATTAATGGCACACTTTCACAAGTATCATCATATATAAAATCAGTATGTGCCAATTCTTATAATAGTATGAGTTCATCTTTGAACAATTGCTCAAATGAGGGTTCATCATCAGTGCAAGAGATCGAATGAGAGTGCAAATTATGAATGATATTGACCTCAATGAGGAAGCTCGTTGCGTACTCATCCATATTAAATATGTTCAATGCCACAGTCACATTCCCAAATGATAATTTCACGAGGCTACTCCTGCAATCAATTAATGCATTTGATGTTGCAAGGAATGGTCTACCCAAGATAACAGGAATTTGATTTCGTGGATTGGAGATCGGCTCAGTTTATAAGATAATGAAATCTACAGGAAAGATAAACTCGCCAACCTTAATGAGTACATCTTCAACCATACCAAGTGGTCTCTTAATTGAATGATCAACTAGCTGTAATGTGACTATGGTAGGTTGAAGTTTTCCTAACCTCAGTTGCTGATAAACAGTGTAAGGAAGCAAGTTGACACTTGCCCCTAAATCAAGCAACGCCCTATCAAATGTAGTGTTCCCCATAGTACATGATATTCTAGGGGAACCTAGATTTTTGTACTTGATAGGTAAGGAGTTAGAGAGGATATGTGATATATTTGCAGCAAGAAAAACTTTCTCAGGAACGTTTCTTGCTCGTTTCTTAGTGTACAAATCCTTGAGAAACTTAGCATAAGTAGGAACATGTTGTATAATATCATGGAGTGGAATATTAACCTTCACCTGCTGAAATGTTTCAAGAATATTTTCTACTTGCGGTGAAGGTTTCCTAAGCCGATTTGGATATGGTGCTTTCGGCTTAGGAACAGGTTCTTCCAAATGAGTACGTGACGGTGATGGAGGTGATGGAGATGGTTGTGGTGAAAGGGGTGGAAGAGGTGATGTAGCCTGCGAGATAGTAGGAGTAGGATCAGGGGGCATGGCTACACTATTGTCCACTTGCTTGCCAGATCTAAGCGTGTGAATGGCATTGCATTGGTGGACATGCGACTGATTGGAGTTTGAGAAACTGGCATTAGGATTCGTTATGGGTTGACTTGGAAAGGTACCCTGGCTACGTTCACTCATCTGACTCGCTAATTGTCCAACTTGCTGCTCTATATTCTTAATAGATTGAGAGTTCATGAGCAGTTGCTGACCTGTACTTTGAATAAAATTAGTTGACACTTTCATAAGATTTTGCATGTGTGTGTCAAGATTGGACATATGCATGTCAAACTTGAAATGAGACTTGAGAAGATTTTCAACGTTCTTCTCAAGTGACTGGAGTCGCTTTTCTTGATCAATATTAGACCCCTGTTGGGGATGAGAGTGATTTTGTGCAGGTGGTCTATTCTGATTGTTCCCATAATTTGAAGCGTTTGGGTGTTGGTAGGCACCCACATTTGATCTTGGGAACTGACCAGTGGCTGGAGACTGCATGTTAGGGTTAGGGGCCCCATGATATTGCCCTTGACCCCATGATAGATTTGGATGGTTTCTTCAGCTAGGATTGTATGTAGGAGCATAAGGATTGTTCATGGGTTGTTGATATAAGGCGTTAGCCTGCTCAAGTGTGGGACCCATGAAATTCATTAATAATGGATACTCCTCCATAATATGATTCGGAGTTCTGCAATTAAAATATGTGGGAACTTGAATTTGATTTGCTTGACCCAACTGTGGAGCATGAGTGGTCTCCAATACCTCAATTCTCCTTATAAGGGCTGAAATCTTAGTTTCAACAGCTATAGAGCAATCGACGCTATGGATTCCACCCTTATGTGCAGAAGTTGATTCACTAGACTTCTCAGCGGGACTCTCCCACTGCATAGTCTTCCACGATAGATCCTCAAGAAAGTCCCATGCTTCATCCTCATTTTTCCACATAAACTCCCCCTGACACAGGGACTCAAGAAGAGTTTTGGATGTGTAATCGAGCCCTTCGTACATGATTTGACACAACCGCCACTTTTCTATCGCATGGTGGGGTTACTGAGCTAATAAGTCCTTGAACAATTCCAAGTATTTCTAGAAGGGTTCTCCCAGCACTTGACGGAATTGATTGATTTGATTTCGAATCCTTGCCGTCTTATGCGTGGGATAGTACTTCTTAAGAAATACCGCAACGAATTCATCCCAAGTAATAATTAAATCAGTAGGCATACTGTACTATCCTTGAGTGCAAACGGGATGAAGCGGAGCTTAATTGCATCCTCCAATAAGTGCTGCAGTTTTATCATTATGCATACTTCCTGAAATTCACTGATAAAGAGATATGCATCTTCTGAATTAGAACAGTGAATTTAGGAAGCATACTAATATACTGCGGCTTTAACTCATAGTGATTACTCACTGTGTGTGGAAGTTTGATGCATGATGGTAATGATGTGCGCAACGGGTAACATCGATCCTGAAGGATCGGGATCGGTTGGTCCATCTTGGCAGCCATGAGCAAATCTGATCTCACTAGTCGACCAAATTGATTACGGGTCCAATGTGGCATGAACCAACGACCGTGAGTGTATGCGTGAATTTCCTAAACCAATGCAAGAAGTAGGGTGTGGTGGAGAGAGAGAGAAAAACAAAAAGGTGGAATAGATATGATCAAATAAAAATGTAATTATTACTGTTCCTAATTATTTTTATTTTTTTTAGAACCAGGAACACAAAATACAGAACTAGAGAAAAGAAGAAATCAGAATTCACCAAGATAACCGCCAATTGGCGGTTTTTACCGCTGAATAGCGGTCAAAGCAGAGGATTTGACTCTCTAGTTTCGGCTGATTAGTTCAGAGATTCTTTTGATTCTTTTTATCTTCATGTATCTGCAATTTATTATCCCTGTACGCTCAACACACACTGTTAACCCATAAAGTGTCAGAAAAAACAAGAAAAACACCATCGATCCCCTGCAACGGCGCCAAAAACTTGATGTGATAAACTTCAAGCGTACAGTATCGTTGTAGCACTGTACAGGTCGTCCCACAGGGATCTAGGGTGCTTTTGCGATTCTTACTTTTCCTCAGTCTAACGGACTAACCAAAGATTTTAGTTTGAAGTCAGATTAATCTAAATAGCTTAGGATCTAGAATCCACTAATTTCCAACTATGTGCTTACTTTTATTATTTTCTTCTATCATAAAAATTTGATCTTTTTAGTTTAATTTTTACTTAAAGTGCTCTAAGTATGAGCTATCAAGTGTTGTGCAAGTATAACACATCAAAGATGCTACTTCTTATAAAAACAAACTAAATTTTTTAGATAATTCAAAAAAAAGATAAAACCAAAAACCCCAAACCCTAATTAAGCATAGGCTATCAAGAAACCTAATTCAAGTATAACCTATCAAAGTCTTAATCTTCAAGTTCTTGTATTTTAATCTTTTTATTGAAAAATCATGTCTTTATTAATTTTATTTAAGAACAAAATACTAGAGAGCAATTACATGGTGGATCTTAGGTTCATTTACATCCTAGAGCTAAACTAATTAGCTACTTATATTTTTACTAAGCAAGATCAAATTTTTATTCATGAATATGATAAACTCTAATCTAGAAAGTAGTAAAATCTAAATTAGAAAGCGATTAAATTTATCTAGAAAGCAAGTAAAAAAATTCAGAATAATGGTTTATCTCTGGAGTACGGTGCTGTGGCCACCACCCCCTCAGCAAAAACCCTAATTTTATTAAATAAAAAAGAGACAAAATTTTAGGATTTTTTTAGAATACAAGGATACGGCTAATATATAGGCTTCGGAAATCAAATCATAATTCTAGATGAACCACAAGACCAATAAATTACAATGAAACCATGAGAGAAAATTCAGCTATTGGGACCTACATTTGGCCGCTATTTCGCGGTAAAACCCGCTAATTAGCGGCTCAATAAAGTCCAAATTTGTTGAACTTTTTCCACATGAAACTCTTGTCTTTTTTGTTTGATATTCTTGACTGTATTTTATTTTGAGTCGCTGTAGCATCGTAGTCTCGTAGTCTTACCCACTTTAGAAAGTTTTCGGACTCTGATTTCCGACTCCAACTCTGATTTCATACCATCTCCTTGTACGAATCGGATTACTTGAAAAAGATACTAAAAATACCTGAGTAGCATTATTTATATACAAAAATAGGTAATATGAAGGATATAAATATGCAATATATGGCACTCATCAAACTGTTTACAACAACACTTGGGATTTTGCTCTTTTCTGGCTGAGAAATTCTCTCAGGTCTGCTGCATTAGAACTCGTGGGACAATTGGCAGAGCCAACACCCCTGCAAATAGTATTTTCGAGATAGGAGAATCTATCCCCTTGAAATTATTTGGAGCAAATTTAACTATAGCCATTGCGGTTGGAGATTGAGATTCATATGAAGCTGGTATGACTGGGATAGACAATCTCTGAGCCTTAGAAGCTAAATTTTCTTCATGAACACGGATCTAAGGGCTGTGTTTGGCTTCTATTGTAACACAGATTTGAGATCTACATTTAGCTTCAAGAACGCACATTTGTCACCCGCATTTGGCTTCCAAAAAATGTGACCCTTAGCCCTGCGTTTGGCTTCAAATACCCGATTATGGGATCAACATTTAGTCTATGATACGCAGATGTAAACTTCGCGTTTGTAGTCAAAGATGTACTTAGCGGACCAGCAGTGTTTCTTGTAAAAAATGCGGATGAACCCATCCGTATTTAGGTCCAACTTCTTATTGGGGACCACAACTTTGCTCTTTAGTCGCCAAAAGCAAATTGGAATTTCGCGTGGCTATTCGACAATAGTTGATTTTTCTTGTATAGATTTACGGAAGGTGCGAGCCTTGATTCTTCTCAAGTTCCTCCTTATGATGCGGGTGAGAAGACCCTTGTCTTCATTATCACCTCCTTGGAGATCAGAGAATGGTCATTTCTTTTTGTTGTTATTGGGATTCGGATCCATCCTCTTGCGATCAATGCAAGTCTTGAGTGGGACAGACCCGAAGATTTGTGCTGATAAAGGAGAAATCTTTCCATTGAGACCAAACTAGTCTAGAGAGTCCTTTGGCAGGACTGTAATCTTTAGAGTCTCATTAAATGCTAAGTTGGTTGAGACCTTATGACATTTCTGGAAGGATCTTGGGCTCGCGGATCCAGAGGAGAAGAATTCCTCATACTTCTCTGAGTCGAACTTGATGACGAGTGACTCGACCATAGTGCTAACTGGGACTTTATCAGATTGGGCTATGGCCACATTATCGGAGATGATAGGGCTCCCCAACAGAGTCGCCAATCTTTTGTTCATCATAAATTTGAAAGTTTTATTGAGAGTCTCAATAAAAGATTACAATATGAATGGTTGCCCGTTTACAGAATATGAGGAATATATAATTTTCTCTTTGTTTATGCTAGGGTTCTATTATAGCCATGGAGAACGATCCTACTCTCTATTGACATTCCAAACAAGTTCTTCAGTTGCTAGTTTTCGTAGAGCTCTTGGATGCAAGGGCTATAAATTTTTTAGCATAAGTGCTCAGATGGAGATGATTAACTCAAATATTCACCAATTGATTAACGCCTTCTCTAGCCCAGTTTTTTACTATATATAGAGTTCTGGAGACTTTTGAATTGGTGTAACCATCCAATTAATGGCCTCCTTGATTTGAGAAATAATTTTTATCTTTTAATCCATTGGATTTGTGTTAAATCTCCAAAATTTGTAACTGATGTCTTTAATGCTTTGGATTTGTAACTGAAATGCTGATCTTAGTCTTTAGATCCACATTTTAGCTTCTGGTAACTTGTGTGGCATGCTCAGACCCGCATTTGAGTGTCAATAAACATAATTTTTTCCTCTTGACATTTGGAATGAAAAAGCAACCCACTGGAGCCCGCGTTTTAATTATGATAGTTTTTATCCTTTGAGATTTTGGCGTGAAAATGCTACCCTTTGGGGTTCACATTTTATTTTTTTTTAGCTATAATCATGAGCTCAAAAGATAACTAAAAATATTAATCTCTCTTTAATTGATGATCCACGTGTTAGCTTCTTAGCTGGGCATGCATTTGTACTCAAATGGAGTAGTTTTTATAAGACTTTGTGGGCCATAACGCAATCTTACATTTTAGTCGCGGATTAGATTTGCATTTTAGTTGAAATATAACTCAGAGTCTACATGGATAACCTTATATTTTTAAAGTTCTGAGGACAAAATATGATCCTGATGGGTCCCACATTTGTCAGCCTTTACTCAGCCCAATACGCAGGTCTCTCTGGATGAGGATCCACATTTTGGGTGGCTTGAGTTTCTTAACTCTTTGATTTTTTAAAAATAAAACGTGACTCTATGAGAGTCGCATTTTTGCCTTTCTTGGCTCTAAATGCCAATCTCTATGGTAGATGATCCACATGTTAGCCGTTTTGGTTTGAATTATGAATCCCTCCTTATCTTTTCTTATCTTGAAAATTTTGCCAATAGGGATCAACATTATTTGAGAGTATTTGATTTTGTCAATTCTTGCACACCCTTTTCTAACTTGAGTGACTAAATCCATGATATCATCCTTTACAACCTCCCAGAAATCATGGAAAAAGAACATGGAATATCCATCTGGTTTGGTCCTCTGTCAGCTCTAAAATCCCAAATAGTTTTCTTAATCTCGTCCTCTGAGAAATCCCTCTCCAGCCCACTCAAGTCTACATTGTTTCCTCATGCCTCAAACATGAGGTTGACTCTGAACCCCATTTGCTCCAAATAAATCTTCTTGAAGTACAAATATATGTGTTTTTGTATATCCTCTTTGTCCAATAGAACCCTGTTTCCCTCCACTTATTTGCAGCCTTATAGAAGAGGTGGTGTTTATATCTTTCTCCTTCAACCATTTACTTCTTGCTCTCTGGCACCACATGATTTCCTCTCTCTTACAAACCACCTGTAGGACCACTCTTAAAAACTTAACTTTTTCCGTTGTTCCTGATTTAAAGGCCCTTTCTCTTCAAGTTGTTCTAGGTAATCAATTTCTATCATGAAACCCTCCTTTCCCAACTACTGTGGCCCAAAATTTCTTTGCTCCCACCTTAGGAGCGATTTACGCAAGCAGCATAGTTTAAAACAAATCTTTCTTGTCACATCCATGGTCGATGTTCGCTCTGCCCAGCTTTGTCTAACAAGCTTATAGACTTCATCATGTTCTAACCACCACTTCTCGAATCTGAAATCCGGCTTTTCCATACCCTTATTCTCTTGATTTAAGACAAGCCAGAACATGATCCTACAACAACCTCTTAATTGAAATTGTAGTAGTAAGGTTAAATTTAGACTCCCAATCTTCTAAGACTAGGACTCTATCAAGTATTTCTAAACTCGAGTCCTCTCTCATGCTTGACAAGGTAAAGTGGTGATCCCTTAATGGGATATAGATGATACCAAGGTCACTAATGAGACTGTTAAATTTTTATCTATCTCTGTGATTGTTATCCCCACCCTTCCTTCCATTAGAGAAATGGTCACATTGAAGTCATCCCCATTACCCATGGTAAATTCCTCCACCATTTGATTTCTTGGATCTTGTTTCAGAACTCACGACGATTATATGTGTGATTCAAACCATACCCTGTTGTGACCGTTTGCATCCGACCATCCACCTAACACTTGACCATGATTGATAGTGAATACCTCCCACTATGTGATTCTATTTGCTCAAATATGACTTACCTTGTGCCAATTATTATTCTCCTAACACTCCACTAGAATTTTTTACCACCAACTTAAAACCACAATACCCTGTTATGCCATTAAATGTTCCCATATGTGGGACATGCAGCTTAGTCTCCTCCAAGCATAAGATATCCGTATTGCAGCTTCGATACGTGTTAGACACAATCCTACATTTGGTCCCATCTCCCAAACCATGAACATTCCAAAATATGATTATCGTCTCAACTTCTCAACTATTAGGTTGGGTGATTATAAATCCCCACAGGTAACTTTGGCCTCCATAACTATCTTTTTGGAGGTCTCCACTTCTCTATGTGCATTTATGTTGTGTAAATGTATACGACGATCCCTCTCCATATCAATGTCGCATGTATGTGTAATGTGTAAAAAAGTATCATCAGATAATAAATTTAGTACTTTTAAAGAATTGCACTCGTACTTGGGTCGAACTCGAATTGGCTATGCTTACGCTTAGCTACCAAGGGCGCAACCTCCCCTACTTGGTAGGTGTTGCCTCCTTTCTTCTATTCTAGGTGCCTACGGCATCTGCTTAGGCTCATTTCCGTCTCCTCTACGGTCTTATCCGGCTCTGGCCACTCTAGCACCGGCGGGATGACCATTTCTTCATCTCATTGACCTGTGGACCTTTCCTTTCTCTAATAGACGCATGGTCTACAGTTCCGTGTGTGCTACCTTCGAAGATCGGTTCTGGAGGTGAATGAGTGCATGATGGCTGCCCTCCGATTGGGCTCCATGGATTTTGTCCCTGAGTCTCTTCGAAAGCTGCAATAGCTATCGCCTTTAGGCTCTGGACTTGTGGCTTGAACTGCATAGTAGCATCCTTCATAATATCTCTATCCAGACATGGCAATAAGGAGAGCAAGCCAAGCTGCTTTATCAACTTCATTGCATCGTCATCCTCATCTAGCCCAGCGCTCCTTATTTTAGCTAGGAACTTAGCTATCGGGTTCGGCTTCAATTGCTCCTCCATAGGCTACAATTGGCCGATCTGACCTCAAATTGTAATGGCTCCTTTTTTCAACTGCTTTCCATATCGGTGTATACTACTTAAAATAATACTAGACAACCCAACAGTCACAGAATTTTGGAATAACCATAACTACTGCCACAACAGATGAATAAATGACATGTCTGAAAGTAGAGTTGTATTTATAAAATATAAGTTTTATTATATGGAAAGAGCACACTGTTCTAGATATGTACATCAAAAGAATCAAAAGATGGAACAGTGTCCGATGAAAGAAATATGAACACTATAAACAATATTATGAGACTAGATCCACTTCTTACTATTGTTCTACGTGATTAACAAAGTATGTGTCTCCGATCAATGCAGGCTCTCCTTTTGCTTCCTCAAAACCCAGGTTCAAACTCCTTGGGACTAAACCCAGCAAGTAATACTTCAAAGAGAAAAAATGTGTACTATCATAGTACAAGAGTATCAATTCATGTGGGAATGCATATATTAGTGTTAGTCATGAGTATAAAAAATTAAATATGAAAGGAAGTATAAATAAATAAACAAACAAACATAACAAAACAATTACTCTTCGTGTCTTATTCATGTATTTTATTGGTCTTTAGTTATCATCCAAGTTAGTTATAATAACTGTATTAATGAATAAGATAGCACTATTCTTCATTATCATATAAGCGCTCGTACATAGCAGGTCCCGGTCTTAATAGCATAACGCTAAACCATGCCATACCGCCAAGTATTATTATTCACACCCCATACTGTATTATGATAATGGACATACCACACTTAGTATTAATTATTACTCGACAATACAGTATCTCTTAGGCCGCTGCAGTAAAATATCTTGGACTTAACATTATAATAATCCTTATACAATATCACTCCTATCCATTACATAGTTTCTTACCATCCCAGAGATTTTGATACATGATACACATGACTTAAAATGACATTGTAACATGATTCGTCCATTTACATATACATATCCATCTTTATCATCCACGATATCATTAAAAATTCATTATTAGATCATATATACACAATATTGCTATGTTCCATATCCTTGTCATGTCATTATACTCACTACCATGTCCATAATGTATCATTTATATTACTACATTATGTCATATCACAAATAGGAGTCACATGCCATGCTACATGATTGAAATTAAATGAAATGATTTGGGTCATCGACCCTATAAATTATCATTCAATTTAAAATATAGACAGCTCACAATAAAGAGTCAATTATAACAATACATTTAAATAAAGTCTCATATCTTCCACTTTCTTCACCACACTATATTTAAATATAATATCACAACACATTTGATGTGATAATTTACTGCAAACGTACAGTGTCAGTGTAGCACTGTACATGTCATCCCATAGAGATCTCAAGTGTTTTCACGTTCTCACTAATTCTATAGTCTAATGGATTAACAAAGACTTCTAAGTTGGAGTTGAGAGTTATTCTAATTAGCCTAAGATTTAGAATCCACTAGTTTCCAACCATATATTTATTTTTATTATCTTTTTCTATCATAAAAATTTGATCTTTTAGTTTAATTTTTATTTAAAGTGCCCTAAGCACGAGCTATCAAGTAGTGTACAAGTATAACTCATTAAAAATACTACTTTTAATAAAAATAAATTAAATCATTAGATAATTTTTTGAATAAGATAAAAATCAATAACTTCAAACCCTAACTAAGTATAGACTATCAAGAAATTTATCTCAAGTATAACCTATCAAAGTATTAATTTTCAAATTCTTATATTTAAACTTTTCATAGACACATAATATCTTTATTTATTTTATTTAAGAAGAAAATTCTAGAGAGTAATTACATGGTGAATTCTAACTTCATCTACATTCTAGAGCTAAGCTAAATTAGCTACTCATATTTCCAACAAGCAAAATCAAATTTTTATTCATAGAAAGTAATTAAATCTAATCTAGAAATCAAATAAATCTAAACAAGAAAGCAATTAAAATAAATTAACTAAGAAATAATTGAAGAGCATAGAGAATTACCTCTGGAGTCTGGTATTGTGGCCGTCACCCTTTCAACAAAACCCTAATTTTATTAAATTAAAAACGAGTATAAACTATATCCTAATTCTATATTAACTACTGCATTCCCCCTTTAAACTCTATAATATAAGGATACGACTAATATATAGGTTTCGAAAATCAACCCTTATTCTAACAGAACTAAAAAACTATAAATTACAACGAAACCACCTAAGAAAAATCAGCCCGTGAGCCCACTTCTTTGCTGCTATTTGGCGACTAGAATATGGCCAATAGTCCTGGTTTTTCTCCTGTACGAGTTTCTTATCTTGTACACTTGATTCTCTTGACTGTATTTGACTTTAACTCTCTGCAGTATCTAATCTTGTAACTTTGATTTCTTTGAACTCTTTTATAGAATTTGTTTCCTAATCCGGCTCTGATTTCTTACCATCTCCTTGTATAAATAGGATTACCTAAAAAAGACACTAAAAATATCAGAGTAGTATTTATTTATATACAAAAATAGATAAAATATGGGAGAAAAAAATATAATATATGATACTAATCACACCCCCACACCTATCTTTTGCTAGTTCTCGAGTAAAAACTAAACCTAAAAAAGAAAAATCCTATCTTACTTTCGCAGGAATCACGATTGCACTTAGCACGTGCAACAAACATTTAAACCCCTAGGTTACCCTAATAGACGAGTGTTGTCTTGTGAGGGTTTGTAGTGAATATATCCATAAAATTCATGAAGAAAATAGATTAAGCAATAAAGAAAAGAAATAATAAGGATAACCAAAAATCAAGAAAAATAAAAATTTATACAAGGGAAAGAAAAATCTTTTTTTTTATAATATTTTCATCAATTAATCTCAATAATATATAAACTCAAAAATGCATTTAGATTATCAATTTTTAAATTGAGTGTCATATCAGATACACTTATCATTTAATCAAAAATTTAAATCTTATCTTTCTATACCCACTAACAGATAATCCATTGGCTCCTATACATCTACGTGCATGTGTGATAGTCTACTTCGGATTTGGACTCCAACTTTAACTCATGATTCATCTCCTCTCTCATAACTTTTTTTCTTTTTTTTCTTCTTTTTTTGTTTTTTTAATATTTCACCTTTCATGCGAATATTCATGCTTACTTAGGTGCAAAGTACCCGATTACTCGGATCATACTCTTTTCTCTTTTATTTCTTTTCTTCTTTTCTTTTATTTTTTAAGAATATTTCACCTTCCATGCGAATATTCACGCTTACTTAGGCGGAAAGTACCTACTTATTTGGATCATACTCTTTCTCTCTCTATTTTTCTTTTTTAAGAATATTTCACCTTTCATGCGATTATCACGCTTGCTTAGGTGCAAAGTACCCGATTACTCAGATCATACTCTTTTTTTTCACTCTTGAGACTATTGCCTTAATACTAGGTGCACTCCATTATTTTATCACTCTAAAAACTATTGCCTTAATATCAGGCTCACCCTATTATTTTATTCTCACTTTTTGTTCTTTGTTTAGAGAGAGAAGACTTACTCAATCGTTATCATCTTTGTCTTTAACCTAGTAAACTATTGCGAAGTGAAAAATATATGTATACTTGCTTCAAAACTACTGTTAGCGGTATTTATTTTTCGAATTTTAATCTTCTTTCATCATATTCAAAGTGTATCGTCCAATCTACTCTCATATCCAATTTTAAATCTAAATTTGTCCCTTTATTTATAATTAGGTTGATCTACTAATGAAAATATACAAAATCAAAGGTTTTTTATTTCAGTTTTTTTTAGTTTGTTACCTTAAAAAATACCCAAAGTGCAAAATAAAGAAACCCAAAAATCTAAAAATAAAATAAAAATTCTAAAAAAACCAAAAATCCTAGAAAAACACGAAGAAAATATCCTAACTAATCAACTCCCCCACGTCTAAACTCGTGTATACCCTTATACACAAACAAAGGGTGGCAAAGTACATATGAAAACTATTGTACAAATACTATATACGATAATAAGAGTTGTAAAGAGTTTTGATCTTAATATCGTCGCCCTTTTAAAGCATGGAAAACGGTTACGACCTCTCGATTGCTTCCCACTTTCATAGTGTGTGTTTTAAATGTGAAGTGAGTGCATTATTATATTTCATCAATCTCTTACAAGTCACGAAATTACCTGTCTGCTTCATATACTGTTCTCACTTTTTCTTTGTCCATATGTAAGCATTAATAATTGGGTTAAAAAAATTTTCATTATAATCTTGCCAATCATCATTAGTAACAAGCATACATGTAGAAATATCGTGAGGTGAGAAGAGTGATATATAATCAAGTGAATGTGGTGATGACCCTTCTAATTCACGAAGTAATTTGAGCTCCTCTGCAAATAAATTCTCAAAAATTTGCTCATAAATCAATGACACACTTGCACAAGTATCATCGTACAATGAATCAGTATGTGCCAATTCATCTAATAATATGAGCTCATATTTGAACAATTGCTCAAATAAGGGTTCATCATCAATGCACGAGATAGAATGAGAGTGCAAACTATGAAACCTATTTACCTTAATAAGGGAACTCGTTGTGTGCTCATCCATATTAAATATGTTCAATGCCACAGTTATTTTTCCAAACGATAACTTCATGAGGCTACTCCTGCAATCAATTAATGCATTTGATGTTGTAAGGAATGGTCTACCCAAGATAATGGAAATTTGATTCCGGAGATTGAAAATCGGCTCAGTTTCTAAGATAATGAAGTTTACAGGAAAGATGAATTCACTGATCTTAATGAACACATCTTCAACCATACCAAGTGGTCTTTTAATCGAACGATCAGCTAACTATAATGTGACTTTGGTAGGTTAAAGTTTTCTTAACCCCAGTTGCTTATAAAAAGTGTAACGAAGTAAGTTGATACTTGCCCCTAAATCAAGCAACGCCCTATCAAATGTAGTATTTTCAATGGTGCATGAGATTATAGGAGAACCTGGATCTTTATACTTGATAGGTAAGGAGTTAAAGAGGATTTGCGATATATTTACAGTAAGAAAAACTTTCTCAGTAACATTTCTTGCTCGTTTCTTAGTACACAAATCCTTAAGAAACTTAGCATAAGTAGGAACCTATTGTATAATATCAAGGAGTGGATTATTAACCTTTACCTACTGAAATATTTCAAGAATCTTTTCTACTTGCGGTGAAGATTTCCTAAGCCAATTGGGATATGGTGCTTTTGGCTCAAGAACAGGTTCTTCCAAATGATCATGTGACGGTAATTGAGGCGATGGAGATGGTTGTGGAGAAAGGGATAGTAAAGATGGTGTAGCCTGCAAAATAGGAGTTGGATCAGGGGACATGGCTATATTATTGTCAACTTGCTCGCCAGATATGAGTGTATGAATGGCATTGTATTGGTGGACATGTGACTGATTGAAGTTTGAAGAACTAGCAGTAGGATTCGTTATGGTTTGACTTGGAAAGTACCTTGGCCATGTTCACTCAACTGACTCGCTAATTGTCCAACCTGCTGCTCTATACTCTTAATAGATTAAGATTTCATGAGCAGTTGCTAATCTGTATTTTGAATAAAATCAGTTGACACTTTCATAAGATTTTGCATGTGAGTGTCAAGGTTGGATATATGCAAGTCAAACTTGCAATGAGACTTGAGAAGATTTTCAACGTTTTTCTCAAGTGACTGGTGTTGCTTTTCTTGATCATTATTAGTCCCCTATTGTAGATGTGAGTGTTTTGTGCAGATGGTTTATTCTAGTTGTTCCCTTGATTTGAAGCGTTTGGGTGTTGATAAGTACCCACATTTGGTTTTGGAAACTGACCATTGGCTAGAGGCTGCATATTAGGATTAAGGGCCCCCTGATATTGCCCATGACCCATGAGAGATTTGGATGATTTCTCCAACCAGAATTGTATGTAGGAATGTAAGAATTGTTCATGAGTTGTTGATACAAGGCGTTAGCCTGCTCAAGTGTGGGACCCATGTGATTCATTAATAATGGGCACTTCTCCATAACATAATTCGGAGTTCCGCAATTAGAGCATGTGGGAAATTGAATTTAATTTACTTGACATACCTGTGGAGCACGAGTAGTCTCCAATGCCTCACTTCTCCTCATAAGGGCTGCAATTTTAGGTTCGGCAGCTATAAAGCTGTCGACGCTATAGATCCCACCCTTATGAGCAAAAATTGATGCACTTGGCTTTTTAGCGGGATTCTCCCACTGCATAGTCTTTCATGATAGGTCCTCAAGAAAGTCTCATGCTTTATCCTCGTTCTTTCTTATGAACTCCCCTTGACACATAGACTCAAGAAGAGTTTTGAATATGTAATCAAGTTCTTCGTATACGATTTGACACAATCACCACTTCTCTATTGCATAGTGAGGGCACTGAGCTAAAAGATCCCTGAACTGTTTCAAGTATTTTCAGAAGGGTTCTCCTGGCACTTGATGGAATTGATTGATTTGATTTTGAATTTTTGTCATCTTATCCGTGGGACAACACTTCTTTAGAAACACTGCAATGAATTCATCCCAAGTAGTGATTGAATCAGTAGGCATACTGTACAACCACTTCTTGGCATTATCCTTGAGTGCGAAAGGGATGAAGCGGAGCTTAATTGCATCCTTCGATAAGCGCTGCAGTTTTATCATCGTGCATACTTCCTGAAATTCACTGATAAAGAGATATGCATTCTCTGAATCAGAACCAGTGAATTTAGGAAGTATACTGATATACTGCGGTTTTAACTCATTATGATTACCCGCTGCTTGTGAAAGTTTGATGCATGAAGGAAGTGATGTGCACAACGGGTAACATCGATCTTGAAGGATTGGAATCAGCTGGTCCATCTTATCTCCTATGAACAAATCTGATCTCACTGGTCGACCAAATTGATCACGGATCCAATGTGGCATGAACTAGCGACCGTGAGTGTATGCGTGAATTTTTTAAACTAATGTAAGAAGTGGGGTGTGGTGAAGAGGAAAATAATGGAATAGATATGATCAAATAGAAACTGTGATTCCTACAATGCGTAATATGTTGTTTTTTTGTTTTTTCAGAACCAGGAAAATAAAATACAGAACTAGAGAAAATCAGAGATCAGGATTTACCTTCCTAGCCGCCAATTGGCGAGTTTGGCCACTAAATAGCGACTAAACCAGAGAGTTTGACTCTCTGGTTTCTGCTGCTTAGTCCAGAGGCTCTTCTGATCCTTTTTGTTTTCCTGTTTCTGCAATTACTGATCTCTGCACACTCAACATTTACTGTTAAGCTCGTAAAATGTTAGAAAAAGTAAGAAAAATACCGTCGATCCCCGGCAGCAGCGCCAAAAATTTGATGTGATAATTTACTACAAGCGTATAGTGTTGGTGTAGCACTGCACAGATCATCCCATAGAGATCTCAGGTGTTTTTATGTTCTCACTAATTCTATAGTCTAACGGATTAATAAAGAATTCTAAGTTGGAGTTGAGAGTTATTCTAATTAGCCTACGATCTAAAATCCACTAGTTTCCAACTGTATATTTATTTTTATTATTTTCTTCTATCATAAAAATTTAATTTTTTAGTTTTATCTTTATTTAAAGTGTCCTAAGTATGAGCTATCAAGTGGTGTGTAAGTATAACTCATCAAAAATATTACTTTTCATAAAAATAAACTAAATCATTAGATAATTTTTTGAATAAGATGAAAAATAACAACTCCAAACCCTAACTAAGTACAGGCTATCAAAAAACTTAATTCAAGTATAACCTATCAAAGTATTAATTTTCAAGTTCTTATATTTTAATTTTTTCGTAGAAAAATAATGTCTTTATTTATTTTATTTAAGAAAAAATTTCTAGAGAGTAATTACATGGTGAATCCTAACTTCATTTACATCCAAGAGTTAAGCTAAATTAGCTACTCATATTTCTAATAAGCAAAATCAATTTTTTATTCATAGAAATCAATTAAATCTAATATAGAAAGCAAATAAATCTAAACTAGAAAGTAATTAAAATAAATTAAGTAAGGAAAAATTAAAGAGCAAAAAAAATTATCTCTGGAGTCTGATATTGTGGCCGTTACCCCTTCAGCAAATTCTAACTTTATTAAATAAAAAACGAGTACAAATTATATCATAATTCTATATTAACTACTGCATTCTCCCTTAAACCCTAGAATAAAAAGATACGGCAAATATATAGGTTTCGGAAATCAAACCCTAATTCTAACAGAACTGAAAAACTACAAAATTACAACGAAACTACCGAAGAAAATCAGCCCATGAACCCACTTCTTTGCCGCTATTTTGCAGCTAATGCTGCCATTTGGCGGCTAGAATATGGCAAATAGTCCTAGTTTTTCTCCTGCACGAGTCTCTTGTCATTTACACGTGATTCTCTTGACTGTATTTGACTTTGACTCTCTGCAGTATTCTAATCTTGTAGTTTTGCTTTCTTTGAACTCTTTTATAGGCTTTGTTTCCTAATCCGGTTCTAATTTTATACCATCTCCTTGTATGAATCGGATTAGCTGAAAAAAATACTAAAAATACCCGAGTAGCATTTATTTATATACAAAAATAGATAAAATATGGGAGAAAAAAAATACAATATGTGATACTAATCAACATTTAAATACAACCCTGTGCCAATCACTATACAATCATAGATAAAGATTAAAATAATATTTATTTCCAATAATACCTCCTATTGGTAACATAAATAATATTAATTAATATAACCAAAACAAAAATAAACTGACAATATCATTAATGCCATTAAATTTTTTACTTTTAAACAAATCTTATGTAGCAGATTGCTTGGATTCTTTTTAAGTTATTGAATATGGAAAGTTGACGACAACAACATATTTAAATTAATAGTCTGAAATATTCACATCCAAAAAATAAGTTCTACCGTAAACATTCAACATAATTGCATGATTCTAAATATTTGAAGGATCAATATATTTAAATTATATTATTTTTAATATCAAGAAATATCGCATCAAGAAATATAAATACTATAATATTTGTATATATCAAAATTGACCCTATACGAATTTTGTTAGTCATATTTAAAGTTCTGCTATCAAATTACCCAATAATCTGGTTCAATTCTCAATATTAATTAATAATCCAAAATGTGGGTCGAGCATATTTATAAAGTAATAGTGCAAAATTTGAGCAAAAAATATTCATAAAATAAAATAAATTACATATACACAATACAAATTAAATAAATTTTCTAAGAAAACAATAAAAAAATAGAGGTGTTACTTACTTTTTTCTTTAAAGTTAAATTGGATAACCCCTCTATTGCTTTGATTTTGGCTTCACTACTGGAGTGTGTGTGAGAAAGTTGGAGAGAGGGAGTGCCTTTGCATGGAGGAAATTTTTTGGATATGCAGAAAATTTAATGGGGTTTATAGTATATAATGAATGTTAACACCTCATACTTTTATTTCTAACCAAACCATGTCCATTTACCACCTACTCTACTACCTTAACCGCCTTGCTTTGGTCTAGCATATCAACCCCTTTGCATGAAAGTGTTCATTTTAATTTATGTATTTTTTAAAGTTTTTATTTACTTAATAATTTAATAATTTTGATTTTGGATAACATTCTCTGGACATTACCAAATTAATATAGGGTATAGTGGTCAATGAGAGAAGTACTAAAAAAAGTATCTGTTATTTATTTGATGTTCAAAATAAAAAATATAATTTGTCAAAATAAATGCAATTATTAAAGAAAAGAAAGAGGGAGATGTGTTACTTACCTCTAAATTACACTTTAATTTACCTATTGAAAAATCACTTTAGCTCCTTCCACTTTCCTTCCCAGTCGGCTGCAGTGATTGATTTAATTTTTTTTCTCTACAGGAAAATAAAAAATAAATAAAAATTAAAAAATAGAGAGAAGTGGAGAAGACAGTATGTTGTTGTTGCTGTGATATGTTAATGCTCAATTTTATTTTGTTTTGTTTTTTCTCCTCTTTTGTTTTAGTGAAAGAAAGATTACAGATGTAGGGGTTTTATAAGCATCCTAAAGTTCTCTCTAAATAACACCTTGCAAAGTTTCTTACCACCAAGAGATACCTCAGTGTCGGCATAAGGAGCTGCACCCTTAGAGAATAGTGAAGAGAATGAGATGTGTTCAAAGAAATTTTCTCTTTATTTAATATTTTTTATTTACAGCTTTGATAAACACTTTCCAAAACACTACCAAATTAATATAGGACGTAGTGCTTAATGAGAGAAATACTAGAAAATTATCTATTTATCATTTCGATATCCGAAACTCAAGAAATAAAATTCTAAAGTAATTAGAAAAATAATTTAATATTTTAAAATTAGTAAAATTTAGAAATAATTTAGGATTTCCTAAAAAAAAATTTAAAAATCTTAAATATTAGAAAACCAATAACCATGAAAAACGAATATTATTTGGAGTTATGGATTTAAAATTGCAATTAACGAAATTTATTTTGGTATCCAAATTGATCCTTAGTAGCTTTAATTTGGCATGTTTGGACCCAAAAGAAGGATACAAGTAATATGAATTTTGGGATATTATACAAATCCAAGTTGTTGATTTGTAGGGCCTTTGGGTCAGAATAGAATTTCTCATTTGCCTCGCTATTGTTGGTCTCCTCCCCCACTCCCTGCTGGTGGGCCCTTAGGTCCATCGTTTGAACTATATTCACACTTTGTTGGTGGTAGGACTCCCACCTAAATTGGTGTTGCCTCTATTTGTGGTCCATATCCTCTTTTAAGTGATATCGGTCAGCTGTGCAACCATTCTTAGAACACGAGCCTTGTGCCGTCATAGATGGGACTCGCCAACTATCCAAGACTTGACCCACTTGCTGCTCGAGGGATGCATCCCCTCGTGATTCTATCGACATTAACTTGTGCTAGGTTGTCTCCTTGAATTTGAATGAAGGGTAAGAAACTAGTATAATGGGCTCCCTGTTAGATCTATTCACTCTTTTTACCAACAGCCTCGTGAGTTTATCCAACAATTCGTTGTGAGCAAGAGTACTAAAATGACCATGACCTGACTTCTCAGCAAATAGCAAATGTATAACAAGTTGTTTATGGACTTTTTGAAACTATTCAATAATGCTAAACTCCAAACTGAGAAGTGTTCTTCCGATGTTGTCCTAGCGGTTCTTATAAATGGGGTACGACATGTTCACCTAAGATACTCTATTAGCATGAAGAAGCTAACATCTTATCTGATCTCCTACAATGTACAAAAAATATACTAAAAAAGAAAAGTCCAAAATGGTCTTTCACGAGTGAGATTCTCAGTGAATATAATCTTCCGAGAAGAGGATGAAAAAAATGAGAGGGGAGATGGAGGCTACCCCACTGCTATGAAGATTCCTGGCAAGAAGCTGCATGAGCAAAGGGTAAAGAGGAAATATATGTCCCTGACTCAAGCAAAAATTCTAAACCAGATTCAAAAAGAAGGACTTCTCTCTAAGGCTTCGCCACTTCTTTGAACTCTCTAAACAGAAGGGGCTTAAAGCACTTTTGTGAATATCATGGGGATGTCGAATATAGCGCTAAGGATTACTACTGAACAAAGACATTGAGAGCTGATCCAACAAGGTCATCTCAATAATTGTGTTAGAATAGAAAACACCAAGATGTAATCAATGAGTCCACCTCCTAGTCCTTGAACTGACGAGGAGCCTACAAAGATTACATTGGTGGTGCTTTCCATAATGGTATGGCCTCAGGATAAGAGGAAGTAGCTATTTGGCTAGGAAACGCTATGCTCAGACTGTAAATCCAACGATCACATTCCAAAGCATTACAAGGAACTCATTGCCTTCTCAGACAAAGACCTAGTCATAGTTTCCCATCATGATGCACCTTGTTGTTACTCTGAATGTCTTCGGAGTCAATGTTAGGCAGGTTCTCGTTAACATGGGAAGCTTATGTGATATTACTTTTATGAGTGGGAATCAACATACGAGAACTCTACAATGTAGCAGGGCTACTTGTTGGCTTTAATGGCATCTAAACTCCTAGTGGAGGGAGGATAGCACACCACACCTCTTTTGGGGAAGCATCGAGAACGGTGGTCTTGGATGTTAATTACACCATCATGGACATGCCCTCTCCATACAATATGATCCTCGGACTACCTGTTATGAGTGCACTCGGAGCTTTACTGCTTACCTCTACCAGCCGATGAAGTTCCTAAATGACAATGTGGTGGGATGAATCCTCGACAACTAAATATTATCAAGGAGGTGTTATCTCACTGTGACAAGCTAAAGTGAAAAGTAATCGAAGTCATGTGCATCAAGAACTAGAAAAGATCGTAGGATGTACATGATGTGAAATATCTACTGCAAGCGCACAGTATCAGTTGTAACGCTAACAAGTCATTCCCACCGGAATCTAAGATGCTTTTGCATTCTTACTTGTCCTACTATTCTAACGAGTTAATTCAAGGTTCTAGATTGAATTCAAATTACTCTAATTAGCCTAAAATATAAATTCCACTAGTTCACAATCATGTATTACTTCTATTATCTTCTTCCCATCATTAAAATTGATCTTTTAGTTTTAATTTTTATTTAAAATATTCTAAGCATGAGATAACAAGTGATGTGCAAACATAACTCATCAAAAGAACTACTTTGCATAAAAACAAACTAAATCATTAGATAATTAGATGAAGAAGATGAAAACTAATAACTCCAAATCCTAATTAAGCATAGGCTATCAAGAAATTTAACTCAAGTATAATCTACCAAAGTATTAATTTTCGAGTTTTGTATTTTAATCTTTTCATGAAAAAATTATACCTTTATTACTTTATTTAGGAAGAAAACACTAGAGAGCAATTACATGGTGGATTCCTAGTTTCATCTACATCTTAAAGCTAAACTAAATTAGATACTCATAGTTCTAACAATCAAAATCAAAATTTTTTTTATGAAAACAAAAAAAAAAATCTAAACTAGACAGCAAGATAAATCTATCTAAAAAGAAATTAAAACAATTAAACTTATAAGAAAGAACTTCTAACCAATAGCATACCTCTAAAGCACAGTATTGCGGCCGTCACCCCTTCGACAAATCCTAATCCTAATTTTATTAAATAATTACGAGTATAAAATTACATGATAAAACCCTAGATTACAAGAATACGGCCAATATATAGGCCTTGGAGAACCTAACCCTAATCTGAGTACATGTGAGTAACTACAAAATTATATCCAAAATCTCATAAACATTTCATCCATATTGGGGTCCATTGGACTGCCAATTGGCGGCCAGTGCCGCCACATAGCGGCAAAACTATGGAGTTGCGGCCCCAAATTTCTTCTGCTTGAGTGTCTTCTCTTTTTCTTTTGATTTTAATGACTGTATTGAATTTTTCTCTGAAGCATCATAGTCTTGTAGTTTTGCTGACTTTTTATTCCTCTCTTGACTTGGTTTTCTAATTTGTCTATGAGTTTATACCATCTCCTTGAAGGAATAGGTTTATTTGAAAAACACACTAAAAGTACCCGAGTAGCATTATTTATATACAAAAATAGATAATATGGACACTATAAATATGCAATATATGATACTTATCACACCCCACATCTATCTTTTTCTAGTCTCAAGCAAAACCTAGACCTAAAAGGATAAAGAAAAAATCATAACTCATTTTTGCAGGAATCGCGATTGCACTTAGCACGTGCAACAATCCGTTAAACCCCTAGATTACCCTAGTGGATGAGTGGTGTCTCGTGAGGGTTTGTAGTGAATATATCCACAAAATTCGTAAAGAAGATAGATTAAGGAATAAAGAAATGAAAAATAAGGATAACCAAAAATTAAGAAAAATAAAAATTTTATACAAAAGAAAGAACAATTTTTTTTGATATTTTTCAATAAATCTCACTAATATACAAAATCAAGAACGCATTTAGATTATCAGTTTTCAAATCAAGTATCATACCAAATACACCTATTATTTTAATCAAAAAATCAAATCCTATCTTTCAATACCCACAAATAGATAACTCATTGGCTCTTATACATCTACATGCACGTGTGAAGTCTGCTTCAGTTTTGAACTCAAACTATAACTCATGATTCATCTCCTTTCTTTAAATAATTTTTTTCTTTTTCACTTTTTTTATCGAATATTTCACCTTTAATATGAATATTCACGCTTGTTTAGGTGCAAAGTACCCGATTACTCGGATCATACCCAATTATTTTATTTCTGAGACTATTGCCTTAAATACTAGGCTCGCCTCTTTTTATCATTTCTAAGGTTATTGCCTTAAATACTAGGCTCACCCCTTTCTTTTCTTTTTTTTCTTGTTTTTTTTAGAGAGAGAAGACTGCTCAATCTTTATTATTTTTATCCTTAACCTAATAAACTATTGTGAAGTAAAAAATAGATGTATACTAACCTCAAAATTACTATTAGCGGTATTTATTTTTTGAATTTTTATTTTTCATAAAATTTTAAGTGTATTATCCAATCTACTCTCCTATCAAATGTCAAATTAAAATTTATTTTTTTATTTTTAATTAGGTTTTTGTATTGAAGAAAATATATAAATTTTTTTACTTCTGTTTTTTTTAGTTAGTTACCCTAAAAATTGCCCAAAGTGTAAAATAAAGAAATCCAAAAATCTAAAAATAAAATAAAAAATCTAAAAAATAAAAATCCTTGAAAAATATGAAGAAAATACCCTAACTCACTCTCCAACACCTAAACTCGTGTATGCCTTCATACACAAACCAAGGGTGGTAAAATAAATATAAAAACTATTGTACAAATATTATACAAATAATGAGAGTCGTGAAAAGTTACGATCTCAATATCGTCACCCTATTAACACATGAAAAGTGGTTACAACCTATCGATCGCTTTCCGCTTTCATAGTGTGTGTTTTAAACGTGAAGTGGATGCATTGTTATATCTCATAATCCTCGTATAAGTCACGAAATTACTTTTTTACTTTTTATGCCGTCCTCGCTCTTTCTTTATCCATATGTAAGTATTAATAATTGGATTAAAGAATTCTTCATTATAAACCTGCCAATCATTATTAGTAATAAGCACACATGTAGAAATATCGTGAGGTGAGAAGAGTGCAACATGATCAAGTAAATTTGGTGGTAACCCTTCTAACTCACGAAGTAATGCAAGCTCCTTTGCAAACAAATTCTCAAAAGTTAGCTCATAAAAAATAACATACTTGCGCAAGTGTCATCATACGTAGAATCAGTATATGCCAATTCATCTAATAATATGAGTTTATTTTCGAAAATTTGCTCAAAGGAGGGTTCATTATTAGCACAAGTGGTAGTATGAGAGTATAGACTATAAACCATGTTTATCTCAATGAAAGAGCTTGTTGTGTGCTCATCCATATTGAATATGTTCAATGCCACAATCATATTCCCAAATGATAGCTTCATGGCTGCAATCAATCAATGCATTTAAAGTTGTAAGGAATGGTCTGACCAAGATAAAGGAAATTTGATTTCGTAGATTGAAAATCGGCTCAGTTTCTAAGATAATAAAGTCTACAGGAAAAATGAACTTGCCGATCTTAATGAGCATATTTTCAAACATACCAAGTTGTCTCTTGATCGAACGATCAGTTAGTTATAATGTGACCTTAGTCGGTTAAAGTTTTCCTAACTCCAGTTGCTGATAAACAGTGTATGGAAGCAAGTTGACACTTTTCCCTAGATCAAGCAATGTCCTGTCAAATGTAGTGTTCCCAATGGTGTATACGATTGTAGGGGAACCTGGATCATTGTATTTAACAGACAATGAGTTAGAGAGGATTTGTGATATATTTGTAGTAAGAAAATCTTTCTCAGGAATATTCTTTACTCATTTCTTAGTATACAAATCCTTGAGAAACTTGGCATAAATAGGAACCTGCTGTATAATATCAAGGAGTAAAATATTAACTTTTACCTGCTGAAATATTTCAAGAGTTTTTTCTACTTGCAGTGAAGGCTTCCTAAGCCGATTGGGATATGGTACCTTCGGCTTAGGAACAGGTTTTTCCGAATGAACATGTGATGGTAATGGAGAAGATGGATATGGAGAAAGAGATGGAAAATATGGTGTAGCCTGCGGAATAGTAGGAGTAAGATCAGGTGGCATAGTCACATTATTATTCACTTGCGTGCCAAATCTGAGCTTGTGAATGGTATTGTATTGGTGAACAGACTGAGATGAGTTCGAGTTGGGGTTATTATTGGTGAATTTCAGGAACTAGTGAATTTAGAAAGCATGCTGATGTACTGCGGATTCAATTCATACTGATTATCCATTGCGTGTGGAAGTTTGATGCATGATGGTAGTGATGTGCACAATGGGTAAAATTGATCCTGAAGGATCGGGATCGATGACTCCATCTTGTCTTCCATGAACAAATCTAATCTCACCAATTGACCAAATTGATCACATAACCAATGTGGCATGAAGCGGAGCCCGTGAGTGAATGCGTGAATTTCCTAAACTAATTTAAGAAGTGGGGTGTGATGAAGATAAAACGGTGAAAGAGAAATGATCAAAGAAAAGATGTGATTTCTACTGTTTCTAATATTTTTTTAAATTTTTTTACAAAACTAGAAAACCAAAACACAAAACTGGAGAGAAAATGTGGTCAGGAATCACCTGAGCTGCCGCTATTTGGTGGTTCTTGCTGCCAATTAGCGATAAAACCAGAGAGATTGCCTCTCTGATTTCTGTTATGCAGCTCTAAAGCTCATCTGATCCTTTTTATTTTCCTGTATCTGCACTTTCTGGTCCCTGCACACTCAACACATACTATTAACCCGTAAAACTTTAGAAAAAGTAAGAAGACACTGTCGATCCCTAGCAACGACACCAAAAATATAATGTGAAATATCTACTGCAAGCACACAGTATCAGTTGTAGCACTAACAGGTCATTCCCACATAGATCTAAGGTATTTTTGCATTCTTACTTGTCCTACTATTCTAACAAGTTAATTCAAGTTCTAGATTGAATTCAAGTTACTCTAATTAATCTAGAATATAGATTCCACTAGTTCACAACTATGTATTACTTCTATTATCTTCTTCCTGTCATAAAATTGATCTTTTAGTTTTAATCTTTATTTAAAGTAATCTAAGCATGAGATATCAAGTGATGTGCAAGCATAACTTATCAAAGAGACTACTTTGCATAAAAACAAACTAAATTATTAGATAATTAGATAAAGAAGATGAAAACCAATAATCGCAAATTCTAAATAAGTATAGACTATTAAGAAATTTAACTCAAGTATAACCTATCAAACTATTAATTTTCGAGTTCTTGTATTTTAATCTTTTCATGGAAAAATCATATCTTTATTATTTTATTTAGGAATAAAATACTAGAGAGCAACTACATGGTAGATTCCTAGTTTCATCTATATCATAGAGCTAAACTAAATTAGCTACTCATCGTTCTAACTATCAAAATCATAATTTTATTCATGAAAGCAAGAATATCTACTTTAGAAAGCAATTAAACTATACAAGAAAGAACTTCTAAAAAATGGCGTACCTCTGGAGCACGGTACGGCAACCGTCACCCCTAACTCTAATTTTATTAAATAATTACGAGTACAAATTTACATGATAAAACCCTATATTATAAGGATGCGGCTAATATATAAGTTTTGGAGAACCTAACCATAATCTGAGTATATGTGAGTAACCACAAAATTACATCGCAGACCCCATAAAAATTTCATCCATATTGGGGTCTATTGGGCCGCCAATTGGCAGCCAATGCCACCAAATAGCGGCAAAACTATAAAGTTTTGGCCCCAAATTTCTTCTGCTTGAGTGTCTTCTCTTTTTCCTTTGATTTTAATAACTGTATTGAATTTTTACTCTCTTAAGCATCATAGTCTTGTAACTTTGCTTACTTTTAATTCCTCTCTAGGCTTGGTTTTCTAATCCGGTTCTGAGTTTATATCATCTCCTTGTATGAATAGGTTGAGCTGAAAAACACACTAAAAATATCTGAGTAGCATTATTTATATAAAAAAATAGATAATATAGAGGCTATAAATATGCAATATATGACACTCATCAGTACACCTGGCCGATGGTGAGATCGACCTCTCCAACACAAA
Organism: Dracaena cambodiana; assembly: GCA_036321105.1. Lineage (NCBI taxonomy): Eukaryota > Viridiplantae > Streptophyta > Magnoliopsida > Asparagales > Asparagaceae > Dracaena > Dracaena cambodiana. The sequence continues at coordinate 22,278,510 of JAYEPQ010000012.1, read as the reverse complement.
GGAGGAGTCTAACATCAGATTTGCGCCAGCTGAAGAAACATTACAGTTCATCTTCGAGATCCACGAAAATGTTACATATTGGATCTTCTTTATGTGGTTCTTTAAATAATCAAGTCATTACTTTTCTCTAGGAATACCAAAATATCTTCGCATGAAAGCCTTCCGAAATGGAAGATATTGACCTGTCATCATCTGCCACCGACATAGTGTAAGTCTGTCTTACATGCTCGTTAAGAGAAAAAGCATAATTACGATCCCGAGAAGAGGAGAGCGAAAGATGAGGTGGACAAACTGCTCATCACCAAGTTCATTTAGGAAGTCTCCTATTCTGATTGGTTGGCCAATATGGTACTTTTTACAAGCCCAATGAGAAGTGGCACATATTCGTCGACTACACTGATCTAAATACAACTTGCACAAAATATTGCTTCCCTCTCCCCTAAATTGATCAAGTCATAGTCTTAGCCTCCAACCACCAATTTTTGAGTTTCATGGATACTTTTCTAGTTACAACTAGATTAAGATACCACCCAACAACAAGACAAAAACATCCTTCATTAATGATCAGGGAACCTACTACTACCATGTCATACACATCTTGGCCAAAAGAATGCAAGAGCTACCCACCAGTATTTTGTCAATGAGATTCTTAAACCCTAGATGGAAAGGGACTTTCAAGTCTATGTGGATAACATATTGGTGATGTCGCCATAGGCAAGCAATCATACTCACGACCTCTAAGAAGCATTCACCACCTTGAGGAAATATTGCATGGAACTAAACCCCCATTAAGTACGTATTTAGGGTTACCTCAAGAAAGTTTCTTAGATATATGATCACTTCATGAGAGACCAAAACCATTGCGTCATCTTAATATGCAAGAGGTGGCTACTTTTAGGAAAGTCCAGTCCCTCAATAGAAAGTTTGCTACGCGCAACAATATTTTATCAAGGTCGATAGAATGATCCCTACCATTCTTCAAAATAATTAGGGAAAAGTCAGCAAGCTCCTATCCATTTCCCTTCAGTAAGAAAGATGGCAGAATTGTCTAGAATGCGGACGCCCAAGAAGCCTTTCAAAACCTGAAAAGATATCTTCAAAATCTGCCACTTCTAACTCGTCTAAAAAGGAGAACTTTTCTTTTACCTTGTAGCTGCCTCTGACACTGTTAGCTCTGTGCTAATCCTAAAGAGGAAAAGATTCAAAGACTCATCGACTATGTTGGAAGAGCCCTGAGAAATGGCAAAGACAACTGCTCATGGGCTGAGAAGTTTGCACATACTTTGATAATTACAACAAAAAAGTTGAGATCTTACTTTCAAGTTCATACAATCAATATTCTCTCTGACATCCTAAATCACTCATTGATGACCAAGATAGAGAGATTGACTCACAAGCAATACTGGATTATTGAGCTCACTAAGTTTGATATCGAATACTCCTCTCATCCTACTATCGAAGGGTAAGTGTTTGCCAATTTCATCACTGAATGCATTGTCCCGAAGCAAGTCACCCTGCAATAAGTAGTCAACTTGATCGATACAATAGTAGAGAAAGTTCCAAGAGAAAATAACAGTAGAGTGGATTCGCTCTCCATGCTCACTCCTATTTAGCTCTAGAGCTTGGCAACACAATATGTGTTGATCTGCTACAAGTTTTCAATAGTAACAATAAAGAAATTCTTTGTGTTTATACTATAACTAACTAAATGATCCATCAAAATTACAATCATGACATACTCCTTAATGATAAGAATCAGACGAGAATTATTCAGCAGAGAAATGCCAAACTCACCATTTTTGGCTTTAACATTTTCCTCAAAAGTCTTATAAAGATAGCAGTTAGTTCTTTCTAAGATATCTGATACTCAAAGCCGCTAATATGCTCCTTCAGAAAATTCATGAGGGCGATTAGAAATCATATGAGAGATCAATTTTTAGCATTAAAAACATTCTGACAAGTTTTATACTGGCCTAAATGATGAAAGGCGTCAAACTTCTAGTCCAAAATGTGAGTGCTGTCAAAAGTTTGCCTATGCATTTTGACTGGCTCTGGCCGATTTGACACTATTGCTCAGCCCCGTACCCTTTACTTAGTGGTGGCTAGACATCTTGGATGCATTCTTATAGGTTCTGTATGAAGTATTTGATTGTTACCATCATCTATTTAGCCTAGTGATTGGAGGCAAAACCACTTGCCACTATCACTCCATGACAAATGGTATGCTTAATATGGAAGCTAATTATCTAATATTTCAGTCTGCCAAGCATACATGTCACTGACAATCACAGCTATTATACTCATTCCGGTTTCAACAATTTTGTGTAAACAAAAAGATAGGTTTACACTTTACCTCTAGGGCTCACACTGAGGCTAATGGGCTCATTATAGTAGCCAACAGACAAATTTTATGTCTTTCAGAAGCAGGTTGGAGAACCCAAGGGGGACTGAGTAGATGATTTACCTAGTGTGTTATGGTCGGAGTGGACAACCTTTAAAGTCTGAATAGGCAAGATCCACGAATAAGATCATTATGTAAATGCAACGTAGTACTCTAAAATGTAGAAGCTTCGAAAAAGGACAGTAACCATTGAAAATAAGAAGCTAAGTGGGAAGGCCCATACATCATCAATAGTTCTCAGGCTAGGAGCCTATCCCAACTCTAAGACTAGAGGGCAATATACTTGGACACATTTGGAACTCAACCCTTGTGCAAATTTTACCAATGAGGATCAAGAATACCTCCTCAAAATTAGGAAAAATATTATTCCTTGTCATGTGAAAATTTGAAGAATTTACATATTATTTGATGAACTTCTTAATAAAATCTAGCTTCTGGCCATGATTCTGTTCTTTTTTTTTTCTTTGAAATTTTGACGAATTGGTGAGATGCCCATAAATCCATAAGTTACCACTAGCAAATGCCCATGCTTACCATTGGTGATATGCGTATTTGTGAGTCTGTGTCGCATTCAACTCGGTACCCTCATTGTACTTTATTTACATTGTCCAATAAGCGTCTGGCTCTATGTCATATTCAACTCTGCCCTTATTTGGCTACGTGCCAAACAATTAATCAACTATGTGACATATTCAGCTCAGTTCCTTCATTGTACTTTGTCTCTATATCCAACAAGTACTTAGTATCATATTTGGACCATGCCCACATTGTATTTTGGTTATATACCTAATAAGTACTTGATTCCATGTCGAATCAAGCTCCATGCCTCTACAATCAACAAGATGCCCACTACTCACTTCTGGCAAATATCTTAAGTTATTTTCATTGAGATGCCCACTACTGCTGTCAATGAGAACTTTTGACTACTTCACTATGTGTCCGCACTCAACAGTTTTTTTAGATTTGAATACTTCAAAAATATGCAACAGAGTTAAATCTTGGCAAGAACAGAGAAAAAGAAGATTTTCATTCATAAAAAGAAAAGATTAAATGTTGTAGACTCATATATAAAAGAGGAATATATCATTTGCGGCTTCAGGCTTCTTATCGCTACCAGCCTCTTAATTGGGGTCTCCTTGGGCCAAGTGACATCCACATCCTCCTCTTCATTCTCCAAGCAAGTAAGCCACCCCCCCCCCCCCCCCCCCCCCCCGTCTTCCATGCTATTGAAAACTTCTAGGCATTTGTTGGCTTGGCCGAGAACAGATCTTTCATTTGGCAGCATCATAGATTTGAACTCTTTAGTAAAGGAATGCAATTATCCTTGGCAAACTAGTGACTTTCCTTGTACATGGATCACCTCTTCATTTTAGGCACCCAAATCAAATGCGCCAACTTCTCGACAGCCACTTTGAGGTTGGCTATCAGTTTATCCTTCTCAACATGAAGAAGATTAGCTTCAATCGAGGCTTTTACTCCTTAATTTGGGCATCATCAATAGTGTGTAGCACCACTTCGTCATTCTTCTATACCTATTCGAGCAAGACCTCTTCTCAGCCTTAGCCTAGGCCTTCTTCTCTAACCCCTTATAAGCAAGTCTATACTAAGGGACTAACAATACATTGTTATCGATTGTACTAAGCTCTAGCACTTTGAAGTGACCAAGGATATCCTATTCCCTCGGAAAGTTAAGGTTCAAGTGGATATCCAGAGTAGCCTTAAAGTGTGCTAGAGGTGAGTATGATCCATAATAATGCTTCGTATAGACCTCCACCGCGACTTCTACAAGTCTAGCCTTGCTTATAAGGAGTTAAAGAAGAAGTCCTAGTGGTGAGTATCATATTTTTCATATTTTTTTCATGTATTTTATCTATTTTAGTATGTAAATAATTGTTAATTTAATATGTTTAGCATGTTTTTATAGGTAAAAAGGATTTGCAATGGAAAGAACAAAAAGGAGCAAATTTACTAATATATGATCAACAACTACTGTACAGACAAAAATCCATGCATGGAAACATCAATTTTAAGAGCACTTTTAACAATGATAAAACTTGAACTGGAAAAATTTATGTAGGAGAAATTTGTGGAACTTTAAATTATTTTCGAAACAGCACCAAGAACAGTTCGATTCGAGTTTGTATGCAAACATTATGGTCATTTCACTGAAATATTGTAAAATGGAAGATCTAATCCAGTAGGCTACACGTGTGCTAAATTTAATTTCAGGTTTTGGAGCTGAAAAATAATATTTTAAGCCATCTAATATCAACCATTGGTTTCTAATAACTATGGATTAGATTAGAATTATATATTACGAGATTAATTTGTATTGGATTAGAATGACATCTTATATAGCGGAGTTGAGTAGAAGTAGAATTGTATTCAGATTATAAATATCCCATGAATCCTTGTAAATTCATGTGGCTTCTTGTACTTTTAATTTAATTTAATAAAATTTTTAATTTATTTTAATAAAATAGAGATTAAGATTTTTTCAATCTAAAATCTCGGAGTTAACTAGATAGGATTAAATAATTAGTAAGATCACAAAATGACTTAGATCCATGTAGGATGACCTGTAAAGTGCTACAATTGATATTGTATGCTTGCAGTAATAGATTCACATTAAAATTTTGGCACTGTTGCTAGGGATCGATGGTATTTTCTTACTTTTTCTTAAGTTATATGAGTTAACAATGCGTGTTGAGCATGCATGGATCTTGAAGTATAGGTAAAGAGAGATTAAAAGGTCTAGAGGAGCAACATAGAGATATTGCAAAAACTAGGGAGCCAAGCCCACTGATTTTGCTGCAAAATAGCGATTTTTGCCGCTAAATAGTGGTAGGTAAGCACTGCCTCTGTCCAATTTTTTTCTGCTCTGTAGTTTGGGTTCTTGATCTTTTCTAAAAAAGTTTTAGGTACATCATATTTCTTTTGCCCATGTTTCTTCCACCTTTTATCTCACCACACCACATGCAACCACTTCTTGCTTTAGCTTTTAGGTCATTCGCTCATCCATTGTGATCTCTGTTGGTATATGTCAACAATTTGATCAACTCGAAAGAACATATTCTCTTATGGGCAAAGTAATAACAAGCTCCCTCATTGAGGTAAATATGGCTCATACCATATGCAATGAATCCACCTCTTGTGTTGTTATTGAACCCACATTTGAGCAAATTTTTAAAGACGAGGTAATATTATTATGCGAGTTGGCACATATGGACTTTATTTATGACAATGAATGGATTCTTTATTTTTCACTTGGGGTAGTTTTTAGGTTCTTTTAAAAATAATATTTTTCTTTTAAAAAAATATTTGAAAAAAATGTCTAAAATTTAAAAATTATTTTTTTCCAAAACTTAAGCTAATCACAGATAAAAGAATAAATTAAGATTTGAGATTTGATAAGAAACTAAATTAGATAATACACTTAAAATTTTATGAAAAATTAAAATACAAAAAATAAATACCACTAATAATATATTTGAGGCAATTATACATTTATTTCTTCACTTCACAATAGTTTATTAGGTTAAGGATAAAAAATAATATAATTGAGTTGTTTTTCTCTCTAAAAAAATAAAATAAAGAAAAGAAGGGGAAAATGAATAAACAGGTAAGCTTGGTATTCACACAAATGGAATTTTAAAGAAATTGAATATTATCTGAGTAATCGGGTATTTATGCCTAAGCAAGTATGAATATTTGAATGAAAGGTGAAATATTCACAGAAGAAAAAATGAAAGAAAAGAGTAAAACTAAAACTAAATAAATATTTAGAGAGAAAGATGAATCAAGAGTTAAAATTTGAATCCAAAACTGAAATAAACCATCACACGTGTACGTAAATGTATAGGAGCTAAAGAAATATTTATTAGTGGATACTGAAAAATATGACTTAAATTTTGATTAAAATGATAAGTGTATTGGATATGAAGCTTGTTTTAAAAAATCGATGTCGAAATGCATTCTTGAATTTGTAAATTAGTAAGATTAATTGTGGAAAATATCAAAAAAAATTGCATATAAAATTTTGTTTTTCTTGATTTTTTATTATATTTATTTTCTTTTTCTTTATTTCTTAATCTCCCTTCTTCTCGTATTTGTGGGTAACATCTACTAGGGTAACCTAGGATTTTAATGGCATGTTGCATGTGCTATGTGCAACCGCAATTCCTACGAAAGTAAGTTAGGATTTTTTTTCTTTTTAGGTCAATTTTTTGGTCATGAACTAGCAAAAGATAGGTGTAGGAGTATAATAAGTATCATTTCTGCATATTTCCTTTTGCATTTTGTCTATTTTTGTATATAAATAATTATTACTCAGGTATGTTTAGCATTCTTTTGTAGATAATAAAGGATTGTTAAGGGAAAAAAGAAAAAGGAGCAAATTTACTAAATATATGAGCCAAGGAAGTCAACTACGGTGTAGACAAAAATCCATGCGTAGCAACATCTATTTCTAGAGCATTTTTGATAAAGATAAAACTTGAGTTAGAAAATTTATGTAGAAAAAAAATGTAGAGCTCTGAATTATCTTCAAGACAACACCAATAGCAGCTCAATCTAAGTTCGTATGTAATCGTTATGGCTGTTTTACTAAAATATTGCAGAATTGAAGATCCAATCCAACAGGCTATGGGTATGTTGAATTTAATTTTGGGTTTTGGATATTTTAAGTCATCTAATATCAACCATTGGTTTCTAATGACTAAGAATTGGAATAGGATTATATAAGATTAGTTTGTGTTGGATTAGAATTACATCTAGTGTAACAGAGTTCAAGTAGAAGTATGATTACATTCGGGTTATAAATACCCCATGAACTTCATGACTTTTTGTACTTTTTATTTATTTTAATGAAATAGAGATTATGATCTAGAGAGGGATGACCACCATACTTGAACTCGACAGAGCTTAATTTCTTTGTAGGTAATAATTTTATTTCTTTCATAGTTTAGATTTAATTGCTTTCATAGTTAGGAATTATTTGCTTTCATAATTAGGATTTATTTTCTTTCCATATTAGAATTTTACTTGCTTTTGATGAAAAAAATAGATATTTTATTGTACATAATGAAAAATAAGATTTTGTTAGTCAGGATCATTAATACTAATTGCATTAGTCCTAGGATGTAAATGAAGTTAGCTTAACAACTTTAACATGAGATTTTCTTATAATTTTCCTAGAAAAAAAAAAATTAAAGATAGGATTTTTTTTATATAAATAAATTGAAGAGATTAACTCGTAGATCCAACATCTTTGATAGGTTATGCTTAAATTTATCTTTTAATAATCTATATTTAGATTAGGATTTGGTGTTTGTTTCTTTACTTTTGTTTATAAAATTACTATAAATATTATTTGTTTTTAAGAAAGTCATTATTTTTAATGGTTTATACTTGTATGACACTTGATAAGTCATTCTTAGAAACACTTAATTAAAAATCAAATTAAAAAGATCAAAATTTTGATATGTTTCATAATTTTGCATTTTAAAAAAGATAGGAAGAAGAAGGAAAAATTGATTGTTAGGTTGTTACTCTAACGGATTTTGCATCTTAGGCTGTCTTAATATTAAAGAAAAAATTCTTTTCAATCTACAATTTCATAGTTAACTTGTTAGCATTAAAGAATTAGTAAGATCACAAAACACCTTAAATCTCTCTAGGACAACCTGTAAAGTGCTACAATTGATATTATACGCTTGTAGTAATAAATTCACATCACCTAGGCCAAGGCTGAGAAGGTGGGTTGCCTTGAGGTCTTGCATGAATAGGCATGAATGAAGGTGATTACGCTTGAAAAGTGTAATATTTTTAGTTCATTTTGTGAAAGCGTAATCCAATTGTGTTGATTAATATAATAAATTAATAAAAATTTATTTTAATTAATCAAATTCCTAACTATGATATTTTTCTAGTGTTCTCTAATATTTTTGCAGGGATTTATACGCAAGGAAATCGAAATATTGAAGGTATCTCAAATATCAGCTCAGATTTGTGCATTTCAGAACTGACTGGCCACAACCACTTGCTTGCTGTCGACAGCCGTCAACTGTAAACCACACTCGAGAGAAGCTTTCTATAGGCCTATCAAAGGGAGTGGCTGCAAATCCTTTTTCTAGGGATTTTTGAGAATAATTAAGAGTTTTCTTATAAATAGAATTCCTATTAGGGCTTGTAAGGCTGTAAATAGCCAAATGAATCTCAAGTTTTATAGCAACATTTTGAGACTGAACAATATGGAATTTTTATAGTTTTAAATTCAAGATTTAGTTTTTATACTTGTTCATAGAAATCAATAAAAGAAATCATTTTCTCTTTACTCATAGTTATGATGAGTATGAGTCGCTAAATTCTTGAGTTGGATAGGATAGAATAACAAATCTTAGGTGATTTACTGGTATGTTTTCTTATATGCTTATGGATTTTAATTGTTTTATATGGAATTGATACTTTTTATTATCTGCTATCTTTGAAAGGATTTAGACATGATTTTGAGACTTTGATGCTTTATAGTTTGATGATATATTTGTTTATTAGTTTTTAATATACCATAAACTCTTTAGGCACGGTGTATGCTTAATCGTTAAATACTTATTTTTTGTATTCATATTGTATGCTTAGATAAACTCAAAATTCATATAGGATTAATAGAAGAAATTAGTCAAATTATCAAGTTCACAAATTTATATATTTTGTGCTTAAGTTGTAGAAAGACCACGTGATCATGCAACTAAGATGAAAAGTATGAATATATCTAGGAAATTATTATATGGGGAGTTATATCCATCTAACTAATAATTTTAATATAAATAAACTTTTGATCTTTAACTTTAGTTTAGTGAATAAAAAACCAATCTTTTAATTCCGTAATTTATTCTAGTGTCATACAATTAACAAACAATACTCGAGAGAACAATCTTAGGTTACTATCCTTATATTACTTGTCAATTTCTTACGCTTCTGAATGTACAATTTATATCGCAGTCAAATTTTTTGGCGTCATTGTCGGGGATTGTACTATTGTGTTATACTTTAATATAGATTACTGTTCCTACGTCAATAATTTTTGCAATTCTGAATTTGCATGACCAGTTGGAGGAACTTCAAATAGTAGACTAATACGATCGTACTCAGATCCACAACCACTTCCATCCATCAAACACTTCATGACATAAGCAATAATAATAATAATAACATGAATAATAACAATGATAATAACAACAGATTTGGAGATACAAATGATAATCATAGCCATCATGGAGGCAATGGGTGGACTTTACGTGATTATCTATAACCTGATAGGACAACCCAACCGTCATGCATTGCATTTCTATTGAATATGGGACACTTCGAGATTAAATCTGGAGCAGCTTACCTTTTACCTAAATTTCATGGGATGAATTCAGAGAGCCCATATTTGCATTTTTGAGAATAAGAAGAAGTTTGTTCTACCATTAATTTTCGAAATATTACTACAGAGCAATTTAAACTTAACCTCTTTCTATTCTCCCTAAATGATAAAGCAAAGATATGGCTATATTCTTTACATCCCAATTCAATAGAAAGATGGGATGAGATGCAAAAAGAATTCTTAAAGAAATTCTTTCCTTCACATCGAATAAATTTTATGCGAAAGAAAATTCTAAAATTTTGACAGAAAGAAGATGAACCATAGTTCGAGTGTTTAGATAGATTTAAAAATTTGCTTCTCTTATGCCAACATCATGGTTTTGAAATATAGAGAACTGTAAGTACCTTCTATCAAGAGTTAAATACTATAACCAGAAAATTAGTAGAGACTATATGCAGTGGTGAATTCTTAAATAAGGATGCTGAAGAGGCATGGAACTATCTTGATTCACTTGCCGAAAAAAATTACAAACCTGGAAAACTGAGGATGCTTTGGATAGATGCCAACTAAAAGAGAAACCTCAGAGTAGAGGCAAACTTCTTATATTGGGAGAAATCAAAGATATAGTTACACAATTAATTATCATCACTTAGAAATTTAAAGATTTACTTGCAAAGAAAATAGAAACAGTTAAGGCAATATAAGATGTTTCAGAAGTTCGTAATATTTGTGAAATGTAAGGGCATGTGATTCGCGAATGTCCAACACTTCCTGCTTTTAATGAAGTATTAAATGAGCAAACTAATTCCTTTAGCACTGCTCCTCCACAAGCAAATAACTCATATTAACAAATATATAATCCTGGTTGGAGGAATCACCCGAATCTTCAATGAAAGCAGAATCTTCAACATTAAATAATCAAAATAAATGATCTACTAATCCACCTTAACAATATGTCCAACCTACTAATCAACCTTTATTATACTAACTATTGCCAAAGAGAAATTTTGAGGATAATTTCTTACAGATACAACAAAAAATGGATCAGATGAACCAAGTGTAACAACAGTTTATTCAGTCATAGCAAGCGATCAATAGTCAGAATATAATGACCTTCTACGATATTGGCTCATAGATAAGCCACCTTAATTTTGCGTTACAGACAAACAAAAAGGTAAGCTACCATCTCAATCAGATGTTAGTTCTTTAGGTAAAAGTCAAAGGTGTATGTTATTACTTCTTCCATTAATAATGATATACTTGATATAACTGTTGCGATAAATTAGAGAAGTGATAAAGTGCTTGATGAGCCCGTTTTGAAAGAAAATACTAAGGAGAAACAGGGCGATATTCAATGTAACAATCTAAAGAAGATAATTCTAAATAACCCACTTCTAATTATTATAAATCACCTATAACATTTCCTCAAAGATTAAAATAAAAAAATATTAATGCATCTCATACTTATATTTTAGAAATATTCAAGCAGGTACAGATCAATGTACCACTGCTGGAAGAAATTAAGCAAGTCCTGTCGTATGCAAAATTCTTAAAGGGCTTGTGCACCATAAAAAGACATCACAATGTCCAAAAAAAGTATTTTTCACAGAATAGGTAATTGTATTATTTCGTTATGAAATGCCTCTCAAATATAAAGAATTTAGATGTCCCACTATTTCTTATGTGATAGGGCAACACAATATAGTGAAAGTTTTGTTAGATTTGGGGAATAGTGGAAATCTTTTACCATTTTCGGTTTACAAGCACCTGTGTCTAGAAGAACTTAAACCTACACCTGTCGCACTACAACTAATTGACAGGTCAGAATGACTTCCTAAGGGTATTGTGGAAGATGTTTTAGTACAAATCAAAAAATTTTATTTCCCTGTGGATTTTATAGTTATCAATACTGCTCCTGTAAAGAATTCATATCTTCATATTCTAGTTATTCTCGAACGTCCATTTTTACCTATGGCTAATGCAGTTATAAATTGCAGGAATGGTATGGTGAAATTATCATTTAGAAATATGACTCTTGAATTTAATATTTTTAATGTTTACAAATAACCAAACATAGATAATGATAAATTGCATGGCATTAATTACATGGAACAAATCCGTAGTGAAGATGTCGTATTATTGTGCATGTTTGATCATTTAGAGATGACATTAACAACGAACAATGACTTCCTTGAAAATCTCAAATCTGAATATATCAATGAAACTATTAAATATCTAACTAATGCTCAATCTTCGAATATCACGCGATGGATTCCAATAAAGGAAGTGAAGGAAGAGTTATCTCAAATCACGAAAAAATTGATACCATCTAACATCCAAGCATCGATACTTAAGCTAAAACCGCTACTCGAAGATCTCAAGTATTCATTTTTCGGACCTAAGGAAACTTTTTTGATGGTCGTCTCAGTGCATCTTGACGAGAATCGAAAAGAGCGACTACTATCGACATTGCAAAAATATAGAGGAGCTCATGGATGGAATATGATGACCATCAAAGGTATGCACCCCCTTATTTACACATACCGTATTATTTTGGAAGATGAAGTCAAGCCTATTAGACAAATGCAACGAAGACTTAACCCTACCATGAAGAAAGTAATTAAAGTCGAAGTGTTAAAATTACTTGATGTTGGCATCATCTATCCAATCCTAATAGTAAGTGGGTAACTAACCAAAGTTGATCCGAAAAAGAGTGGGGTAACAGTAATTAAAAACGATGATGGTGAGATGATACCTACTCATACTGCTACGAGTTGGCATATGTATATTGACTATCGGAAGTTAAACCAAGTAACACGCAAAGATCACTTTTCATTACCATTTCTTGACCAAATTTTTGAAAGAGTTGTTGGGCATTAATTTTATTGTTTTCTTGATGGTTACTATGTCTATTATCAAATTGAAATTGGTTTAAACGACCATGAAAAGACAAGTTTTACCTATCCCCTTGGCAATTTGGATTATGTAATGCACCCGCAAACATTTCAAAGATGTATGATAATTTTTTTCAGCAACATGGTGGAAGACTATCTTGAGCTATATATGGATGATTTCTCTGTATTTAGAGATAATTTTTAATCCTGTTTAACTAATTTAAGATTTTTGCTTGAAAGATATCAACAAAAAAATCTACTCCTGAATTGGGAAAAATACCACTTCATGGTTACAAAAAGGTTTTTATAGAAGATTTATAAAGGATTTTAGTACTATTACTAGACTCGTTTCTCACCTTCTTGCGCAAGATGTGCAATTTGAATGGACGCAGGCATGCCGGCAGTTTTCAAAACCCTCAAGGAGATGCTCATCACCACACCAATAATGCAACCTACAGATTGAAAACTTCCATTCAAAATTATGTTCGATGCAAGCGATTATGCAATTGGAACTGTACTAGGGAAATGAAGAGATAAAAAACACTATGTGGTCTACTATACTAACAGAACTCTCAATGATACTCAGACAAATTATACTACTACAAAGAAGGAGCTTCTAACTGTAGTTGTTTCTCTTGATAAATTTTGTTCATATATTTTCGGCTCACATGTAGTATTTTTATAGATCTTTCGGTGCTCAAGTATCTTTTATCAAAGAAGGATGTAAAGCCAAAGTTGATTCGATGGATATTGTTACTCCAAGAATTTAATCTTGAAATCAAAAACAAAAGGGAGTAGAGAATATTGTTGCTGACCACCTCTTTAGACTAACTTTTGAAAATGATAAACTATTAATAGGAATTTGTTCCCTGATGAGTAGCTATTTTCTATCACAACAACTTCCTCGTATGCTGACATTATCAATTTTCTAATTGTAGGAGAAATGTCGAATCATTGGAGTGTATAAGACAAACGAAGATTCTTATACGAGATACATCGTTTCTTTTTTTACGACTCTTATTTAAATATTGCTTAGATCAAATCGTTAGGCATTGTGTGCCCAATGATGAAATTCAGAGCATCATTGCTTTCTGTCATACAAAAGCATATGTGGCTCACTTTTCGTCTAAAAAGACAGTAGCCAAAATACTCTAATGTAGTTTTTATTGGCCTACCATATTTAGAGACGCATATGAATTTTGTAAACTATTTAAGTCCTGTTAGAAATTGGGAGCATTAACAGGAAGAATGATATGCCTCTAACACTCATACTTACAATTGAGATATTCGATTTTTGGAGCATTAACTTCATGGGACCATTCCCTATTTCCAGTGGATATGCTTATATCCTCGTATCAGTCGATTATGTCACTAAATGGGTAGAACCTACAGTATGCAGAAATAATGATAAATAAACTATTACTAAATTTTTAAAGGAACACATACTGTCCAGATTTGGAGTTTCAAAATCAATAATAAGCGATGGGGCTCACATTTCTGTAACAAACCTTTGAAAATTTAATAAAGAAATATCATATCATGCACAAGATTTATACACCATATCACCCATAATCAAATGGACAAGTTGAGCTACCTGATGGGAAAATCAAGCAAATACTTGAGTAAATGGTTAATCCGTCTCACAAAAATTAGTCATTTTGACTGACTTCTTCTTTATTGGCTTACCATACAGCGTACAAAACACTCTTAGAAATATCTCCATATAGATTAGTCTGTGGAAAAATTTGTCATTTGCATATAGAGATAGAGCATAAAGCATATTGGGCAATTAAACCAGTAAATCTTGATCTCAATTCAGATGGCTCATTACGAAGCTGCAAATATATGAGTTGGAAGAGATAAGACGTGATGCATATGATAATTCACGCATTTTAAAAGATAAAATGAAAATTTAGAACAATCATCGTATCACACATAGTGTTTTTCATCCTTCTGACAAAGTGCTTCAATAAGATTCACGCCTTCATCTATTTCCAGAAAATTTCATTCACAGTGGACAAGACCATTCATAATTAAAACTGTGTATCCATGTGACACAATTGATATTGAAAATCCAAAGAATGATCCTATGTTTAAAGTAAATGGGAAACGATGGAAGCACTACTTGGAATTTTTAAAGCACTCGAAGGAATCGCACAATCTAATGGATCCTCTGACATCTCATTGATACGTACTAAATGAAGACACTATGTATATTATTATATATTATGTACTAATAATTTTATTTTGCAGATTATTGCATCATGAGTACCAGACCGAGGTAATTTTTAAACTATTCTCTCTTAAATTTCTATTTATTCTTGATTAATTAAATAGATATATCGATTCATTGAGGACACTGTGCATTTTAAATTGGGAGAGATAGCTTAGTAAGATAACATAGTTTTGATACTGATGTGATAAACTGCAAGCGCACAGTATCGTTGTAGCGCTGTACAGGTCGTCCCACAGGGATCTAGGTGCTTTTGCGATTCTTACTTTTTCCTCAGTCTAATGGACTAACCAAAGATTTTAGTTTGAAGTCGGATTAATCTAAATAGCCTAGGATCTAGAATCCACTAGTTTCCAACCATGTTCTTACTTCTATTATTTTCTTCTATCATAAAAATTTGATCTTTTTAGTTTATTCTTTACTTCAAGTGCCCTAAGTATGAGCTATCAAGTTGTGTGCAAGTATAACTCATCAAATATACTACTTTTCATAAAGACAAACTAAATTTTTAGATAGTTCGATGAAAAAGATAAAATTAACAACCCCAAACCCTAACTAAGCATAGGCTATTAAGAAACATAATTCAAGTATAACCTATCAAAGTCTTAATCTTCGAGTTCTTGTATTTTATTCTTTTCACAGAAAAATCATGTCTTTATTTATTTTATTTAAGAAGAAAAATATCAAAAAATAATTACATAGTGGATCCTAGCTTCATCTATATCCTAGAGCTAAACTAATTAGCTACTCATATTTTTAATAAGCAAGATAAAAATTTTATTCATGAATATGATTTAACCCTAATCTAGAATGTGGTAAACCTAAATTAGAAAGTGATAAACTCTATCTAGAAAGCAAGTAAAAATCACAAGTATAATGGTTTACCTCTAGAACACTGTGTTGTGGCCGTCAACCTTCAGCAAAATCCTAATTTTATTGATTTCAAAATGAGTACAAAAGTTCATACAAGGATACGGCCAATATATAGGTTTCAAAAATCAAACCCTAATTCTAGAAGAACTGAAAAACTAAAAAATTACAACAAAGCCAACGACGAAATCTCCGTGTGTGAGCCCACTTTAGTACCGCTAAATAGCTGTAAACACCGCCATTGGGCGGCTTTATTTTGAGTGAATCGATTGAAATTTCTTCCACTTGAGTCTCGTGTCTTGTAAAGTTGATTTTCAGGACTGTATTTGATTTTGAGTCTCTGCAGCATCGTAGTCTCCTAGTTTTTCTCACTTTAGAAACTTTTCGGACTCTGATTTCCGACTCTAACTCTGATTTCATGCCATAATAAAATTCCTGAAAAACACACTAACAATACCCGAGTAGCATTATTTATATACAAAAATAGAAATATGAAGGCGATAAATATGCAATATGTGGCACTTCTCACACCCCACACCTATCTTTTACTAGTCCTCGAGCAAAACCTAAATCTAAAAAGAAAAATAAAAGTCCTAACTCACTTTCGTAGGAATTGCGATTGCACTTAGCACGTGCAACAAGCCTTAAAACCCCTAGCTTACCTTAGTGGACGAGTTGTGTCTCGTGAGGGTTTGCAGTGAATATACCTACAAAATTCAAGAAGAAAATAGATTAAGGAATAAAGAAAAGAAAAATAAGGATAACCAAAAATCAAGAAAAATAGAAATTTTATACAAAGGAAAGAAAAATATTTTTTTATGATATTTTTATCAATTAATCTCACTAATATATAAACTCAAGAATGCATTAAGATTATCAATTTTCAAATCGAGCATCATATCAGATACACTTATCATTTTAGTCAAAAATTTAAATCCTATCTTTCAATACCTACTAACAGATAATCCATTGGCTCCTATACATCTACGTGCACTTGTGATTGTCTACTTCGGCTTTGGACTCGAACTCTAACTCATGATTCATCTCCTCTCTCATAACATTTTTTTCTTTTTTTTCTTTTTTTTATGAATATTTCACCTTTCATGCGAATATTCACGCTTGCTTAGGCGCAACGTACTCGATTACTCGGTTCATACTCTTTTCTTATTTTTTTTTTTAGAATATTTCACCTTTCAAGCGAATATTCACG
The DNA here is from genome assembly GCA_036321105.1 of Dracaena cambodiana. Taxonomy (NCBI): domain Eukaryota; kingdom Viridiplantae; phylum Streptophyta; class Magnoliopsida; order Asparagales; family Asparagaceae; genus Dracaena; species Dracaena cambodiana. The sequence continues at coordinate 22,261,536 of JAYEPQ010000012.1, read as the reverse complement.
CTTACTTAGGTGCAAAATATCCGATTACTTGGATCATACTCTTTTTTCACTCTTGAGGCTATTGCCTTAATACCAAGCGCACCCCATTATTTTATCACTCTCGATACTATTGCCTTAATACCAGGCTCACCCCATTATTTTATTCTCACTTTTTTCTTTTTTTTTTTATTTAGAGAGGGAAAACTTACTCAATCGTTATCATCTTTGTTCTTAACCTAATAAACTATTATGAAGTAAAAAATAGATGTATACTTGCCTCAAAACTACTGTAAGCAGTATTTATTTTTTTAATTTTAATTTTTTTTCATAAAATTTAAAGTGTATCGTCCAATCTAATCTCCTATCCTGTTTCAAATCTAAATTTGTTCCTTTATCTGTAGTTAGATTGATTTATTGATAAAAATACATAAATTTGTTGTTAAATTTATTTTTTTCTGTTTTTTTAGTTTTTTTTAATTTTGTTTAGTTAGTTACCCTAAAAACTACCCAAAGTGTAAAATAAAGAAATCCAAAAATCTAAAAAAAATCCTACAAATAAAAAATAAAATCCTAAAAACTGCTCCCCCGCACCTAAACTTGTGTATGCTCTCATATACAAACCAAGTATGGTAAATTAAATATGAAAACTATTATATAAATACTATACAAATAATGAGTCGTAAAAGTTACGATCTCAATAGCATCACCCTATTAACGCATGGAAAGCGGTTACGACCTCTCGACTTCGCTTCCCACTTTCAAAGTGTGTGTGTTTTAAACGTGAACTGGGTGCATATTATATCTCATCAACCTTTTACAAGTCACGAAATTACCTGTCTGCTTCTTATGTCGTCCTCGCTTTTTCTTTGTCCACATGTAAGCATTAACAATTGGATTAAAGAATTCTTAATTATAAACCTGCCAATCATCATTAGTAACAAGCATACATGTAGAAATATCATGAGGTGAGAAGAGTGGAATATAATCAAGTGAACGTGGTGGTGGCTCTTCTAACTCATGAAGTAATGCGAGCTCCTCTGTAAACAAATCCTCAAAAGTTTGCTCATAATTCAATGGCATAGTTGCACAAGTATCATCATATATAAAATCAGTATGTGTCAATTCTTCTAATAGTATGAGCTCATCTTTGAATATTTGCTCAAATGAGAGTTCATTATCAGTGCAAGAGGTCGAATGAGAGTGAAAACTGTGAATCATGTTGACCTCAATGAGGGAGCTTGTTGCGTGTTCATCCATATTAAATATGTTCAATGCCACAGTCATATTCCCACACGATAACTTTATGAGGCCACTCCTACAATCAATTAATGTATTTGATATTACAAGGAATGGTCTACCCAAAATAACAATGAATTTGATTCCGTGGACTGGAGATCGGCTCAGTTTCTAAGACAATGAAGTCTACAGGAAAGATAAACTCGCCTACCTTAATGAGCACATCTTCAACCATACCAAGTGGTCTCTTGATCGAACGATCAGCTAGCTGTAATGTGACCTTGGTAGGTTGAAGTTTTTCTAACTCCAGTTGCTGATAAACAGTGTAAGGAAGCAAGTTGATATTTGCCTCTAAATCAAGCAACGCCCTATCAAATGTAGTGTTCCCAATGGTGCATGAGATTGTAGGGGAACCTGGATCTTTGTACTTGATAGGCAACGAGTTAGAGAGGATATGTGAGATATTTGCAGAAAGAAAAACTTTCTCAGGAACGTTTCTTACTCGCTTTTTAGTACACAAATCCTTGAGGAACTTAGCATAAGTAGGAACCTATTGTATAATGTCTAGGAGTAGAATATTAACCTTCACATGCTGAAATGTTTCAAGAATCTTTTCTACTTGTAGTGAAGGTTTCCTAAGGCAATTGGAATATGGTGCTTTCGGCTCAAGAACAGGTTCTTCCAAATGAGTATGTGACAATGATGGAGGAGATGGAGATGGTCGTGGAGAAAGGAGTGGAAGAGATGATATAGCATGCGAGATAGTCGGGGTGGGATCATGGGGCATGGCTACATTATTGTCCACTTACTTGCCAGATCTAAGCGTGTGAATGGCATTATATTGGTGGACATGCGACTGATTAGAGTTTGAGGAACTAGCATTAGGGTTCATTATGGGTTGACTTGGAAAGATACCCTGGCCACGTTTACTCATTTTATTTGCTAATTGTCCAACCTGCTGCTCTATATTTTTTATTGATTGAGAGTTCACGAGCAGTTGCTGTCATGTACTCTGAATATAGTCATTTGAGACTTTCATAAGATTTTGTATGTACGTGTCAAGGTTGGACTGAGACTTGAGAAGATTTTCAATATTTTTCTCAAGTGACTAAAGTCGCTTTTCTTGATCATTATTAGACCCCTGTTGTGAATATGAGTGATTTTGTGCAGGTGGTCTATTCTGATTGTTCCCATAGTTTGAAGCTTTTGGGTGTTGGTAGGCACCCATATTTGGTCTAGGAAACTGACCAGTGGCTGGAGGCTGTATGTTAGGGTTAGGGACCTGCTGATATTGCCCTTGACCCCATGATAGATTTGGATGGTTCCTCCAGCCAGGATTGTATGTAGGAGCGTAAGGAAAGGCGTTAACTTGCTCAAGTGTGGGACCCATTGAATTCATTAATAATGGACACTTTTCCATAACATGATTCGGAATTCTGTAATTAAAGCATGTGAGAAATTGAATTTGATTTACCTTACCCACCGATGGAGTACTAGGAGTCTCCAATGCTTCAATTCTCCTCACAAGGGCTGCAATCTTAGGTTCGACAGTTATAGAGCTGTCGACGCTATGGATCCCACCCTTATGTATAAAAATTGATGCCCCGGACTTCTCAGCGGGACTCTCCCACTGCATTGTTTTCCATGATAGGTCCTCAAGAAAGTCTCATGCTTCATCCTCATTCTTTCTCATGAACTCCCCCTGACATATAGACTCAAGAAGAGTTTTGGATGTATAATCGAGTCCTTCGTATATGATTTGACACAACTGCCACTTTTCCATCGCATGGTGGGGGCACTGAGCTAATAAGTCCTTGAACCGTTCCAAATATTTATAGAAGGGTTCTCCCGGCATTTGGCGGAATTGATTAATTTGATTTTGTATCATTGCCGTCTTATGCGTGGGATAATACTTCTTAAAAAATACTATAACGAATTCATCCCAAGTAGTGATTGAATTAGTAGGCATACTGTACAACCACTTCTTAGTATTATCCTTAAATGCAAAGGGGATGAAGCGTAGCTTAATTGTGTCCTCCGATAAGTTCTGCAGTTTAATCATTATGCATACTTCCTGAAATTCACTGGTAAAGAGATATGCATCTTCTGAATCAGAACCAGTGAATTTAGGAAGCATACTAATGTAATGCGATTTCAATTCATAGTGATTACCCGCTACGTGTGGAAGTTTGATGCATGATGGTAATGATGTGCGCAACGGGTAACATCGATCCTGAAGGATCGGGATCGGCTGGTCAATCTTGTCTCCCATGAACAAATCTAATCTTACAAGTCGACTAAATTGATCACGGGTCTAATGTGGCATGAACCAGCGACCGTGAGTTTATACGGGAACTTCCTAAACTAATGCAAGAAGTGAGGTGTGGGGGAGAGATAAAACGGTGGAATAGATATGATCAAATAAAAATGTGATTTCTACTGTTCCTAATTTTTTTATTTTTTTATTTTGTTTACAGAACCAGAAAACAAAACTACAGAACCAGAGAAAATTTGGGTTCAGAACGTACCTTATGAGATGCTAAATAGCGGTTATAGCCGCCAAATAGCGGCTAGACCAGTGATTTGTGCTCTCTGATTTTTTTCTTCTTGGTCAAGAAACTCTTCTGATCCTTTTGATTTTCCTGTATCTGCAATTACTTTTCCCTGCATATTCTACACACATTGTTAACCCGTAAAACGTTAGAAAAAAGCAAGAAAAGCACCGTCGATCCCCGGCAACGGTGCCAAAAACATGATGTGATAAACTACAAGCACACAGTATCGTTGTAGCGCTGTACAGGTCGTCCCACAGGGATCTAGGGTGCTTTTGCGATTCTTACTTTTTCCTCAGTCTAACGGACTAACTAAAGATTTTAGTTTGAAGTCGGATTAATCTAAATAGCGTAGGATTTAGAATCCACTAGTTTCCAAATATGTTCTTACTTCAATTATTTTCTTCTATCATAAAAATTTGATCTTTTTAGTTTAATCTTTACTTTAAGTGCCCTAAGTATGAGCTATCAAGTTGTGTGCAAGCATAACTCATCAAAGATACTACTTTTCATAAAGACAAACTAAATCTTTAGATAGTTCGATGAAAAAGATAAAATCAATAACCCCAAACCCTAATTAAGTATAGGCTATCAAGAAAACTAATTCAAGTATAACCTATCAAAGTCTCAATCTTCGAGTTCTTGTATTTTATTCTTTTCACAGAAAAATTATGTCTTTATTTATTTTATTTAAGAAGAAAAATATCAAAAAATAATTACATGGTGGATCCTAACTTCATGTATATCCTAGAGCTAAACTAATTAGCTACTCATATTTTTAATAAGCAAGATAAAATTTTTATTCATGAATATGATTTAACCCTAATCTAGAAAGTGGTAAACCTAAACTAGAAAGCAATAAACTCTATCTAGAAAGCAAGTAAAAATCTCAAGAACAATGGTTTACCTCTGGAACACGATGTTGTAGCCGTCAACCTTCAGCAAAACCCTAATTTTATTAATTTCAAAACGAGTACAAAAGTTTCGGATCTTTTTTAGAATACAAGAATACGACCAATATATAGGCTTCGGAAATCAAACCCTAATTATAGCAAAACTGAAAAACTAAAAAATTACAACGAAGCCAAAAATGAAATCTCAGTGTGTGGGCCCACTTTAGTACCACTAAATAGCTGTAAACACCGCCATTTGGCGGCTTTATTTTAAGTAAATAAATTGAAATTTCTTCCACTTGAGTCTCGTGTCTTGTAAAGTTGATCTTCTGGACTGTATTTGACTTTGAGTTTCTGCAATATCGTAGTCTCCTAGTTTTGCTCACTTTAGAAACTTTTCGGACTCTGATTTCCAACTCCAACTCTGATTTCATGTCATCTCCTTGTACGAATAAAATTCCTGAAAAACACACTAATAATACCCGAGCAGTATTATTTATATACAAAAATAGGTAATAGAATGCTATAAATATGCAGTATGTGGCTCTTATCAGATACTTATGATGATTTCAACGATTTTCAAAATTTTCTTTTTTTTCTTTTCCTTTTCTTTTAAAAATTTTTAAAAAAACAAAAAATATTTAATTGATATTAACTTTAGAGTTTAGGAACTAATTTTTAAGTTAAAATTAATTTTAGAATTAGGAATTAACAACTAGATATTAGAAATAACCTTATTTAGGGACTAAACTAAGTAAAAAGGGAGAAAAAATAAAACAAAAATATTTGGCTTGATGTTGTTCTCAACAGAGAGCTGCCGTCGAAGCGGCGGTCGAACCTACTGTTGACAGCAACTCTTGTAAAGGCAAAATTTTGCCTGGCCGGGAGCAACTGTCGAAGCCACCGTCAATGCAGTTGTCGACAACTTTTGGCAGAGAGGGACAGTTATAAATAGATCTTATAGTTCCTTTTTCTCCACAAATAAAACCCTAGTTTCTTTTAAAAGCACCCAATGCACAAAATTCCTCCTTTCGACAGCCAAAACTCTTCTCGCAAAATTTAGTTCGAATTTTTCTCAATTTTCAAGCAAGTAAGTTCTCTCCTCTTTGATGTTTCTGTGATTTGTTCTCTCTAAAAAGTAGATTTTTATCTCAAAATCTAAATCTATAATTTATATGGATGAATTTGAGTGAATCAAAGTTAGATCCTTACTTTGTAGTAGATTTAGTAGAGTTTAGAAAAACTATGGGGATTTTTGATGAATTTCATAAAATTAATGTTATTTTATGTTGAAATCAAGGGTAGAAAATAAAAATCTCACCTTTTTGCATTATATTTCATGGGTTGCTTGCATAATTATGATATATCAAATTCATGCAATATTAATCACATTAAAGTAGAATGTGGTAATTCTTGAAGAATGGGAAAATATTGAATTATGTGGATGAAATTAATTCAATAATAATAATGAATAAACAAAAGAAAATTAAACAAAAGAAAATAATAAATAGAATAATTATGTGATAAATTCATATATAGGTTTTTGAAATAATAATTATTCTAAGTTATGTATTTTGACTAATTTTTGCAGAATAACACTAAAAAAAATAGACAGTTTCTAAGAGGCCAGAGTGGAGTGGAATCTTCTGGCCCGTCTTCTTCACAGATAACTAAAGTTGTAAAGGCAAACAAGAAATCTTGGAGAAGTACGATAATTTTAAACTTTGGCTCAAACGTGCAGTTGACTACTAAAAATAAATGGAAATTTGGCCTTCAAAGCACAAATAATAGCCTCAGAGTTGGAAACATGCACAAGATATGAACACATATCGGCATGCAATGAGATCGTGCGTGAGTTTTATGCTAATTTGCAACCAACATGGATACTCCATTGTCAGGGATGGGGAGATACTATTCACGAGGGAAGAAATCATAAGGACAATCCATGTACCCAATGTGCCTGAAGAGCACCCTTTTTTATAGATATCGTGATGAGAAACCAAGCAGCTCTCGCCGGTTCAAAGAGCTCTACGAGAATTTAAACGATACTGCATTCAATGAGAGCTTTTTGAGGGTTGGCTATGTTAGAAAGGAGTACATCTTGGTAAGTCTTTATATTAAATATAACATACTACCATCCTATGCAACATTAGGACTATATTCAAGAGACATAGTATTGTTAAACATGATTTTGGAAAGGCCGCACTTGATGATGCATCCATCATGTTTCGCAGTAGTTCAATGCATGGGTCAAGCCCATGAGTGTATCCAGCATCTGAGAAAGCAAAACATTACTTAGTTTTACCATCTCCGATTTCAAAAATTTGCATAAATTATGGAGTCCATCCATCAAAAAAGATATATTTGAACCTCCTAAGCAACCATTTATGGATGCCACTGTGCGAAGAATCATGAGTGCCCGACACGTTCAGTAAGAACAGCTGCAATAAGAGCAACAACGAGTTATTGCCCAATCTGCCAGTCACGAAGAACAAGATCAAGAACATATCAAACAAGGGCAAGAATAACGAGATGCAGCAGATGCAGCAACCTAACTAGATGAAGTAACACTCCACACTATAAATTAGTCAATCATAAAAATGACGAACGCCTTCACTATGAGAATGAGCATTCTTGAAGAACAGCAAGCTCGAAATGAGTGTCATCAACAACGTCATTATTAGCTTCTCACTAAAGCATTTAGAGGAATGGCTGTTGAGAATACTCCTGTTTTTGCATATGAGGACAAATGAACGAGCTAGGGGACCATAGGGTTCCGCCGATATCAAAGACGCAAGTGACCAGAAGGTCTTCATCAGAGATATCATTCGAGTGAGTTTTTTTAGAACCAACAAAACCAGGTGTATTTTAACCTTAACCTCTTATATTATTTCTTAGTGTATTACCTTCATAGTTATTTTTTTGATGCACTGAGGACATTGTATAATTTAGATTGGGGGGTGGTATAGATATACTGTACTTTACTGTATCATAGTTAACTAACATATTTTAAAAAAACAATTTTTCTTCATTTCTTTGAAGTAAAAAAGTAAGATTATAAGTATTTTACATTGCATATTTATGAGATAGATATCTTAATTTTGATTCTTATATGATAATAGTTTTTATGAAACGAGATTTTAAATCTGAAAATAAGATATATGAATATTTAAGATTAGAATCGCGTATGCATTCTACACACTTACATAATAAGTCATGAAAAGTTAATGACAAAAAAAAAACTTTAAAAGAAGACCTATCATATATGTATAAAAAAAACTGAAAAAAGAAGTGAGCTAGTACTTAAGGCAATATACTAATATATATATATATATATATATATATATATATATATATATATATATATATATATATATATATATATATATATATATATATATATAGAAAGAGAAAGTAAGTATTAAGTAGCTGGGTTCGTGTGCCTCAGGAAGCGAGCCTATTTACACGAACGATACTTATGAACTTTTATTATAGTCGTGAGCTGAGTAACTATTGCCTCATTAAGCATGAATGTTCACATGAAAGCAAGTGTCTATGAAAAGAAAAAAAAAAGAAAAATATACATACATATGAAAAGGGTTCTTATAAGTTTGATTGGAGTTAGAGACTTGACCGAGCTTATTCACACACTCACAAGAGTGCATAGGAGAGGATAATTGAAAGTAAAAGTATATCTGCTATATGATTTAAATGATCAAGATAGATACATAAGAATTTACAGATTCAATCAAAAGGAAGAAACGTCATAATATCATAGCTGCTCATGCTTATTTAGGCTGATTGATCTTCTAATATTCCCGTTTCATTTTCCCTTTTCATAAATTTCTGTGTATGTATTTCTTATTGAGCTTGATATAGAAAAGAAGTGAAAACCAAAAAGACTTTACAGGTTCTATCATGTAGGAATACACAATATACATAATATATATTCTATTATACAAATGAATGCAAGCCTCTATGCATAGATTGGGTCATGAAGTGTCATGACCTCCGCATTATCACTCACTCGAGTCTCTAAGAACGGTTTTAATGTTTGACCGTTCACTTTGAATAAATCACCAATTTTAGGGTTCTCGAAATCGATTGTATTGTGATGGTGCACCGCCCGTACTATGTACGGTCCACTCCATTTTGACCTCAATTTTCCAAGAAATAAATGTAAGCTTGAATTATATAAGAGAATTTTTTGTCTTGGTGTAAATGACTTACGAATGATCGCTTTGTCATGAAACACTCTAGTTTCTCTTTATAAATCTTAGCACTATCATATGCATCCCGTCTAATCTCATCAAGCTCATTAAGTTGTAGCCTCCACTGCTCGTTGGTTTTATCGACCTCAAAATTTAGAAATTTAATGGCCCATAAAGCCTTATGCTCAAGCTCCATCGGTAAATGACATGCTTTTCCAAATATCAACTGATATGGAGACATGCGTAAATTGGTCTTGTAGGCGGTACAGTAGGCCTATAATGCATCCGTTAGTTTACATGACCAATCATTTCTGCTGTGATACACTATCATTTCCAAAATCAGTTTGATTTGGCAATTGGAAACTTTCACTTACCCACTGGTTTGTGGATGATATGGTGTAGCTAACTTGTGGGTAATTAAATATTTCTACATGAGCGCCTCAAATGACCGGTTAGTAAAATGGGTACCATTATCACTAATGATAGCTCGAGAAATGCCAAATCGAGAAAAGATATTCTCTTTCAAGAACTTGACAACAAATGTGTTGTTATTCGATTTTGCGGCAATTTCCTCTATCCATTTGGAAACAAATCGACAGCAACCAATATGTATTGGTTTCCAAATAAGTTGGATAACAGTCCCATAAAATTTATACCCCATGCATTGAATATTTCGATCTCAATGATAGGTTGTAGAGGCATCATATTACGCCGTGAAATTTTGCCAACGAATTAACATCGTGTGCATGTTTTGCAATATTCCACTGTGTCTTTGAAAAGAGTTGGCCAATAAAAACCACTCTGCAACATCTTTTCAGCCATTTTCCTAGGACCAAATTGTCCTCCGCAAGCAAAATCATAACAAAAAGAGATGACGCTTTGTATCTCATCATCAGGTATGCATCAATGTATGATCTGGTCTGGACAATATTTGAACAGATATGGTTTATCCTAGTAGAAGAATTTTACTTAGGATAAAAACCTATATCGGTCTTGCTTGGACCAATGGTATGAAATCTTTTTGGTCACAAGATAGTTCACAATATCAACAAACCATGGTTCCCGCATCAATGCAAACAATTGCTCATCAAAAAATAATTTATTTATGGGCAAGAATTAGTTGGAGCATTGGGCAGGTGAAATAAGTGATCAGCTACTAAATTATCCGCATCTTTCTTGTCTAATATCTCAAGATCAAACTCTTGTAACAAGAGAATCCATCGAATGAGCTTTGCTTTTGCGTCTTTCTTGGTCAACAAATATTTCAAAGCAGCATGATTAGTATAAACTATAATCCGTGATCCAATTAAATAGGAGCGAAACTTTTCAAGTGTAAAGACGACTGCCACAAGCTCTTTCTCTATGGTAGAGTAGTTCAACTGGACGTCATTGAGTGTCCTACTTGCATAGTAAATCATATGTGGCTGCTTATTAATATGTTGTCCAAAGACAGCACCGATAGCATAATCAGATGTGTCACACATAAGCTCAAAAGCAGACTCTAGTATAGCGCATGAATGATAGGAGTGGTAGTAAGTACTTTCTTGAGCTGCTCAAATGCTCTAAGACAATCAGGTGTGAAATTGAATGGCACGTCCTTGACCAATAGATGTGTCAAAGGCCCAGTAATGTTACTAAAATCTTTGATAAATCTTCTATAGAACCCAGTATGATCAAGGAAGGAGCATATATCTTTCACTGATAGTAGAGGTGGAAGATTAATGATGAGGACCACCTTGGTCTTGTCAACCTCAATACCATCATTCGAGATGACGTACCCTAGCACTATGCCATTTTTGACCATGAAATGGCATTTTTTTTCTATTTGAGTGTCAAATGTTTCTCATGACAATGCGTGAGAACTAATTCTAAATGATGCAGACACTCTTGGAATGAATCTCCAAAGATAGAGAAATCATCCATAAAGATTTTAAGAAATCGTTCAACCATGTTGGAGAAAATACTTACAATGCACCTTTGGAATGTGGCAGGTGCATTGCATAACGCAAAGGGCATGCATCTGTATGTAAAGGTGCCTAATAGATATGTGAACGTGGTCTTTTCTTGATCTTCTAGAGCGATGGAAATTTGGTTGTAAATAGAGTATCCATCTAAGAAACAATAAAACTCATATTCGGCCAACCATTCCAACATCTGATCAATAAAAGGTATGGGAATGTGGTCCTTCCTAGTTGTAGCATTTAGTTTTCTATAATCAATACAGACTCACCATTCCATCTGCAAATGCATTGGAATAAGCTCATTTGCGTCGTTCTTGACTACAGTGATTTCGAACTTCTTAGGTACTACTTGAATTAGGCTCACCCATATACTATCAGAAATAGGATAGATGATCCCATTATCAAGACACTTAAGGATATCCTTCCTCACAGCTTCTTTCATCACCGGATTTAACCTACGCTGAGGGTCTCTTATAGGTCGTGCATTATCTCGTAAATGAATTCTATGCTGCACTATAAATAGATTTATCCCCTTTATATCAGTCATACTCCAGCCTATGGCTTCCCTATATGCTTTAAACACTTATATGAGTGCTTCCTCCAGAGCTTCAGTCAAATATGCAGAGATAATGACTGGTAGTGTGTCGTGTTCACTCAAGAAAGTATACTTAAGATGACTAGGAAGGGTCTTTATCTCAAACTCAGGTGGACACTCAATAGATGATCGTAACTAAACTCGTGGTTTAGTCATTAATGGCTCAGGTGGAAGTTCCCATCGAGTGGAAGACACATAATTAGATGACTCATCGAGTTTATCCAAGAATGAACTCTCATCAACTAAACCATCCAGCTCATCAAAGAATTCCTCCTCTTGGTGCTCACTGGACAACCCTTGGATCATATTCACTTCTAGGGGTTGGTCAAGTGGATCACTTGGTTGGCACCCTACATTGAATATATTCAAGTCAAGTGTCATATTTCCATAGGAAAGTCTCATCGATCCACTCCGGCAATTAATAACAGCATTAGAACTGGCCAGGAATAGACGTTCCAAAATAATTGGGATACAATGCTGTGGATCTATCATAAGTTGAGTCTCGAGAACTATGAAATCGAGTGGAAAAATAAACTCCCCAATCTTGATCAAGAAGTCCTCAATTTCTCCCATAGGCTTCCTCAAATTCTCAAGTGTGGGATCCATAGGATTCACTAACAGTGGACATTCATCGATAACATGATTAGAGTTTCGCAATTAAAGCATGTGGGACTTTGGATTAGATTCACTTGACCAGTAGTGGAGCACTAGGAGTCTCCAACGCCTCAATTCTCCTCATAAGGGTTGCAATCTCAGTTTTAGCAGTTATAGAGCTGTCGACGCTATGGATCCTACCCTTATGCGCAGAACTTGATGCATTGGGTTTCGCAGCCACTGCATAGTTTTTCACAATAGGTCCTTAAGGAAGTCCCATGCTTTATCCTCTTTCTTTCTCATGAACTTTCCCTGACACATGGACTCAAGAAGAGTTTTGGATGTGTAATCGAGTCCTTCGTACACGATTTGACACAACCGCCACTTTTCTATCACATGATGGGAGCACTGAGCTAATAGATCTTTGAACCATTCTAAGTATTTCCAGAAGGGTTCTCCTAGCACTTAACAGAATTAATTAATTTGATTTCGAATTTTTGTTGTCTTATGCGTGGGATAATACTTCTTAAGAAACACTATGACGAATTCATCCCAAATAGTGATTGAATCAGTAGGCATACTATACAACCACTTCTTGGCATTATCTTTGAGAGCGAATGGGATAAAGCAGAGTTTAATTACGTTCTCTGATAAGTGCTGTAGTTTAATCATTATGCACACTTCCTAAAATTCACTGATAAAGAGATGCATCCTCAGAATCAAAACCAGTAAATTTAGGAAGTATACTAATATATTGTGGCTTCAATTCATAGTGATTATCTACTGCGTGTGGAAGTTTGATGCATGATGGTAGTAATGTGCGCAACAGGTAACATCGAATCTGAATGATCGGGATCGGTTGGTCCATCTTGTCTCCCATGAACAAATCTGATCTCACTAGTCGACCATATTGATCACAGGTCCAATATGGCATGAACCAGCACCCGTGAGTGGATGCCTAAATTTCCTAAACTAATACAAGAAGTAAGGTGTGGTAAAAATAAAATGGTGGAAGAGATATGATCAAACAAAATATGTGATTCCTACTGTTTCTATTTTTTATTTTTTTACAAAATCAGAGAACCAAAACACAGAACTAGAGAAAAATGGGGTCAGGAATTACCTGAACTGCCGCTATTTGGCGGTTATTGCCGCCAATTAGCGGCAGAACCAGAGAGATTGTCACTTTGATTTCTGCTACGCAACTCTGAAGCTCCTCTAATCTCTTTTATCTTCCTATATCTACACTTTCTAGTCCTTGCACACTCAACACATACTATTAACTCGTAAAATGTTAGAAAAGTAAGAAAACAGCGTCAATCCCTGGCAACGATGCCAAAAACTTGATGTGAAATATCTACTGCAAACGTACAGTGTCAGTTGTAGTGCTAACAGATCGTTCTTACAGGGATTTAGGGTGTTTTTGCATTCTCGTTAATCCTATTATTCTAACAGACTAACAAAGGATTCAGATTTGAATTTGAGTTGTTCTAATTAGCCTAAAATATAGAATCCAATAATTCCAAACCATAAACTTTTATTATCTTATTCCTATCATAAAAAATTGATCTTTTAGTTTTAATATTTACTTAAAGTATTCTAAGCATGAGATATCAAGTGATGTGCAAGCTTTACTCATCAAAGAAACTATTTTTAATACAAGTAAACTAAATCGTTAGATAATTTTATGAAGAAAATGAAAATCAACAATCCCAAACCCTAAGTATAGGCTATCAAGAAATTTAACTCAAGTAACCTATGAAAGTATTAATCTACGAGTTGTTATATTTTAATATTTTCATTGAAAGTCATGTCTTTATTATTTCATTTAAGAAGAAAACAATAGAGAGCAACTATATGGTGGATTTCTAGTTTCATCTACATACTATATCTAGACTAAATTAGCTACTTATAGTTCTAGTTACTAAGATCATATTTTTATTCATGAAAGTAAGAAAATCTAATATAGAAAGCAAGATTAATATAAACTAGAAAGCAATTAAAAAAATTACCAAAGAAAAATTAATGAACAACAATGGTTACCTCTGGAGTTTGGTATAGCAACCATCACTCTTTTAGTAAAACCCTAATTTTATTTATAAAATTCGAGTACAAAATTATATTCTATATCTTATATGAAAACATAAATTACAAGGATATGACCAATATATATGCTTCGGAAAATCAAACCCTAATTTGAGTATAAGTGAAAAACTACAAAATTACATCGAAATTCCCGTAGAAAATTCACTCAAAGTGGGCCCTGGGGAGCCGCTAATTGGCAGCTAATGCCGCCAAATAGCGGCAAAACCTTGGATTTTTTTTCTCTGATTTTTCTTCTGCATGAGTCTCTTGTCTTGTTCTTTTGATTTTGATGACTGTATTAAATTTTGACTCTCTGCAGCATCATAGCTTGTAGTTTTGCTCACTTTTAACTCTTCTCTGGACTTGGTTTCTTAATCCTGCTCTGAATTTATACCATCTCCTTATAGGAATAGATTTATCTGAAAAATACACTAAAAATACCCGAGTAGTATTATTTAAATACAAAAATAGATAATATGGAGGTTATAAATATACAACATATGGCACTCATCAGTCCGCATGGGTGCTTAAATTGTCCTTTGTTCATCCTCTGCTGTTTTTTAAATCTTTGCACGGTCATTTTTTGGGCTTCTCTAATCTTTTTTACCAATAGAGGTTAAAGTTGCAAGGCAATCATTTGCGTCTCAATAACGGGCAAGATAATCTGCAATTCTAATTTTTCTAATCTTCTCAAGTAATTCCTTCTGCTGAGTTAGAAACATTGCTCTAGGTTTCTGCTCACGACATCTAGAATTACAAGCTTACTACGAAGGTACTATAAATCAATATTGTAATCCACCATAAATTCGAGCCACCTCTCTATCTCCTATTGACTTCCTTCTAGGTGAAGACATATGATGTGAAATATCTGCTTCAAGTGTACAGTATAATTATAGAACAAACAAATCATTCCAACAAAAATCTCGGGTGTTTTATGATCTTAGTTCTTCTTTTATCCAAGCAAGTTAACTAATATGATATTGTATGAAAAAGATATGATTTTATGTACTCTAGATTAACTTAGGACATCAAATCCACTGGTTCACAACCGAGCACTCAGTTTATTATCTTCCTTCTATCTTTTTATCCTGAACAATTATGATCATAGCAAAAAGATCTTCTAATTTAAATTTTATTCAATCACCCTAAGTATGAATTATTAAATGTCGTACAAGTATAACTCATCAAAGATAGTGACTTTCAAAAAACTGAAACTATATCAATAGAGATTTCTATAAATAAAATTCAAATAAATAACACCAAATTCTAACTAAGTGTAGGCTATCAAAAGTAAACTTAAGTATAACCTATTAAATCATTAGATCTACAAATTATCATGTTTTAATCATGAAAAAATCATGTCTTTATAATTCTTCAGGAAGAAGATAAATAAAAATTATGTTCGGTTTTTATCCTAACTTCATCTACATTCTAGGAAAATTAGTTATTCATGTTTTTATTAATCAATATGATATTTTTATTTATGAGAAGCATTAAAAATCTAATTTTTACTACAAAACTTATAAAACCATAACTAGAAAGTAAGAAGAATTAACTATAAAAGCGAATAAATAAATTTACTATTGAAGAACAACAATGAAATACCTTAGAGCTCTGATATGGAAGTCATCGCTCCTTAGGGTATTATCATCAATTTTATTAATTTCATAAAAAGTATAGGAATCTCTAATTTACTAGTATACGGTCAATATATAGACCTTTGGATTTCAAAATTCTAATCCAGTTACGACCATAAAACTACAAAATTACAATAGAGCCCTCATAAAAATTTCAGATACAAAATTTTTCTTTGTCACCAAATAGCAGCGCTGACCGCCAATAGCGATGATCAAGCCTTCTAATTAAACTCCTATTCTGCATTTGAGTCAATAGCGATGGTCAAACTCTTATTCCCCTGTGGGGCCCACTTTGCTGCTAATGAGCAACCATTGTTCTTGTTAGCGGCAGAAAAGTATCTCCAGATCTTCAACTTCCTATTAGTTGAGCATTTGGCTCTTCTCTTCTCATGTCTGGTTACCAACTTCATGACTTCTAGCTTTGTTATTATGTAGTTGTCTCCTTTTTCGCTCATTCAAAACTCTATTTTTTTATTCTTCTACCGATTTCATGCCAAATCTTTGTAACAGTAGGCTTAACTTGAAAGATAACTAAATATATCTGAGTAGTATTATTTATATAAAAAATAGATAAAATGAGAGATATAAATATGCAATATATGATATTCATCAACATACTTAAGACTTTTATGGTCTGTGAATTTCCACTCTACTACCCAATAAATAATATCTTCAAATCTGTAAGGTAAATATGATAGTTGTAAGCTCCAAATCGTGAGTGGGCTAATTTTTCTCGAACAGTCTCAATTATCGAGAATCATAAAGTATCACTTGACTACTTTGCATCAACACACAACCTAGTCCTCTACCGGATGCACCACTATACACAGCCATTCATTCAATTTCGTTTGGTAATGGCTAACACTGATGTTGGAGTGAGCTTCTTTTTCAACTATTCATATTTAGCTGTCCAGTCATAGTTTTCTCCTTTTCTCAAATGCATAGTCTGAGATCCTGCAATTTTAGAAAAGTCTTGCATGAACTTCCTATAATAACCTGCAAATATGGAGAAACTTCTCACTTTCGACACCATCATTAGAAAAAGTCATTTTTTTAGTGCTGCGATCTTACTAGGATCGACTGAAATTCCATCTTTAGAAACAATGTGTCCCAAAAATGGAACATAGTTCAGCCAAAATTCATATTCACGAAGCTTTTCATATAATGTCTCTTTCCTTAATATTCCAAAACTATCCTTAAGTGCTTAGTGTGAGCCTCTTCAGTCTTAGAATAAACCAATATATCATTTATGAACACCAAAACAAATTTATCCAAATATGGAGCTAAAACCCAATTCATCATATTCATGAAAATAGCAGGTGCATTCATGACTCCAAATGGCGTAACTAAGAATTCAAAATATCCATACCGAGTACGCAAAGTCGTCTTAAGAATGTCAAACTCTTTCACCTTCCCTTGGTGTTATGCAGATTTAAAATCCAATTTGAAAAATACTATAGCTCCACCAAGATGATCAAACAAATCATCAATCCTTGATAGTGGACATCGATTCTTGATTATAACCCTATTTAATATTCTATAGTTAATAGAAAATCTTTTACCTCCATCCTTCTTCTATGTCCAAAGTACAAGTGCACCCCAAGGTGAAGTACATGTGTTTTCGGAAAAAATAGGGGATTTTTCCAGTGCCATTGAATCGAGAAAAATTACAAATTATCAAAATTTCTCTTTTTTGAGTATAATGAAAAGAAATAAAATAAAACAGACAGAGAGGACTTATAAAATACGTCGCTCTCATTTTATAGAAAATCGTAGAATTGAGGCAGCTACGAAGATCAGTCCTTTCACTGTTGACGATCTGATATCAATGGTTGGAGACGAGCACATTTTTCTTCCCTTCTATTCTTGGAGGAAGCACAAACTTCTTGCGCGTGAGAGAGATCTGGCCAAAGGTCCTTTTTGAGTTCTCTTTGTCGATCCCAAGGCTTTAAAGCTCTCGCGCATAGCTTAAATTGCCAAAGGTCCAAAGGTCCTTTTGAGTCCCTCTTGAGGGGTATTTATAGGCCCCTAAGTTGTTAAAGAGGTTTTCTTATAAATAGGAACAAGATCTTGATGTAATCTTGATGAGATATTCTAATCTTCTCTTAACTTGATTTGCTCCAGGTTCATTGTATCGGGTCCTATTTCTGCACCCAAAATCAATTATATTCAAATTAGAATTTGTAGAATTATCAAACTCAAATAGAATTGATTTAGAATTCTGCACCTAAAAAATTAATTAGATTCTGATTAGAATTTGGATCTGATTAGAAATTGCAAAATAGTCCGAGGCGGGGCCAAATAAATTATTGTGCAAAGAGAAAGAGAGAGAGAGAGAGGATTTTTTTAATTTAATTAAATTTTTGTTCGCCTCTCCTTCCCACCTGAGCCTTGCGGACGCCCACGAAGGTGGATTCCCAGCCTCGCGTCTACGAGGGTCATGATTTAATTAATTTTTTTAATTTCTATTTTTTTCTTTTTCTTTGTTTTTTGGCTTCTGGCCTCCTGAGCCTCGCGGGTGCCTGCGAGGGTGGGATCCTCGTGGGAGCCTATGAGGTTTCTTCTTTATTTTTTTAATTTTGTTTCATTGCTTTTGGCCTCCCTGAGCCTCGCGGGCGCCTGCAAGGGTGGGAACCTCGCGGGCGCCTGCAAGGGTGGGAACCTCGCGGGCGCCTGCAAGGGTGGGAGCCTCGCTGGAGCCCGCGAGGCTAATTTTTTTAATTTCTATTTATTATTTATTTATTTTATTATTATTATTTGATTTGAATTCGGAATTTGATTTTGAATTCGAACTTGGATTATTTTTATCGTTCTATAAGACCTCTTCCAAAATTTTCAAAATTTTGTCTGTCCATTTGTTTTAATAAAAGTTTTGAAATACTTTGGATATTTCTTTTGAAATTGGTGGATAAGTTCATGGAGATGGAACTTTCTAAGAATGCAGAAATATCTTAATAAGTTATGTATTTTGACTGTAATGGGACTCGTTTGGGTTACCAAACAAAGCCGACGACTCACTTGACTGATAGACAGAGCCGGTGATTGTTTTTGAATTGAGGGGTGACTCACCTGACCGATAGACAGAGCTAAAATAATGGAATTGGGACAAAAGAGTGATTTGCTTGGTTGACAAGTAAAGTCGAAATGATTGAATTAAGATTGAAGGACCATGGGCAGAGGTGTGCCATTAAACTTGCCCATGAGGTTTCGACACAAGTGTCTAATTGCACATGCATGGAGTTCTGGCAAAAATGCCAAGATGATCTGATCATGTTAATCGGTTTTGGCAAAGATGCCTAATTGCACATACCTAGATAACTCGTCTGGGTGACAAACAGAGTCGGTGATCAGATTAGGATCACAAAAGAAAATATTTATTGTATTGTACGATGATTTAAATCTAGCTGCCAAAGATATTTGGTCGTATTGGGGTGAATTGATTTGAATTTCGCTGTCAGAGGTAAGAGTTTAACTTGATAGATTTAGTTATTTTTTAACATGAGATGATTTGAGTCTCACTGTCAGAGGTAAGAGGTTAACTTGACAAATTCATAGGATTTTTAGCAAATCCCCAGCAAGTAACCCACAGTTATGAACGGATTTGATATGCCTTTACTAATCACCGTTTGCGTTGGGCTAGCTATGCTATTCCCCTTAGTATGATGAGGTATAGAGGATTTTGTTTGGATTTAAATGCCAAATGTTCTCTCTTCCCTTTACTTTTTTGGTTATGGATGATTCATGCTTTTTACCTCAGCATGATGGATTATCGAGAGTTTTGTTTAGGCTTAAATGCCAAACACTCTCTCTTCCTTTTACTTTTTTGGTATTGGGCGATCGATTTCATATTCTTACCCCTAGTATGATAGGGTTGGTAAGAATTATTCGATTTCTCTTCCCGTTACTTTTGACAGCATTAGGCGGTCGATACATTAACCTTCCCCCATTTTTAAGGTGGCTAGATGTAGTATTTCTTCAAGAATTTGCCATTAATAGGCATCATCATCCTGTCGTCGTCTTGATTGATCAGGCGATAGGCTCCGTTTGAGTACACAGTTTCTACTACAAAAGGTCATTCCCACTTGGGTTCGAATTTGCTCTTAGTCTTGTGGGTCATGATTATTGGTCTTTTGACAGTTAAGACCAAGTCTCTTTCTTTGAAAAATCTTCGTTTAAGTTTGTTGTTAAATGCTCTCGAGATGCATGCTTGATACAACTCGATTTGTTGTTACGCATTCAGAATGAAAACTTAGACCTATATCTACGGGCTTAGCCTCGCATTTTAAGCTAGCATAGTCTCGCGACTGGGCTAGTATAGTTTTGCGTTATATGCGGGGTTAGACTTGTGTACTGGTTTAGCCTTGCACACTGAGTTAGATTCATGTGCTGACATAGCCTTGTATACTAACTTAGATTCACTTTTAATTGCGAGCATAACATCGCGCTCCAGGCAGGCGTAGTGATGAGTATCATAAATTGTATTTTTCCTCCCATACTTTATCTATTTTTGTATATAAATAAATGCTACTCGGGTATTTTTAGTGTCTTTTTAGGTAATCTAATTCATACAAGGAGATGGCATGAAATCAGAGTTGGAGTAGGAAATCAAAATCCGAAAAGTTTCTAAAATAGGCAAGATTACGAGATTATGATGTTGCAGAGAGTCAAAGGGCAATACAGTCATCAAAATAAACTTAAAAGGAGAAAATACTCAAGGGGAAGAAAAATCAGAAATTATTTAATTAATTTTACCGCTAATTAGCGGTATTTACAGCTAAATAGTGGCCCAAAGTGGGCCTCACTATCCGATTTTTCTCCCGTGGCTTCGTTGTAAGTTTGTAGTTTCATAATTGTATTAGAATTGGGTTTGGTTTTCGAAGCCTATATATTGGTTGTATCCTTATATTCTAAAAAAAATCATGTAAGTTTTGTACTCGTTTTAAATTAATAAAATTAGGCTTTTACTGAAATTAGTTTAATAGATCTAATATGGATTTATTCATCTTCTTTCTAAAAAAAAATAAAGTTATGATTTTCTATAAATAAATAAAAGATAGAGTTCTCAAATCATAATTCTTTAATAGATTATACTTAATTAATATTTTGATAATCTATACTTAGATGAAGTTTGAAATTCTTATTCTTTGTTTGTTTTTGATTTATCAATAAAGATTTTATTATAAATAAATTAAATTGAGTAAACTTCTAAATCAAAATTCTTTGATAGGTTAAATTTAAGTTCGGTCTTTTGACAGCCTATGCTTAGATTAGGGTTTGAAGTTTATTTATTTTCTTTTGTTTATAAGATTTTCTACTCGATATGATTTGTTTTTAAGAAAGGTGTTATTTTTAATGGTTTATACTTGCACATCACTTGATAGGTCATACTTAAAGGCACTTGATTAAAATCAAATTAAAAAGATCACCTTTATAATATGTTACTTAACCGTGCATAATTAAAAAGATAGGAAAAAAGTGATAATTTATTGTTAGGCTATTATTCTAATGGATTCGAAATTCTAGACTAATCTCTAGAATTTAAAACTCATCCTTCCAACTTAGAATTTTTTGTTAATCCACTAGAACTAAAAAAATAGTAAGAATCGCAAAACACCTTAGATCTCTGTAAGACGACCTGTATAGTAGTACAACCGACACTGTGCGCTTGAAGTAATTTATCACATCAAGTTTTTAGCACTGTTGTCGGGAATCGACGGTGTTTTTCTTGCTTTTTCTAAAGTTTTACGGGTTAACAGTGTGTGTTGAGTGTGTATAGAACTTAAATTTCAGATACAGGAAGTGAAAAGGGAAGATAAGAGTCTCAGAAGCACACTGCAAAAATTAGATAGATACATTTACTGATTTTGCCACTAAATAGCGGTACTTACCGCTATTTAGCGGTACGTTTAGAGCTTTTCTCCCCCAAATTTTGTCTCATTCTGTATTAGGGTTCCTGATTCTATAAAAAAATATTAACAAATATAAAAATAAAATTTTAATTTTTTTATTTTTTTTTCTTTTCCATCTCTTTCCCTCTCCACCTTCTTCAAAAAAAAATTAAAAAAATTTTAAAAAATGTTTCAAAATCTAACAGATTGCTATCATTGTCGTGATCCATATCATAATTATTATCAGTATCCATGGATAGAAAGTTCATTAGGATTATGTCATAATCAAATTTACAACACATATAATGAATCTACGAGCGCTTCTTATATACAAAATTACAATTATGAATAGATGAATAATTCTAATTTTGCATATAATCAAAAGTCATACCAAGAAGCGCTTCTGATCCTTTCTTTATAAGCTATTCATGTTCATGTTCTACATTCAATCATGAACAAGATACTCAATTAAACATATTAAATGAAAGATTAAAAAAATTAGAAGTGAGGTATGCATATCATGAGAATTTACATACAACCCCTTCATATCTGTCATCAAATATGTATACAGATATATCATATCTTTCTCCAAATTTTACTCATGATCTTGAGATGCAGTCATTTGAGGAAAATAAGGAAAATTACGATCATAAGTCTGAGGAACGAAGACGTAGAATAGAGGAAGATATAGAAGTTTTGCTAAAATCATCCTCTCAAAAATTATCCTCTCAAATTGAATCTTGTATGGAAGATCTTCTCAATGCAATTTCTCAAACTAAATTTTTTGGAGATCAACCATCTAATAGTTTGAACATATCTTACTCCAACGAGCAACCACTTCAGTCATCTTTTGAAGTAGATACGATTCAAAATGAATTAAATAATTTTGTATATGATGAGTCTATTATTCAACATTATGATCAACCTATTTTAGACCATTGTGACAATAATTATGAAGAAACCAGTGATAAAGAAAATATTTTGCTTGATGATTTACCTCATGGTGAGCTTGCTAGTGACACATTATCATTTGATTCTTTTGATGAAAATTGTGAAGAAATTTGTGAAGAATAATTTTTATCCCTTCATAATAACTTGACTGATGATAAGTCCACTAGTATGCCATTTTTTTTTAGAATTTTAATGACAGGATTGAAGAAAATTTGCATGACAAGTACATAATAATTGAAGAATGGAAGGAACATCAGAAAGAAGAGGTCATGGTACCTAATGATTTGAAAAGACAATCCAAAATCGAGCTCATAATTCCGCTACATCAAAATGAGTATGTTATTTCACATATTGATAAAACCAAATACTTACTGCCATGAAAGATACTCGTGGGTCGAATATGGACGGTAAAGGTACACTTTCTAAGCTCAAAACTTTACTATTAAATAAAACAAAGAAGAGTAGAAATAAATTGAGAAAAATCAAAAATAAGATGGAGAGATTAAATGTAAAACTGACAAAAAAGCTAAGTTCATCTATATTAAAATGTAAAAGGACACACTATTAGAGTGGAAAGCGATCAAGAGGCCGTAACCGTTTGAATTTTCTAATAAGTATATAATATTTGTATAATATTTTTCTTATTTATTTTACCACCCTTAGTTTGTATATGAGGTCATATACGAGTTTAGGTGTGGGGGAGTAGGTTAGGATATTTTTTTTGTGTTTTTCTAAGATTATAGTTTTTTTAGAGTTTTTATTTTATTTTTGGGTTTCTTTATTTTACACTTTACGTAACTAACTGGAAAAAAATAAAAAAACTGAAATAAATAAATTAATAATAAATTTATGTATTTTTATCAATAGAGTAACCAAATTACAGATAAAGGAACAAATTTAGATTTGAAATTGGATAGAAGAGTACATTGGATGATACACTTTGAAGTTTATGAAAAAAATCAAAATCTGAAAAAGAAATACCGCTAACAGTAGTTTTGAGGTAAGTATATATCTATTTTTCACTTCACAATAGTTTATTAGGTTAAGGACAAATATGATAACAATTGAGTAAGTCTTCTCTCTCTAAAAAAAATGAGAATAAAATAATGGGGTGCGCCTGGTATTAAGGCAATAGTCTCGAGAGTGATAAAATAATAGGGTGCGCCTGATATTAAGTCAATAGCCTCAAGAGTGAAAAAAATAGTATGATCTAAGTAATTGGGTACTTCGCACCTAAGTAAGCGTGAATATTCGCAAGAAAAGTTAAATACTCTAAAAAAAGAAAAAGAAAAGAGTGAACCGAGTAATCGGATACATTGCGCCTAAGTAAGCATAAATACTCACATGAAAAGTGAAATATTCTTAAAAAAGGAAAAAAAAGAAAAAAATATTATGAGAGAGGAGATGAATCATGAGTTAGAGTTGGAGTCCAAAACTGAAGTAGACTATCACACGTGCACGTAGATGTATAGGAACCAATGGATTATCTGTTAGTGGGTATTGAAAGATAAGATTTGAATTTTTGATTAAAATGATAAGTGTATCTAATATGACGCTCGATTTGAAAATTGATCATCTAAATACGTTTTTGAGTCGTATATTAGTGAGATTAATTGATGAAAATATTATTAAAAAAAAATTTCTTTCTTTTGTATAAATTTTTTAATTTTTTAATTTTTTAATTTTTGGTTATACTTATTTATATTTACTTTATTTCTTAATCTATTTTTTTCATGAATTTTGTGGGTATATTCACTGCAAACCCTCATGAGACAACACTCGTCTACGAGGGTAACCTAGGGGTTTAAAGGCTTGTTGCACGTGCTAAGTGCAATCGCAATTCCTGCGAAAGTGAGTTAGGATTTTTCTTTTTCTTCTAAAGTTTAGGTTTTGCTCGAGCACTAGCAAAAGATAGGTGTGGGGGTGTGATGAGTATCATAAATTGTATTTTTTTCTCCTATATTTTATCTACTTTTGTATATAAATAAATGCTACTCGGGTATTTTTAGTGTCTTTTTTAGGTAATCCAATTCGTACAAGAAAATGACATGAAATTTGAGTTGGAGTAGGAAATCAAAGTCCGAAAAGTTTCTAAAACAAGATTATGAGACTACGATGCTGCAGAGAGTCAAAGTGCAATACAGTTATCAAAATAAACTCAAAGGGAGAAAATACTCGAGGGGAAGAAAAATTAGAAATTATTTAATTAATTTTACCGCTAATTAGCAGTATTTACCACTAAATGATGCCCAAAGTGGGCCCCACTATTCTCCCGTGGCTCTATTGTAATTTTGTAGTTTCACAATTATATTAGAATTGGTTTGGTTTTCTGAAACCTATATATTGGTCGTATCCTTGTATTCTAAA
This sequence comes from Dracaena cambodiana, assembly GCA_036321105.1. Lineage (NCBI taxonomy): Eukaryota > Viridiplantae > Streptophyta > Magnoliopsida > Asparagales > Asparagaceae > Dracaena > Dracaena cambodiana. The sequence goes on along the minus strand of JAYEPQ010000012.1, from coordinate 22,236,587 downwards.
AAAATCCTGTAAGTTTTGTACTCGTTTTAAATTAATAAAATTAGGATTTTACTGAAGGGGTGACGGCCACAATACCGTGTTCCAGAGGTAAGCTTTTATTTTTAATTCTTTATTCACTTTTTAGATAGAGTTAATTGCTTTCTAGTATAGATTTATTCGCTTTCTAGATTAGATTTTATTGTGTTCATAAATAAAAATAGGATTTTTCTTAGTAGAATTATGAGCAGCTAATTTTCTTTAGCCCTAGAATGTAGATGAAGTTAGTTTAATAGATCTAATATGGATTTATCTCACCTTCTTTCTAAAAAGAAAAAAAGTTATGATTTTTCTATAAATAAATAAAAGGTAGAGTTCTCAAATCATAATTCTTTGATAGATTATGCTCAATTAATATTTTGATAATCTATACTTAGATGAAGTTTGGAATTCTTATTCTTTGTTTGTTTTTAGAATTATCAATAAAGATTTTATTATAAATAAATTGAATTGAGTAAACTTGTAAATCAAAATTCTTTGATAGGTTATACTTAAGTTCAGTTTTTTGATAGCCTATGCTTATATTAGGGTTTGAAGTTTATTTATTTTCTTTTGTTTATAAGATTTTCTACTCGATATGATTTGCTTTTAAGAAAGATGTTATTTTTTATGGTCTATACTTGCACATCACTTGATAGGTCATACTTAGGGGCACTTGATTAAAATCAAATTAAAAAGTTCACCTTTTTAATATGTTACTTAACCATGCATAATTTAAAAGATAGGAAGAAAGAGATAATTTATTATTAGGCTATTATTCTAATGGATTCGAAATTCTAGGCTAATCTCTAGAATTTAAAACTCATCCTTCCAACTTAGAATTCTTTGTTAATCCACTAGAACTAAAGAAATAGTAAGAATCGCAAAACACTTTAGATCTCTGTAGGACGACCTGTATAGCACTACAATCGATACTGTGCGCTTGCAGTAATTTATCACATCACGTAGCATTGTACTTGAGTTACTTTATACGAGTTTAGCCTCTTAACTTGATCCCTCTATGCGTGCTTAACCGTAAGGTTTACTGGATGCGGGTCACACCCCCTGTGTGGGCCTCATTTGATTGGTTATGACCCATTGTAAACCAATGACCACCTTCTTCTTCATCGGATATTATGCAAGGCTATTGGTTGGCCTATCGCCTTAAATCCCTGATGCAGAGTATGACCTTCCGTCTTCTGAAGTTTATGCGGGGCTGAGAGTTAGTTTCGCACTTTAGCCATGAGCATAACCTTGCGTTTAGATAATTTTATGCTGGCTTGACATCACATTGTATACGGAGTTTGCTTTGCCTTGCATACGAAGTTTATTAGTGTGGCCCCACCCCCCGTGTGGGCCCCACCCCCGTGTGGGCCACATTTGAATGATCATTGAATTCAATTGACCGCCTTCTTCTTCCTTGATGTTTACGCCAGGCTAAGAGTTAGCTTCGCTTTTTGGACTTTTTCGTGCTTTGGATTTTCCTCGCACGTTATATCTGTCGCACGTTAGCTTATCTTTACGTATTGAGAGTTTTATGCCCGGTTGCAATTTTGCCGTATATTCTGCATCTCTTCCAGTAATGAAATTATCAAGATTGAGACTAGGCTCGCCGCGCAAGATGAAGGCTCGCCGTGCAAGACGAAGGCTGGGCTCAACGAGCGATGTGCTAGACTGGGCTCGTCATAGGAGGCGGAGGCTAGGCTCACTGCGGAGGCGGATGGTTGGGCTCGTCTTGTGTATGTGTTATCCTCGCATATCAATTGTGTTACGGAAAATTGCAAATTAGTTCCTTTATCTGTAATTAGGTTGATCTATTGATAAAAATACATAAAAATATATATCCTAAGCCACTCCCCCACACCTAAACTCGTATATGCCCTCATATACAAACCAAGTGTGGTAAAATAAATAAGAAAACTATGATATACATATTATACATTTACTAAAAAATTCAAACCGGTTATGACCTTTTGATCGCTTTCCACTCTCATAGCGTGTCCTGTTATGTTTTGATATGGATGAACTTAGCCTTTTATTCATTTGCATTTAACCTCTCCATCTTGTTTTTGAGTTTTCTCAATTTATTTCTATCTTTCTTTTTTTATTCAATAATAAAATTTTGAAGTTAGAAATTGTACCTTTATCGTCGATATTTGACCCACAAGAATCTTTCATAGCAGTAAGTTTTTTTATTTTATCAACTTGTGAAATAACATACTCACTTTGATGTTGCAGAGTCATGAGCTCGATTTTGAATTGTCCTTCTAAATCATTAGATACCATAATATCTTTCTTTTATAGTTTCCTCCAATCTTCAAGTATTATAGGCTTGTCATGCAAATTTTCTCCAATCCTGTCATCAAAATTCTCAAAAGAAAATATTATACTAGTGAACTTATTATTAGTCAAGTTATTATGAAGGGATAAAAATTCTTTTTCACAAATTTCTTCACAATTTTCATCAAAAGAATCAAATGATAATTGTCACTAGCAAGCTCATAATGAGACAAATCACCATGCAAATTTTTTCTTTATCACCAATTTCTTCATAATTATTTTCACAATGGTTTAAAATAGATTGATCACAATGTTGAATTATACACTCATCATGCACAAAATTATTCAATTCATTTTGAATCATATCTACTTCAAAAGATGACTGAAGTGGTTACTCGTTGGAGTCAGATATATTCAAATTATTAGATGGTTGATCTCCAAAAAGTTTAGTTTGAGAAATCGTTTTGAGAAGATCTTCCATACAAGCTGCAGTTTGAGAGGATGATTGTGACAAAGTTTGTACACCTTCCTCTATTCTACGTTTTCACTCCTCAGACTCATGATTGTAATTTTTCTTATTTTCTTCAAATGATTACATCTCGAGATCATGAGTGAAATTTGATGGTGGATATGATAGATCTGTGTACATATTTGATGACAGATATAAAGTGGTTGAAGGTAGATTCTCATGACATGCATAGTTTGCTACTAATGTTTTTAATCTTTCATCTAACATGTTCAATTGAATATTTTGTTCATGGTTGAATGTAGAACATGATGATGAATAGCTCATAAAGAAAGGATCAGATGGAGGACTCTCTTGGTATGGCTCTTGATTATATGCAAAATTAAAATTATTCATCCATTCATAATTGTAATTTTGTGTATAAGAAGTACTCGTAGGTTCATTATATGTATTGTGAATTTGATTATGACCTAGTCCTAGCGAACTTCCTATCCATGGACACTGATAATAATTATGATATGGATCACGACAATGATAGCAACTAGTTTGATTTTGAAACATTTTTTTAAATTTTTTTTTGAAAAAGGAGGAGAGAGAGAGAAGATGGAAAAGAAATAAAAAAATATTGATTGTTTTTTTTTTGAATTTTTTTACAGAACCAGGGAACCAAATCACAGAACAAGAGGAAATTCGAGTTCAAAATCACCTTTACTTGCCGCCAATTGGCGGTTTGGGCCTCTAAATAGTGGCTAAACCAGAGAGTTTGACTCTCTGGTTTCTGCTGCTTAGTCCAGAGACTCTTCTAATCCTTTTTATCTTCCTGTATCTGCAATTACTGTTTCTTGCACATCAACACATACTGTTAACCCGTAAAACGTTAGAAAAAGCAAGAAAAATACCGTCGATCCCCGGCAACAGTGCCAAAAACTTGATGTGATAATTTAACTGCAAACACACAGTATCGGTTGTAGCGCTATACAGGTCGTCCCACAGAGATCTCAGGTGTTTTGCGATTCTTACTACTTCTTTAGTTCTAGTGGATTAACAAAGAATTCTAAGTTAGAAGGATGAGTTTTAAATTCCAGAGATTAGCTTAGGATTTCGAATCCATTAGAATAATAGCCTAACAATAAACTATCTCTTTCTTTCTATCTTTCTAATTATGCATGGTTAAGTAACATATTAAAAAGGTGATCTTTTTAATTTGATTTTAATCAAGAGGCCCTAAGTATGACCTATCAAGTGATGTGCAAGTATAGACCATCAAAAATAACACCTTTCTTAAAAACAAATCATATCGAGTAGAAAATATCATAAACAAAAGAAAACAAATAAACTTCAAACCCTAATCTAAGCATAGGCTATCAAAAGACCGAATTTAAATATAACATATCAAAGAAATTAGATTTACAAGTTTATCCAATTCAATTTATTTATAAGAAAATCTTTATTGATAATTCTAAAAATAAACAAAGAATAAGAATTCCAAACTTCATCTAAGCATAGATTATCAAAATATTAATTAAGTATAATCTATCAAAGAATTATGATTTGTAAACTCTCTCTTTTATTTTTTTATAGAAAAATCAGAACTTTATTTATTTTTAGAAAGAAGATGAGATAATTCCATATTAGATATATTAAACTAAGTTCATCTACATCCTAGGGCTAAAGAAAATTAGCTATCCATAATTCTAGAAAGTAAAATCCTATTTTTATTCATGAACGCAATTAAATCTAATCTAGAAAGCCATAAAACCTAAACTAGAAAGCAATTAACTCTATCTAAAAAACAAATAAGTAATTAAAAGTAACGGCTTACCTCTGGAGCATGGTATTGTGGCCGTCACCCCTTCAGCAAAATCCTAATTTTATTAAGTTAAAAACAAGTACAAAACTTTCAGGATTCTCCATAGAATACAAGGATACGGCCAATATATAGGTTTCGAAAAACCAAACCCAATTCTAATACAATTGTGAAACTACAAGACTAAAACGAAGCCACGGGAGAAAACTAGGGTTGTGGGGCCCACTTTGGGCCACTAATTAGCGGTAATTACCGCTAATTAGCCGTAAAAATATGTATTTATTTTACAATTTTTTTTCTCCTCGAGTATTTTCTCCTTTTGAGTTTATTTTGATGACTGTATTGTACTTTGACTCTCTGCAGTATCATGGTCTCGTAGTCTTGCCCACTTTAGAAACTTTTCGGACTTTAATTTCCTACTCCAACTCTGATTTCATGCAATTTCCTTGTATGAATTGGATTACCTGAAAACACACTAAAAATACCCGAATAGTATTTAATTATATACAAAAATATGTAAAGTATGGGAGGAAAAACACAATATATGATACTCATCATCTCGCATTTTGGATCTTTTGCACTATTGAATAAGTCCTATATGCTTGCTTGGCTTTGCATAGTCTTGTACTGTTCACAGGTATTAGCCTCGCATTCTTTATGCTAGCTTCATAAATATCCTTGTTTGGTTGGATGTGGGTCCCACCCCTGCATGGGACTTGTATGGTTGTCTGTGACCATGAAATTCATCATGCGGTAATAGATTACTTCTTCTTGTAATAGACTATGCGGGGCAGAACCTTAGTCTCGCATTTCTGTTCACTTTTGTACTCTGTATGAGTTCTATGTACTTGTCTAGCCTCGCGCACTAGTATAACTGATGAGTGTCATATGTTGCATATTTATAGCCTCTATATTATCTACTTTTGTATTTAAATAATTGTTACTCAGGTATATTTAGTATGTTTTTATAGGTAATAAATGATTCGAAAGGAAGAGAAGAAGAAGATGCAAATTTGTCAAGAATATGAGTAAAGAAAGTCAATTTTGGTGAAGACATAAGTAGAAAATTCAAGAGTATTTGGCCAAAATAAAGCTTAAATTGAAAAAATTTATGTAGGAGAAATTTGTAGATTTCGGAATTATCTTTGAAATGAGTTCATGAACAGCTTAATCCGAGCTCAAATACAAACGTTATGGTCATTTTACTGAAGCACTGTAGAGTGAAAAATCCGATCCAGCAGGCTACAGGTCTGCTAAACTTAATTTCGAATTTTGGACTCGAAACTTAGTATTTTATGCCATCTAATCTCAACCATTGGTTACTAATACCTATAGATTGGATTAAGATTATGTATCTTGAGATTAGTTTATGTTATATTAGGATTATATCTTTTGTATTGAGTTTGAGTAGGAGTAGGATTGTGATTGGATTATAAATACCCTATGAATCCTTTTAAATTGAGGAGAGCTTTTTAGATGTAATTTTTTACTCTTTTTAATAAAATTAGGATTTTACCGAAGGGGTGATGGTCGCAATACCGTGCTCCAGATGTGCGCCATTATTTTCAAGTTCTTTCTAGTAAGTAGAAATATTTTATTTGTCTTTTTAGATAGATTTTGCTTTCTAGTATAGATTTATTTGCTTTGTAGTATAGATTAATCTTGCTTTGTCGGAAATAGAATTTTCATAGCTTTTATAAATAAAAATAGGATTTTGATAATTAGGAGTATGAGTAACTAATTTACTTTAGCCCTAGGATGTAGATGAAATTAGTTTAATAGATCTAACATAGATTTATCTCATCTTCTTTCTAAAAATAAATAAAGTCATGATTTTTCTATAAATAAATAAAAGATAGATTTCATAAATCATAATATTTTGATAGATTATACTTAATTCATATTTTGTTAATCTATACTTAGATGACATTTGGAATTCATATTCTTTGTTTTATTTATAAAATTATTAACAAGATTTTTCTATAAATAAATTGAATAGAATAAACTTGTAAATCAAATTTCTTTGATAGGTTATACTTAAGTTTGATTTTTTGATAGCATATACTTAGATTAGGGTTTGAAGTTTATTTTTTTTGTTTTTGTTTATAAGATTATCTACTAGATATAATTTGTTTTTAAGAAAGATGTTATTTTTGATGATATATACTTGCACGTCACTTGATAGGTAATATTAGGGGAACTTAATTAAAATAAAATTAAAAAGATCACATTTTTAATGTGTTAGTTGATCGTGCATAATTAAAAAGTTATGAAGAAAGAGATAATTCATTGTTAGGCTATTATTCTAATGGACTCGAAATTCTAGGCTAAAATTTAGGACTTAAAACTAATCCTCTCAATTTAGAAACTCATAATTAATTTGATAGAACTAAAGAATTAGTGAGAACGCAAAAACACCCTAAATCTCTATGGGAATGACTTGTATAGTGCTACACCGATACTATGTGCTTCTAGTAGATATTTCATATCAAATTTTTGGCGTCGTTGTCGGGGATCGACGGTATTTTTCTTATTTTTTCTAACGTTTTACGGGTTAACAGTGTGTGTTGAGTGTTCAGGGACCTAAAAGCTTAGATATAGGAAGCAAAACGGGATGAGAAGAGTCTCAGAAGTGCACTACAAAAACCATAGAGCAAAACTCTCTAGTTTTGTTTCTAAATAGCGGCACTTGCAGCCATTTAGCCACACTTTTGGTGATATTCTCCCCTAATTTTTCTCTGGTTCTGTATTTCATGTCCCTGGTTCTGAAAAAATACAAAACAAAAATTAGGCACTGTAGGAATTACATTTTATTCTTTTATCATATTCCTTCCACCGTTTTATCTTCACCACACCCCACTTCTTTTATTAGTTTAGGAAATTCACGCATCCACTCACGATCGCTGGTTCATGCCACATTGGACCTGTGATCAATTTGGTTGACTAGTAAGATCAGATTTGTTCATGGGAGACAAGATAAACCAACCGATCCCGATCCTTCAGGATCGATGTTACCTGTTGTGCACATCACTACCATCATGAATAAAACTTCCAGACGTAGCGGGTAATCACTATGAATTGAAGCTGCAGTACATCAGTATATTTCCTAAATTCACTGGTCTGACTCTGAGGATGCATATTTCTTTATCAGTGAATTTCAGAAAGTGTGCATGATAATTAAACTGCAGCACTTATTGAAGGATGCAATTAAACTCCACTTCATCCCATTCGCTCTCAAAGATAATGCCAAGAAGTGGTTGTACAGTATGCCTACTAATTCAATCACTACATGGAATAAATTCATTGCAGTGTTTCTTAAGAAGTATTATCCCATGCATAAGATGACAAGAATTCAAAATCAAACTAATCAATTTCGTCAAGTGCTGGGAGAACCATTCTAGAAATACTTAGAATGGTTCAAAGATCTATTAGCTCAGTGCGCCCACCATGCGATAGAAAAGTGGCGGTTGTGTCAAATCGTGTATGAAGAACTCGATTACACATCCAAAACTATTCTTGAGTCCATGTGTTATGGAGAGTTCGTGAGAAAGAATGAGGATGAAGCATGGGACTTCCTAGAGGACCTATCGTGGAAAACTATATAGTGGGAAAGTCCCATTGAGAAACCCAGTGCATCAATTTTTGTACATAAGGGTGAGATCCATAGCGTCGACAGCTCTATAGCTGTCAAAGCTAATATTGCAACCCTTATGTGGATAATTGAGGGGTTAGAGACTCCTTGTGCTCTACCGGTGGATCAAGTAAATCAAACTCAAGTTTCCACATGCTTTAAATGCGGAACTCCGAATCATATTATGGAGTAGTATCCATTATTAATAAATCTCATGGATCCCATACTTAAGCAGGCTAAAGCCTTGTATCAACAACCCATGAACAATTCTTATGCTCCTACATATAATCCTACCCGGAGGAACCATTCAAATCTCTCATGGGGTCAGGGCAATATCAGGGAGCCCCCAACCCTAGCATGCAATCTCCAGCCAATGGTCAGTTTCCAAGACCAAAAGTGGGTGCTTATTAAAAGCCAAATGCTACAAATCAAGAGAACAACCAGAATAGACCACCTATGCATAATCAATCATATCCACAGCAGGGGTCTAATAATGATTATGACAGATGGCTAATGACACTTGAAAGGGATGTGGGGAACCTTTCAAGATGACATCCAATTTAGACACACAAATGCAAAACTTAATAAAAGTGTCTACTAATTTTATACAATGGACCGACCAACAACCTTTTGCAAGTTCTTAGTCGATCAAAAATATAGAGCAGCAAGTTGGACAGTTAGCCATATAGCTGAGTGAGCAGGGGCTAGGTACCTTTCCGAGCCAACCAATAATGAACCCCAACTCTAACTCATCTCAGTCTATTTCAACCCATGTTCACCAATGCAATACCATTCACACGCTCAGATCTGGTAAGTAAGTGGAAAATAATATAGCCATGCCCCATGATCTCACTCCTATTTTGTAGGCTACACCATATTTTTCATCTCTTTCTCTACATCTATCTCCATCACATGCTCAATTGGAGGAACCTATTCTTAAGCCTAAAGCAGCATATCCCAATCAGCTTAGGAAGCATTTACCGCAAGTAGAGATAATTCTTGAAACATTTCAATAGGTGAAGGTTAATATTTCACTCCTTGATATTATACAACAGGTTCCTGCTTATGCCAAGTTTCTCAAGAATTTGTGTACTAAGAAATGCATAAGAAACGTTTCTGAGAATGTTTTTCTTACTGCAAATATATCGCAAATCCTCTCTAACTTTTTGCTTCTCAAATATAAAGATTCAGGTTCCTCCACAATCTCATGCACCATTGGGAACACTACATTTGATAGGACGTTGCTTGATCTAACGGCAAGTGTCAACTTGCTTCCTTATACTATTTATCAGTAACTGGGGTTAGAAAACTTCAACTTGCCAAGATCACATTACAGCTAACTGATCGTTCGATCAATAGACCACATGGTATCGTTGAAGTTGTGCTCATTAAGGTCGGCAATTTTATTTTTCCTATAGACTTCATTGTCTTATAAACTGAGCTGATTTTCAATCCACGGAATCAAATTCCTGTTATCTTGAGTAGATCATTCCTTGTAACATCAAATGTATTAATTGATTGTAGGAGTAATCTCATGAAGCTATTATTTGGGAATATGACTGTGGTATTGAACATATTCAATATAGATGAGCACACAATGAGCTCCCTCATTGAGGTAAACATGATTCACATTTGCACTCTCATTCTACCTCTTGCACTGATGATGAACCCTTATTTGAGCAAATTTTTGAAGATAAACTCATATTATTAGATGAATTAGCACATACTGATAATGATACTTGTGCAACTGTGCCATTGATTTATGAGCAAACTTTTGAGGATTTGTTTGTAGAGAAACTCGCATTACTTCTTGAGTTAGAAGGGCCACCACCATATTCACTTGATCATATAGCATTCTTATCACCTCACGATATTTCTACATGTATGTTTATTACTAACGATGATTGGAAGATTAATGAAGAATTCTTTAACCCAATTATTAATAGTTATATGTGGACAAAGAAAAAGCGAGGGCGGCATAAAATACAGATAGGTAATTTTGTGACTTGTAGGAGGATGATGAGATACAATAATGCACCCACTTCACGTTTAAAATACACACACTATGAAAGTGGGAAGCGATCAAGAGGTCATAACTGCTTTTCATGCGTTAATAGGGTGATGATATTAAGATCGTTACTTTTTACGACTCTCGTTATTTGTATAATATTTGTACAATAGTTTTCATATTTATTTCCTTTGGTTCGTATATGAAGGCATACACGAGTTTAGGTGTGGGGGAGTGGGTTAGGATATTTTTTTCATATTTTTTAGGGGTTTAAGTTTTTTTTAGAATTTTTATTTTATTTTTAGATTTTTGGGTTTCTTTATTTTACACTTCAGATATTTTTTTTAGGGTAACTAACTACAAAAAACTAAAAAATATTAATTATATATTTTCATCAATAGATCAACCTAATTACAAATAAAAGAATAAATTTAGATTTGAAATTTGATGGAAGAGTATATCGGATGATACACTCAGAATTTTTTTAAAAAGATTAAAATCCAAAAAATAAATCCCGCTAACAGTAATTTTGAGGTAAGTATACATCTATTTTTCACTTCACAATAGTTTATTAGATTAAGAACAAAGATGATAATGATTGAGTAGTCTTCTCTCTCTAAACAAGAAAAAAAGAAAAAAAGAAAAAAGGGGGTGAGCCTGCTATTAAGGCAATAGACTCAGAAATGAAAAAAAAAGTGAGAAGATAAAAAGGGGGAGCCTAGTATTAAGACAATAGTCTCAAGAGAGACAAAAAAAGGTTGAGTTTGATATTAAGGAAATAGTCGCAAGAGTGAAAAAAAAGTATGATCCAAGTAATCAGGTACTTTGCACCTAAGCAAGTGTTAATATTCGTATGAAATATAAAATATTCTTAAAAAGAAAAAAAGAAAAAAAATTGTTATGAGAGAGGAGATGAATCATGAGTTAGAGTTAGAGACAAAGGCCGAAGTAGACTATCACGCATGCACGTAGATGTATAGGACCCAATGAATTATTTGTTAATGGGTATCGAAAGATAGGATTTGAGATTTTGATTAAAATGATAAGTGTATCTGATATGATGCTTGATTTGAAAATTGATAATCTAAATGCATTCTTGAGTTTGTATATTAGTGAGATTAATTGAATAAAATATAATAAAAATTATTTTTCTTCCTTTCGTATAAAATTTTTATTTTTCTTGATTTTTGATTAACCTTATTTTTCTTTTCTTTACTCCTTAATATTTTTTCTTCACGAATTTTGTGGGTATATTTACTACAAACCCTCACGAGACAACACTCATCCATTAGGGTAAGTTAGGGGTTTAAAGGTTTGTTGCACGTACTAAGTGCAATCACAATTTATATAAAAGTGAGTTAGGATTTTTCTTTTCCTTTTTGGGTTTAAGTTTTGCTCGATGACTAGCAAAAGATAGGTGTGGGGTGTGATGAGTGTCATATGTTGCATATTTATAACCTCCATATTATCTAGTTTTGTATTTTAAAATGATAAGTGTATCTGATATGATGCTTGATTTGAAAATTGATAATCTAAATGCATTCTTGAGTTTGTATATTAGTGAGATTAATTGAATAAAATATAATAAAAATTATTTTTCTTCCTTTCGTATAAAATTTTTATTTTTCTTGATTTTTGATTAACCTTATTTTTCTTTTCTTTACTCCTTAATATTTTTTCTTCACGAATTTTGTGGGTATATTTACTACAAAGCCTCACGAGACAACACTCATCCATTAGGGTAAGTTAGGGGTTTAAAGGTTTGTTGCACGTACTAAGTGCAATCACAATTTATATAAAAGTGAGTTAGGATTTTTCTTTTCCTTTTTGGGTTTAAGTTTTGCTCGATGACTAGCAAAAGATAGGTGTGGGGTGTGATGAGTGTCATATGTTGCATATTTATAACCTCCATATTATCTAGTTTTGTATTTTAATAATTACTACTCAGGTATATTTAGTATGTTTTTATAGGTAATAAAGGAGTCGAAAGGAAGCGAAGAAGAAAATGCAAATTTGTCAAGAATATGAGTGAAAAAAGTCAATTTTGGTGAAGACAGAAACTCAAGTGCAGCAGTAGTAACTTCAAGAGCATATTTGGCCAAGATAAAGCTTAAATTAAAAAGTTTTGTGTAGACGAAATTTGTAGATATCGGAATTATCTTCAAAATGAGTTTAAGAACAGCTCAATTAGAGTTTAAATACAAAAGTTATGGCCATTTTACTAAAGCACTAAAGAGTAAAAAATCCGTTCCAGCAGGCTATGGGTCAGCTAAACTTAATTTCAGGTTTTAGACCCGAAAATTAGTATTTTATACCATCTAATACTATTGGTTTATAATACCTATGGATAAGATTAAGATTATGTATCTTGAGATTAGTTTATATTGAATTAGATTTATATCTTTTGTATTGACTTTGAGTAAGAGTTGTGTTTGGGTTATAAATACCTCATGAATCCTTGTAAATTGAGGAGAGCTTTTTAGATGTAATTTTGTACTCTTTTTAATAAAAATTAGAGTTGTGCCGAAGGGGTGATGGCCACGATACCGTGCTCCAGAGGTGCGCCATTATTTTCAAGTTCTTTCTAGTAATTAGAAATATTTTATTTGTCTTTTTATATAGATTTAATTACATTCTAGTATATATTTATTTGCTTTGTAGTATAGATTTATCTTGCTTTGTCGAAAAATAGAATTTTTTATGGCTTTCATAAATAAAAATAGGATCTTGTTAATTAGGAGTATGAGTAACTAATTTACTTTAGCTTTAGAATGTAGATGAAATTAGTTTAATAGATCTTATATGGATTTATCTCATCTACTTCCTAAAAAGAAATAAAGTCATAATTTTTCTATAAATAAATAAAAGATAAATTTCATAAATCATAATACTTTGATAGATTATACTGAATTCATATTTTGATAATCTATACTTAGATGAGATTTGGAATTCATATTCTTTATTTTTATTTATAGAATTATTAACAAGATTTTCATATAAATAAATTGAATAGAATAAACTTGAAAATCTAATTTCTTTGATAGATTATACTTAAAGTTTGTCTTTTGATAGCCTATACTTAGATTAGTATTTGAAGTTTATTTCTTTACTTTAGTTTATAAGATTATCTACTAGATATAATTTATTTTTAACAAAGATGTTATCTTTGATTATCTATACATGCACGTCACTTGATAGGTCATATTTAGAGGCACTTAATTAAAATCAAATTAAAAATATCACATTTTTAATGTGTTACTTGATCATGCATAATTAAAAAGTTTGGAAGGAAGAGATAATTCATCGTTAGGCTATTATTCTAATGGATTCAAAATCCTAAGCTAAAATTTAGGACTCTAAACTAATCCTCTCAATTTAGAAACTCATAGTTAATTTGATAGAACTAAAGAATTAGTGAGAACGCAAAAATACCCTAGATCCCTGTGGGAACAATCTGTATAGTACTACACCAATACTGTGCACTTGCAGTAGATATTTCACATCAATAACCATGCACACTGATTTAGTCTCGAGCTAGCCTTGCATTTGGACGAGTTTACACTGTTTTAGTCTCGAATTAGCTTCATGCCTTAGATAATTTTACGTTGACTTAGCCTCACGTTGTACACGGACAAAGCCTTGAGTTCTTACTTTGGGCCACTTGATTTAATTTTCTTACCCTCAGTATGATAGAGTTGGCGATAGTTTTACTCTCTTCCCACTGCCTTAATGGCATTGGGCAATAAAAATTCATACATTTTTTTTCTTTTTTAAATTTTTTCTTTTTTCTTTTTTTATAATTTATGACAATTATTTTGTTGTCGTCGCATTCGCGGACACCTTCTTCTGTTCTTATCTCAATTGGATCACATTTTTATCGATGAGTGCCTGAATTTTATCTTTTAGATCATAGCAATCCTTCGTTGGGTGCCAATATTTTAATGGTAGAGACAATACTTTGGGTTGCTAGTCTTCCCTGCTTCCTCTAGCCTTGGATTTTCGGATAACCTAAGCAGCCCCTTTTGTTGAGCAAATTAAACAAAGTCAATGTTTGTTCATCCTTGAAAGCGTACGTCCATTATGATCTAGAAGAATCTCGATTATTATGTACTTTTTTGTTTGCAGCAGGTTTGGTGGTCATTACCTCCTTTCCATTAGGATGGAATGACTGTGGTCGTGGTTGATTTATGGCCATCCTCCTCTGAGCATGACTCATCAATACGCCGGATTATATCATCCACTTGTTGTCCTTATTTGACCAGATCCTTCCAGATTTTGGACTTTACTACTTCTATTTTGACTAATATTTTAGTCTGGAGATTGTGTTTGCAAGTCTCCACCAATGTTTCCTATGACATGCCATATGGGTATCGCACTGACATTTCGCAGAAACACTCAACGAAGTTTAATTGTCTCGTCTTCTTTTAGCTTGAATGTTAGAAGAGAGTGGATGGATACTTCGATATCGTCTTCAAAGAAGTGGGTTAGGAACTCCCTCTCCACATCAGACCAGGCATTGATGGTTCTCGGAGGCAGCTGCATAAACCAAATGCATACAAACCCTCGTAGGATACTTGCAAAAATTTTTGTCATCATTAGGTTATTGCCCATGAGATGGCCGGTCTGCGAAAGAAAATAGTAAATAACTGGTTTGGAGATCCTTTCCCATCATATGATTCTAACTTCAAAGGCTTATACTTTGGCGGAAATGGTGCAGAATCCTATTCTATCGGATAGGGTCTCGCATCCCCGTCTCTTGCAATCCTTTTCAGTGCATTAACGCTTCTATTTGACTTTGAAGCTTATCCAATTTTTCGGCATGAGGATCAACGAAATATTCCTCCTTACTGTCTTCTCCCTCAACATCTGGGTAGGTCTGGTTTCATCCTTCTTGGTCTTAACAGAAGAGGAAGAATCTCCTGGTCCGTCTTCTATACTCTTTTGAGTATTCTCCAAGACCTTCGCAATCATTGCTTTGAGGTCTTTGATACTTTTTTGTTGCTCTTGGATGACGTGTTCTTGCACCTCAATCTTTTGACTCATCTCCATATGAACTGTCCTTCTCTCAGACCAAGAGGAAGTATGCGATCGGAGCATTGCTATGGCTGAATGATCGCTGAACACTTCATATTCTTCATCAGGAACCCCCTACCAATCTTTCGTAACTGCAAGGAGCCGTCACATCTGACCTAAGGCATGTGTGATGATAGATTTTCTCTGCTTTCGTATCAGAGGCATACTCTTCGATGACTGGCTTCTTGCCTTTATTCGCCATATTTGATGTAAAAACAGGCAACTCTTGGTCTGAGTCAGAGTCTCGCCTCTGCAGTCGTCTTCTCTTCAGAATGCAAGATTTCAGTGCTGACAGCTAGCTGAACACCGATATTCACGGGGCTTCACAGCGACAGTGAGTTAAAACTGCAACGGTTAACTCCTCACAACAGCATGACTGATGAGGTCTTGCCATCCTTCTTTTATTTGTGAGATATCTCCACGAATTTGGAGTTCCTTCATGCGGTACTGATTCAACCATGTTTAGCGGGCGAGGCTCGCTTTCTGAGCGAGGTCTATTTGTCCAAACAAGCGGTTTAGCGGAATCATGGACGTTATTTTTGTTAGCCCCCAGATTGGTTCGATACCCAGCATTAGTTTTGAAATATTTTGCACAAAACTGCCTAGCAGCCTTGCATTCTCTTGTTCTTATATGAGGCTGAGATTTAATTTTAGCCTAGCACACTAGACGATCTTCACGTGCTGGACAAGCATAGCATGCTGATCTAGCCTCGCATGCTGGCCTAGTTGAACTAGCCTCGTGTGCTGACTTAGACTTAGTTCAGTTTTCAAGTTTACTTATGCTAGGCTAGCGAGACAGCAGACCACTAGGATGGCCAGGCTAAGGTCCGCTAGACTAAGACCCGCTGATTGATTTATGCCAAGTTGCGTTTCGCCAAGCTGATGACCGCTAGGCTAAGGTCCGCTAAACTTATTTTTGCCAAGTTGTGTTTTGCCAAACTGATGACAGCTAGGCTGAGGTCCGCTAGACTTAGGTCCGCTGGGCTGATTTATGTTAAGTTGCGTTTCACAAAGCTTATGACCGCTGGGCTGAGGTCCGCTACGCTGATTTTTACCAAGTTATGTTTTGCCAAACTGATGACCACTAGGCTGAGATCCACTAGGCTGAGATCCGCTAGCCTGATTTATGCCAAGTTGAGTTTTGCCAAGCTGATGACCACTAGGCCAGCCACGCTGAGGTCCGCTAGGCAGGATTTTGCCAAGCTGCAGACCGCTATGTTGGCTTTGCGACTTGCATGCTTCTTCCTTCATGCTAGGCTGATTTTGAGCATGACATCCTTCTTGCTTCATGCTAGGTTGATTTTGAGCCTGACATGCAAAGCGGGCTTTGGATACCTTACGGCATGCTCTCTGATTCTGGTTGCGAATTTGGGAGTGTCTTTATGTTGCGATAGGTTCTCCTTTGGCGTTATACGCAGCGAACTCCCTGAATATTGCAAGAAAAACAGTTTGTTTTGATGGACCAAAGTTTGAAAATCCAAGTGGCTATTGATGAATCAACGCCTCCTTGTCATCCAAGACTATCAGGACATCTTTTTGTGATTTTGAACATCTTGAGCCGACCTCAACCTCAATCACCAATTTCTCCATCATCTCTCCAATTCTGTTGACGCCAGATTGGACAACCATTTTCTCTTCAGTATAGGAGATTTCTTCCATTATAGTCGCCAGTCTGTTTTCGAAAAAAATAAGAGATTTTTTCTTTCCATTGAATCGAGAAAAATTACAGATTATCAAAATTTCTCTTTTTTTGAGTACAATGAAAAGAAATAAAAAGAAACAGACAAAGAAGACTTATACAATACTTCGCTCTCTTTTTACAGAAAATCATGGGATCGAGGCAGGTATGGGGATAGGTCATTTTCCCATTGATGATCTGACGTTGATGGTTGGAGGTGAGCTCGTTCTTCTTCTCTTCTGTTCTTGGAAGAAGCATGAACATCTTCTGCACAAGAGAGATCTGGCCAAAGATCCTGTTTGAGTTCTCTTTGCCGATCCCAAAGCTTCAAGTCTCTCACACGTAGCTTGAATTGCCAAAGGTCCTTTTGAGTCCCTCTTGAGGGATATTTATAAGCCCCCAAGTTGTTAAAGATATTTTCTTGTAGATAGGAACAAGATCTTAATGTAATCTTAATGAGATATTTGAATCTTCTCTTAATTTGATTTGCTCCAGATTCATTGTATCGGGTCCTATTTCTGTACCCAAAATCAATTAAACTCAAATTAGAATTTGTAGAATTATCAAACTCAAATAGAATTGATTTAGAATCATGCACCCAAAAATGAATTAGACTCTGATTAGAATTGGGTCTAATTAGAAATTGCAAAATAGTCCGAGACAGAGCTGAATAAATTATTGTGCATAGAGAGAGAGAGAGAGGAATTTTTTTAATTTAATTAATTATTTTTTTTTGGCCGCTCCTTCCCACCTGAGCCTCGAGGGTGCCCGCGAGGGTGGGAGCCTCGTAGGAGCCTGCGAGGCTTCTTCTTTATTTTATTTTATTTTTGTTGCTTTTGGCCTCCCTGAGTCTCACGGGTGCCTGCGAGGGTGGGAGCCTCGCAGGAGCCTGCCGGGCTAATTTTTTATTTATTTTTATTTATTATTTATTTTATTATTATTATATTATTATTCTAATTATTATTATTATTATTATTATTTGATTTGGATTCGGATTTGGATTTTGGATTTGGATTTTGATTTTGGATTCGAACTTGGATTATTTTTATCGTTCTAAAACATGGACTAATGGAACCTTCTATTCCAATTCGCCTAAATGATTTTCACTTCCTCCAACTCTATTAGATCCATTCGATATGGTGCCTAAGAGATAGGCATACTAATATGAATGAGGTCAATAGCAAACTCCGCTACCTTCTGGTGGTAATCTCGAGAAATTCTCGAAAACATCAATGAACTCAACACTAGTGAAATATGAAATGACATCCAAATGAGCTAATATTCCCGCTGTAGGACAAGCTCTAAATTATGTCTGCTTCAAAATATTGATCCTCTAATGAGCTCGAACTCTGGGTGATGTAGTATCTTGAAGGCGATGCTCCTCTTCTGACAATTAATAACTGCATGGAAAGTAGTTAGCCAAATTTCTCGCAGACCAAGATTTTGGCTATAAGTTACTCGTAACTGAAAATGGATTGGCTTAGAATTCCCTCTTAAAAACTGCCATTGGATTTCATCTACTCATCTAACTAGAAATGATACCCCATTCCCATACTCATTTTCTATTTAACGTTTAGGTTCTCGTAGGATATAGTAAATATTAATTAAATAGTAATACGGAAAGTAAACATATATGCATAACAAAATCATAATTATATATAGAACTGTGTTAACTCAAATTAGTCTAACAAAAATAAACCGATTTTGAGTCTTTTAACTATGATAATATCTAAGTCCATTTAAATTAATTGACTAGCTTAAAGAGACTGGGCTTTAATATCACCTGTAATGCCCCACTATCCGGAATGTAAATATCTAGAATGTTTGGTGTCGAATGATAACTCGACAAGTCTCAATAAATATTACAGTCACATTATAGCAAAATTATTGGCGCTAATAACAATAATCAACAAGGTATCCAATCAAAATAATAATATAATTTTTTACTTAAATCAAATCCAATGAAATTAAATATGAAAACTATCTCTAATATAATGAAAATATCTCAAACAAAACTAAATAAGGTGTTATATACATTTATTAAATCTTTCTAATAAGAAGTAGTCCCCTAATAAGAAAATAACAAACTAAAAAAACCGTCAATCTTGTACCTCTGCCTGAAAGTATTTTGAGTCCTGTTATATTTCTAGCAGATCTATATCTTGATAAAGATCTGTGATTGGTCATGTATAATCAGGATCGTCAATAAAATAATCCAATAATATATAATAAAATATGTGAAAACAATAATATCTCCGTATCATGAAAGTCATGTGCAATTAAAATGGTGAAAAATCTAATATCTTAACATATTATATGGCATATTATTAGTCTTTCAGTTAATATCTTTTAATTATGGTCTTTGAAAATTTATAAAGATATGAACTTGGTTGGTCTTAACGTATCCCCATCTACCCACAAGAAAATGAAATAGTAATTTTGATTGGAGCATATCCCGATTCTCCAAAAATAGAAAATAGTAGTAATTTTGATCGAAATCTATCATGATCCTCTCATATGGAAAATAGCGGTAGTTTTGGTTGAAGTCTATCTTGATCTTCCCAGAAAGGAAAATAATGGCAATTTTGATTGGAGCATATCATAATCCTCCTTAGAGGGGAAATAGTGATGCAATTACATTCAACCATCAAAATATATAAATCTCCAATTTCTCCCAAATACTCGATGTTTATTAATTTTAGTATCAGTACTTCAGTCCAGTGAATTTGGCTCAGTGTATAGATTGGTGGTTATCATTAAAAATCAAAATCCAATAATAGTAATAGTAATCTTAAAGAGCAATATAACAATACAGTAGATAATGCTCTATCACCAATCATATATTGTAACAGTGTGATATTCAATTAGTGCCTTATTATGTCTTGTTTCAGAGTTCATAGAGTTTCAAATCATATAATAATTGAAAATAATAGTTTAGTTATTGATTTAAGCTGTTTGATGCTTTCTTCATACCATATATATTAATTTCGATCCACTTTTAATATTAAAACCATAACAATTCTGTGATATTACAACGTGTGGGGTCATTATCTACAAGGAATGGCTTGTTGTCCCAGTCAAGGCAAAGACACTGTCAGAGCTGCTACCGAAGCAACTGTTGACATTGCTTGTCAATGTTTTATCCCACAGTGTGGCAATCAAAGGCCCTGTCTGAGAGACTGTCGACAGCGCTTTGGCAAACAATACAATAGGTCTATTCTCTATCCTTTTTCGAAGATTTTTTTGATAAATATTTAGTTTTGAGTTGTATACTTTATATTAAAACCGTAGAATATCAATAGGAACATAATACTAGGCCTTTAAACAAATAAATATTCCATCTTTGCTTTGATCTACCAAAATATATTATTTATCAATCTTGTTCCAACAAAAATCTCATCTTTATGATAAACACATGTTATAATGATAAATTAAATAGAAACGTTAATTATATAATATAAAGGCATGATTTTTTATCACAAATAAGATGGTCCCACATCAACTTGATTCACAAATCATGCAACATATCAATTAGTCATGTACGATACAATAAACATGTTTCTATAAAACTATTGTATTTACTTTAACAATAAAATTAGAGAAAATCATAATATAAACATATAATAGCATGTCCTTTAAGTGAATTAAACTCGCCTTGGACTTGATCTAAGATAGATCCAAATTCTTGGCTGAAAGGAGGTTGAAATCTCCAATGATACTCCAAAACTCCTTATTTAAACTCTCTTCTATTTGTTCCTCTATTTCTCCTCCTTTTCACATATTTTTCGTTCTCCTCCTTTTCACATATTTAATTAGTCTAGTTGATTTGGATTTGGGTTGGGTTTCTATTTAGATTCAATATCTAATCAAATTAGAATCGTATTGTTTAAAGGAAACCAAATCAATTCTTTTCTTAATTGTTAGATAAGAATCTATCTAATTTAATTAATCCTATTTATTATATTAAACATAAGTACTTGATTAGTTAAGTTGGTTTGCGCGTGGGTTGGGTGCTATAAGCCAAGGGTTTATGGTTTTCACCTATTAGTTAATTTGTTTTTTTTCCCCTCTTATTTACTCTTTTTCTTTTAAAAATTCATTTCGAAAACCAAATATTATTTTTAATAAATTAGAAAATTGAAAATTATCATATGGGTGTTACTAAAAGGAAGAAGTGAAAAGTTTAAAGTTAGAATGCAGGAAGTTGGAGTGCGAAAAATTGATGCAGTAAAAGATAATTACTACAACTGGGAGTCCATATAGTCTCAACCCGCCTTTTAAATCGAAGGGTTGGGAAAATGGATGTGACATACGGTGGGAGAATAGACGCGACCCCTCATTTTCTCACGCCATGAACGATGTTCAAACACAAGAACTGATTATCTAGCCAACTAGAAATTGCCACGTGCCTCAGCATTATATGCCCTATCAATTTGAGAAGACAAAACAAGAATAATGAGTTATGATTAAGTCATGTGAGTTGCATCATCAACATGATAGATGGCAAGTCATGTCACTGAGGGAATCTAAGTCGACAAGACCCTTTCGAGCAACACAAACCAATCTGCATGCACTGGTTGTACACCCAATATGAACTTGGCTCTGCATCATACTTGGTTTTGTGCCCTAAACACATCTCCCATCTTCACCTAAGGCATAGGCATCCAACTCTAGATCCGCTAGCTTCTTGATAGCCACCTTGAGGTCGACTGTGGG
>JAYEPQ010000012.1:22204913-22209913 GCA_036321105.1 Dracaena cambodiana | reverse complement strand
ATGGTTATGATCTTAAAATAGGTTATTTTTATTTTTATTAAATATTTTCTTATTCTAAAGCCCATTACTATTTCCAAAAATGTTTAATAATACTTGAATTATCTCATTAGAGCCCAAATCCATTTTCTTGGCCCAAACTCAAGATAATGATGATGATAGTAGTAGTAGTAGTAATAATAATGATGATAATAATAATAATGTCTAAGCTATAATTTAAACCTAATACCAATCATTCACTAACCTTATCTCCAATCACTAAATTAACGTTTAATTTGAAATCGAAATACTTTCCATTTGAACCTTCCATTTCTACCTCCTATTCATTTCTCTTCATCATTCAATTCATAAAATTAATCTTTAGTCAATTCTTTTAATGAGTCTTTTTACTCATTTGAATCAAATTTAAAAATTGTCATTAAAACCTCGTAGTCAACTATAATTATTAGTCATTTGACTAATTTCAAATCTCTATTTAAAATTATTCTAAATCTATTCCATTTATTGGCCATTTGAATTATTTCAAATATATATTTAAAACCTTCTAAGTCAATCATATTTATTGGCCATTGACTTCAAACTTTCATCAAAAATCCTATTTAACTCCATTAATCTCTCCCCTAAAACTCTCATCCTAAAACCTATTTAAAGTCTCTATTCATCTTAGTTTTCTTCTTGCAAACCAAACTCTCTCCTTTCTCTGCCCGTCCAATCACCAGAGTGTCATCGACTACCACCTGCAATCGTCATGACTACCGGAAGCCATCGCCAACAGCAGCCCCCAATGACCGACCAGAGTCCCGAGCTAACCCGTCGTCGCTCTTGCACCGTTTTGACATCGCCAAGAAGTATTTTATACTTTTAAGAATTCAAGAGAATTTTCTTTAAATCACAGTAAACTTGACTTAGCTATTTTAATACTTTTATAATGACTTATAGATATTAAATTTGATCAGAAACTTGAGAGTGAATTTATTTGACGAACGTATTGCTAGGCTAAGATAAGTTCCTTCTCGAACTTATTTTATTATGCGTTATTCCTATTTGATAGGAATAATTTATATTTAGTTTTGTTAAGAAGAATTGTTTATGTGTGTTCGTACTATATGTTTTCTCTAACAAGAACTGTTTAATAAAGTACGATTTTATTTCCAAAAATGTTATACTCTCATTTTACATCCTTCATTTGTACATGTTCTTATAATTAGTTGTTTTTTAATTGCATGAAATATGATAATCTCGCAACTTTATTTAAATAAAATGTAGATTATAAAATTAACTAAAAATAGTAAATTGAAACGCTAATCGATAGTGATACTGATTGTAATGTTGTACGGCAATGATGTCTAGAAAAGAGTTCTAAAAGAAAGTGCTTAATTAATTAAGGAACGTATCTACACAGAAAACATCTCACTTCCTTACTTTTACCTGGCCTTGTCTCATTATAATATGAAGTTAGAAATCCCTAAAATTAGTGGTTGAAATTTTGATAATATGTAACAATTGAAAATATCTCCATAAAAATCACTAAACTATAGTGAATTTGAACTACACTATACCATGAACTGAATCAAAATCATATTGATTGGAAATATATCGTACTGGACTTGGTATGATCTAGACAGCTATAAATAATATTGGATTGGGGAGATACTTATTAATATGAAAACTATATTTGGGTTGTACTGTTAAATTGTATAACTGATCTTTACGCACACCATAGAAGCTTCGTGATTTGATGGCTCACATCAAAATATTATTGTTGCCATTGTGCAGGTCCGGATCAACTCCAGACAACCATGAAACTAATTTTCCAGGTCTATAAGGGAGATAATCAGAACACAGATATATCATCGATTAGATTCTCCAATAATATATGACACGTTAAATTGAAACATTTGACTTGTAGAATAGAGCACAATTGTAATTATATTGAACATTATCAAGGACTTAATTAATAAATTAATTCATGTTCTATCTTTATATTGATATGTATTATTCATGTTTATTTCAGTTGCTTTTAATATTTATCTTTTCATACTGTTATCATTTTTATATTTGGTTACGATTTGTCGAAAAAGATATGCATGACCAGATTTTGAGATAAATCTAATGGAGTGGAGATTTGAAACATTACAAGGAGTAACTGAGGCTAGTAGATAGACCTGTTTCCTATTCATCCTTGTATTATTATCTTAGGTTGTTTCTGCACTTAAAATATTATATTTATGCTTAGTTATTTCTCTATCCTTTTTTCGTCATTTATAATCCAAATTTATAATTTAAATAAAATTTCTATTAAAATATTATTGTGTATCTAATTATGGCAATGAAAGATGTTGTACTAAGGCTTATTGTAATTTCACATTGTCGAACGACTCGGTTATCTAGCATTCCAGATGGTGGGCCATTGCAATTAGTATCAGAGCCAGATACCAACTGGAAGTGTGCGGAACTAAGTGTCATATGGAACTAAGTGTTACTTGGAACAAAGTGTCACACAAATAATGGGAGCTAGCTCTTAAATCCGTAGGGAAGCACCTCTAGAATCTAGGGAGGCCACCTCTAGAATCATATATCACCTGGTGAAGTATTACTGTGTTATTGAACCCCTCTGATGAGACGTCGGATTCTAAGGGGAGAGAATGTAATATCTCATAACTTAATGTCCCACATCGAATGTGAGACAAGATGAAGAGTAGTTTATAATGACTTGTATGAAGCTACAAAAATAATTGTAGCTAGCTTTTTTAGAGGAAAAATTCATGACTAATTATAACTATTTTAATTCATACTATTCTACCAGAGATTTAGTATATTTCTAAGTGAATATGTTGTCGGTATTCTACTATCTAGTTTCTGGGTGGATATTGCGAAGTAATATCATAGTCTAGGTTTTCAAATTAGTTCAAGTGATTTGAATTGATTTGGATGCTAGTACAAAAAATTTTCCTCATATGTACACAATACTAATTGAATTCTTCGAGACCCATTCCTTGGATTCATTCATATCTTTTACTTCATTTCTAAGCAATGCTTCTTTTCTAGAAATTTCTATCCCAAGTATGAACTAACTATTTACATTTTGACATCAGTTCTTATTTTCAAATTAAATTTTCTATAACCCTTCATTCCAAACTTTCTTTATTTTCTTCGGAAGATGGTTCTTCAATTTCATGGATCAAGCTCGAGCTTAACGAAATGGTGAAACCGAAAAGATAAATGGATCGATCATGGTATAAACTTATGTCTACCCTTATTGAAATTTCGAGGGCAGAATTTTCTCCAAGGGGGTTAGGATGTAATTATCCAAAATTGACATATATGCTTTTTTAATTAATTATTTATTATAAAATTTTAGTATGATTATTTTAAATAAACAAATGTTGTCGTTATGATCTTAAAATATATTATTTTTACTCTTATTAAATATTTCCTTATACTAAAGTCAATAACTATTTTCCAAAAAAAATTAATAATACTTGAATTATCTCATTAGAGTGCAAGCCCATTCTCTTGGCGCAAGATGGTGATGATAGTAGTAGTGGAAATAATAATAAATAATAATTAATAATAATAATATCTAAACTATAATTTAAACCTAATACCAATCATTCACTAGTCTTATCTCTAATCACTAAATTAGATATTAATTTAAAATAGGAATAATTTTCATTTGAACCTTCCATTTCTACCTCCCTATTTATTTCCCTCCATCATTCAATTTCTAAAATTAATATTTATACAATTCTACTAATGAACCTTTTGACCCATTTGAATCAAACTTAAAAATTATCATTAAAACCTAGTAGTCAACTATAATTATTAGTCATTTGACTAATTTCAAATCTCTATTTAAAATTATTCTAAATCTATAACATTTATTGGCCATTTGAATTATTTCAAATATATTTTTAAAACCTTCTAAGTCAATTATATTTATTAGCCATTTACTTCAAACTTTCCTCAAAAATCCTATTCAATTTCATTAATCTCTACCTTAAAACTCCCATCCTAAAATATGTTTAAATTCCTTCATTTATCTTAGTTTTCTTTCTGCAAACTAAACTCTCTCCTCTCTCCTTTTTAAGCCTGCTAACCATCAGAGTGCCGTCGACTGTTGCCAGCAACCACTGTGACTACTAGAAGCCATTGTCAATTGCAACCCCGAACGACCGACTAGAGTCCCGAGCTCTTGCATTGTGTCGATGTCGTCTCTCAATTGTGCAGCCGTTACTTCTAACCATAACTCATTATTTTTCTTGAAATCCATCAAAAGATAGGGTCCTTCTTTATTCCTTAATGAGTATTGTCTTGTGGGATCTAGGTAGATAACCCATAATAAGAACTTTACTATATCATTTGTCTATTTCTAATTCACTAATTTCTTATGACTAAATAAAAGAAATATTTTATTCTTTTAAAAATCAAAGAGAATTTTCTTAAAATCACAAAACTAAATTTAGCTATTTTAATACTTTAATAATGACTTGTAGATATTAAATTTGATCAGAAACTTGAGAGTGAATTTATTTAACGAACGTATTGTCAGGCTAAGGTAAGTTCCTTCTCAAACTTATTTTATCATGCACGATTCCTATTAGATTGAATAATTTATATTTCAGTTTTGTTAAATATAATTGTTTATATGTGTTCATACTATAAAGTGTTGTTTTCTCTAATAAGAACTGTTTAAATAAAATATGATTTTATTTCCAAAATGGTCATACTCTCTTTTTACATTCCACATTTGTAAATGTTCTTATAATTAGTTGTTATTTAATTGCATTAAATAAGATAATCACATAACTTTATTCAAATGAAATATAGATTATAAGATTGACTAAAAAAAGTAGTAAATTGAATAATAGTTAATGGTGATGATGATGGTAATATTGTATGGTAATGGTGTCTAGAAAGAGTTCTAAAATAAAGTAGTTATTTAATTAAGAAACGTATTTGCATGGAAAATCTCCTACTTCCTTATTCATGCCTGGTTGTAT